>JANAVB010031218.1:7584840-7822373 GCA_029216955.1 Iris pallida
GTCTCATTATATTGAGAAAATGATCACTCGTTATGGGTATCGGGATCTTCCAGGGATCGATACGCCGTACAGGTGTGATATGAAGCTGAAGCCTAATTCAGGGGAAAGCGTTAGGCAGCTGGAGTATGCAAGCGTAATCGAAAGTTTGATGTATGCTACTAATGCCACAAGGCCTGACATAACTTTCGCGGTGGGAATGCTGAGTCGTTTCACGAGCAATCTAGGTGCTGAACATTGGAAAGCTGTGAAACAGATTATGAGATATCTCAAGAAGACTCAGACATATGTACTGTACTACAGCGGAGATCCGCCGGTAGTGGAAGGCTTCAGTGATGCCAGCTGGTGCTCAGAGGTGGAGAGCGAGAGGTCCACAGGTGGATTCATTTTCACAATGGGTGGAGCTGCTATATCGTGGAAGTCGAAGAAGCAGACTATGCTCTCGCGGTCATCCATGGAATCTGAGTTCTTTACACTTGATACCGCAGCTGAGGAAGCAGAATGGCTTTGGAAGCTCATGTATGATCTTCCAATGGTTGGGACGCAAATACCGGCGATACCGATATACTGCGACAACCAGGCGACTGCGGTGGTGGCATCAAATGACCTCTTCAACGGGAAGAAGAGGACAGTGCGGTTGAAGCACAGGGCAGTACACGAACTTATCAAGAGAGGTGTTATTGCAGTTATTGATGTTCGGAGTCAGGAGAACCTGGCGGATCCGTTCACCAAGGGCCTCAAGCGCCAGCTGGTCGATGACACAGCTTGTAAAATAGGCTTGAAGGCATTCTGATATTGTATTATTGTATTCCTACCATAAAGTTTTATGCTATTAGTTCAAAGATTTATCTACTAGGCATCTAGCTTTTGGTTCAAGGGAGGACCACTAATCGGAAGAATATCAGGAACGGTGGGTACATGTTCTATTGGGCATGGAGAGGTTACGGACCTATAACTACTGTTGTCTACTGTTGTTTTCTGCGAAAAACGGTTCCTAGGTTGGCTTAATTGCCTTAATGAGTTCTCAGGCAGAGTGAATGCCTGGTGTGCTTTACAGGAAGCACGGTAGAGCAGCACTACAAGGAGTAAAACTCCATGCTACAGTGGGGTGACTCTACAATGAGGTTCCTATATGTAGGGTGCTGCCCAGGAATAGGATAAAACCTCGGCTTTGCAGGCCAAGTCACAACGGCGTAGCACCGCAAATAGGCAGTTAGCCTAATGCTGTATGTTAAATATAAAGAGGGATGTAGTCAGCACTACAAAGAGGAGGAGTTCCTCATGTTACAGTGGCACGACACCACGATGACGTACCCGGTTAGGGATAAAGCCTCGGCCTTGCAAGCCATGTCGTTGCGGCGTAACACCGCAAGGGAGCCTAAGGCTTCATGCTGGGTAGTTTGGCACTACAAAGAGGCGGTTGCCTCATGCTACAGTAGTATGACACTACGATGAGGTTCCCGGTACGGGATAAGGCCTCGGCTTTAAGCCATGTCATGGCGGCGTAGTACCGTAAGGGAAGCGCAAAGCGCTTCATGCCATGTCTCTTTATAATGAACTCACCTATAGTGTATGGACAAAGAAATATCAGGCCGTCTCTTGAGGGTAAACTTATAGATGCCCAAAACTATACACTGAAACCAGGCTGGCACAGGGCATTTAATGTGTAGCCAGAAGCACATGTAACTACATTATGTGAGTGGAAAGAATTTCAGCTATGATGCAGAATTCAAGGCTTAGTCCATTCTTGTATTATAGTCTGATTTTTAACCCATGCGGGAAGATTCAACTCGTCAGCGACATCTCTCCTAATGCATAATGGACAGCTACTGTGGAGAACACTTATACCCATATATAGAGATATGTGGGGGATTGTTGGAGTTTTGGCCTTTCCTTTAGAAACTTTAGTCCCACTTTGGATAGGCCAAAGAGTTTGTATCTCTATATATTAGCTTTGCTATTATTGGAGATGCACATATGGTGTGGAGGTGCACATGGGCTTACCATGTGGGGTTATTTTTCTAATGGAAAAAGGCTAAAATCAATAATAAAAGCATTCATGCTTTTTGCTCTTGGGAAATTTATTTTCATAGGAGCTAAACCCCGTAGGGGCTTAGCGATTCGGACTCGGACTCGGACTCAGAATCGGACTCGGACTCGGACTCGGGCTCATGGGCTCATGAGGCATAATGTGGCGTTTTGTTGGCGCACTTTGCACTTAGCACGTCAGCATCGTCGCTAGGCGTATAGTGTGCTTTAGTTGCGCTCGTTGCGCGAGCCACTTGCGCAGCCACGTTGCGCAAGCCCAGTTGTGCATGGCCAAGTGCGCAAGCCCAGTTGTGCTGCCCAGGTGCGCGCCCAGGTTGCGCTCAGGTTGTGCTTGGGTGCGCTGGGTTATGCAGGGTTGCGCTGGGTTGCGCAGGGTTGTGCTGGGTTGTGCTGGTTGCACAGTGTGTGCAGTGCATGCAGTGCGCGCAGTGTGCGCAGTTCAGTACGTGCTCTGTCGTACAAAGTGCGAGGAGCGCTAGGTGTGCGCAGTTGGCAGCAGAACGTGTGTTTGCATGTTCTGGGCGGTTGCTACATGTTCGGGGTGGTTATTACCACGTCCCTAACTTTGTGGCAACCGACCAGTTGCTGCAGGGCTTATATAAGGCATCCTCTCTCTCAAGGCTCATTACAGAATAGAAAGAGAAGCCACTAAAAAGTTTACAAAGTGTTCTTTAGCACAAGTAAATAGATAATTCAGACGTGTTTTTTAACACAGTTCTGATCTGCAGCCTTCGAGAGAGAGAGGAAAGGCGCCGCACCAGCGTTGCTTTTGTACGGGAGTTCGTGTCCATCCGAGGAGTCAGAAGAGCAGGAGTGTTTCAAGTTCTCCGACGAACTTGCTGGTTCCTGGAAGCTGTTCGTATAGGGCGAGTAAAGCTTTGAGCAACGGTGATTATTCACCCCAACAGGAGTTCTTCCATCTTTTGCCAGTCACCTTCTTCGCTGCTGCCAGTAACTCTGATTGTATCTTCTTTTTAGAAGTACTACGATCTGATTGCTGTGATTATGAAATCTTTTTAGATTCTCGTAATATCATAACGATATCTTTTTAGATCTTCGTTATACTTGCGCAACCTTCCTAGAAGTGTTGCATTGGAACATTATTTTTACAATTATTTCATATTCTCTATTTTCTATCAAAAAATTGTGCCCCGGCACTAACAGTTATTATCCCATCTCCATGTCCAGAAGCTCCCTCCTTTGAGATATCTCCCTCTCATCCACTTCGTCCATAGAGAGTCTGAGTCAATGAGTCTCCATACCAGCTTCATGCCTGCAATATCCTTTAAAGTCCGCAACGATCGTATACCGACTCCTCCCTCCATCTTTGGTCGACATAATGTTTCCCAATTGATGGCGTGTACTCCCCCTCGCCATATGAACTTGGCACTAATTTTCTTAATTTTTCCAATGGTTGTTGTTGGCAACAATATGGCCTAGAGCCAGAACTATGCAATAGTCATAATCACCATTTTAACCAACTCTATTTGCCCCCCAAACGAAAGGTTTTGGGCATGCCCCCCTCCAATCATCTCCGAGTATACTCTACCAAGCAACGACAATCAGTTTCCTTAGCATAGTTGGTAGCGAACAGAATACCCAAGTATTTGACCGGAAGTTCGCTCTTCTCCACCCCCAAGATGAGTGCTCGATCCTCCTTGTTGGGACAGTACCTATTAAAGTATGCTTTTCTCTTCTCTTTATTGAGAAATAGTCCCGTATGAGTCCCAAACAACACTATTATCCCAGCTAATTATGTCAACTCTCCAGTTGTAGGATCTAAAAACACCAAGAGATCATTAGCAAACATAAGATGGGATACATGAGCCAGTACCTTTTGATATAATGGTGTGATCCGTTTGTGATAGGTACTCGAATCCATGAGGCAGGTAAAGTATTCCATTACAATTGAGAAGAGATACGCGATAGCGGGTCTCCCTGGCGAAGCTCTCTGTTGCTACCGAAGAATCTAAAGGGTTGCCCTTTAATTAGCACCGAAAAAGAAGGAGATGTGATGCATTCACGGATCCTGGCAATCCACGTAGGAGCAAACCCTATAGCCAGCATTACGTGACACCCAAAGTCTCTGTTGACAGTGTCGTATGCTTTCCTCAAGTCTAACTTTATGCATGCTTTGTTTCCCCTTTTTAAGAGAAATCTTTGACCATCTCGTAAGTAAGAAGGTTGTTGTCTGCGATATTCTACCCTTTGATGAACGCTGCTTGATTGGAAGAAATCAATTGCTGCAAAACACCTTCCATCCTTCGACACATAATATGCGTGGTAAGTTTATATAAGAAATTACAACAGAAAATTGGCCAGAAATCTGCCAGGGACATGGCACCCTCCTTCTTCGAAATGAGTGTAAGAAACATATGATTAAGCTCCTGCAGTAGTCGCCCCGCTGAGAAGAAATCTTGGATCACCTTAGTCGCCCCGCAGTATATATATATATATATATATATATATATATATATATATATATATATATATATATATATATATATATATATATATATATATTTCATATGTGTGATCTAGATAAGTTCATCTTCATTTAGACATATCATGTCCCACTCAACCAAGTCTTCTTGTACTTTATTTTTTTTGTACAACTTTCGGGTCAATTCTAATATCTACCGTATTATCGTTGTCTATTCTAGTTGAAATTGGAGACACAATCTCGATTCAAACCTTTTAACCCAATATATGATTTTGATATACTCTAAGACTATTACAAACATGACATTTGTGTCTCACTCAATTGAGTTCACATATGCTACTTATACACAAAATTCACAAAAGACACATTTCAGGCTTTTCGGGACTCAACTATCCCGACTCAAAACTAATCCAACAACTAGTAGAAGAGCCTATTCTAGGATACCCAAACCAAATAGGATTACTTTAGATTGATTTTTAATGATTTATGTGCAGCCAAATTAGGATTAAACCCATGTGTAATCCCACTAAAACCCACTTTCCTAAACAGGAACCTTTTCAATCTTTAGAGATTCAATCATACATCGACTCAAACCTTTTGACCCAATACATGGTTTTGATATACTCTGAGCCTACTACACATATTCCACGTTTGTGCCACTTAATTGAGTTTTCATGTGCTACTTATACACAAAAGTCACAAAAGACATATTTCGGGCTTTTCGTGACTCAACTAACTACCCTGACCCAAAACTAATCCAACTAGTGGTGGTAGAGCCTATTCTGGATACCCAAAACTAATAGGATTACTTTAGATTAATTTTTAATGATTTATGTATAGCCAAATTAGGATCAAACCCATGTGCAATCCCACTAAAACCCACTTTCCTAAATAGGAACCTATTCAATCTTTAGAGATTCAATCTTATATTTACTTTGATTTGGGCCATAAAAACTTATAAAACCCATCCAAAACCATCCCTAACCAAACCCTAACCGACCCCCTACCTAACCCTACATATATATGATCTCATTGTGGCCTCTCCCTCTTCCTATACCCTGCCAAAGCTAACATCATCCTGCAGCCGCGTGCCACTTTGAGACCCTTTACGACAACCTCTCGATGAGACACCACCTCTACGACGACCCTAAGACACCCCTCTTCAACCTATCAAGCCCCAAGGAGTCTCAAGTATTCATTTGGTCGGTAGAGGGCCAAACTTGAGAGAAATATTCAGCCGTAACAAAAATTCTGAACTAGTAGGTTGGTTGACTTTGCACCTGTGTTTTATCTCTTTTTATTGGTTAAACATTGATCAAAACAACTCTATCGCGTACCCCTATGTCCCTTGCCTTCCTCAAAGTCCCACCATGTGGATTATAATGGTTGTCCATGGCGCGCGTTTTACGACAAGGTGTCGAGGCTAAAACTTGTCTGACGTAGCTGCTGTTCGCTTAGCTTTGCGTAGCCCCACGATATCTTCGTGACTCTTGGTGAGCATTGTAACATCCCTCTTTAATCCCCTTTCAGGTATATAAATTGCTCTATAAGTTTTATTTCATTATGTTGTCGAATCTTTGAAGTTTTGTCGCTGTAATCAATTGGATCTCCGTAGATTAACATGTTAGATTTTATGCGACCAATATATATGAAATTCTCAATGTATAAAACCATGAACTCTCATGATTTAATTTTTGAATATTATTTATATTTGTACAATATTTCAGAATATTAATTTTCTATTTTTGCAAGATTAGATTGTTCTAATAAAACCAAAAATTTACAACTTTGTGCGGCTAGTTGACTATGTTAACTAGTTACTATATTTTCATGTAAATAATATAAACAAAAATATGTTTAAAAATTATTTTTAGAATTATTATAGATTTTTTATGATAAAAATATAGTAGTTTAATGGAGAAGTGTGTTGCCTATAAAGTGTATAATTAACAAACATAGTTCTAAACTAGACTAGTTGTTACCTTGACACGTTTAACCTCATCTCTATAGTCGGGACTTATTTTTGACCTAACTCGTATACCATTATCTTTGTGGCAAAGCTTTGGTGTTATCTTGACACATATGCCTTTGGCCCCATGACACGGTGCCTTGGGCGATGGTCTGGCTGAGGAGCTTGTGAGCACTCAGTGGCCGAAGCCTAATATCCAGAAAGTATTCTCACGTGCATTTCACTTAGATGGTTATGGTAGTTACCTTCAGTATTTATATTCTCTTTATTATACTTTGGCATATTGTTTTTTTTATTTTGCCATGTCCCCTGAGGACCTGGTTATTCCCCAGGTATAAACGAGGAGGTTTACAGGCCAGAAGCTGAAAAAGGAGACGTACCTACGCAGGATGACGAGATAGTTCATGAGGATTTCTTCTGATTCATATAGCCTTACTTTTCATGATATTTACATTATCTTTTCAGCAAAATTTTAGTTGGATATTGTCTTTTATTTCTATGGTGTGATGACGGATTATTTTTCTCGTACATTTTCATTTCTTTTACTGCTGGACAAATTTATTATTATTATTTGAGACTTGATTATCTTTGTGTCATGATTATTCTCCGTGCATGATATTAGCACTTTATCCCGTGATCTATGACTTGTGTTGTTGAGGTTTATAAATTTAATATACTGCTTAAGTACTCTCTAATGGGTTGGTTAGATAGTTTGGCCCATTGGAGATGTGCTGCTGGTCATTGCTACATAGCTTAGTCCTATGATTTTAGGACTGGGGAGTGATATGATTTTTGTGGGGGCCCATACAGGTCCAATTTTAAATCACTTCGGTTACGTTACTGTACCGATGTTAGCCTACAAATGGGACAGAAAAGATCCATAAGATCTCATCCACATATATTACACATCCTAGATCTCTATATATCGACTTCGAATTTATTTTCTTGACTTGCATCCTACTTTGATATGATCATTTCTTAGATTATAAGTTTGTTTATGTCCAGTGTAATGGACCCACGAGCCAACGACGAGGGTCCCATAGATACTCCATAGGGTATGGTAGTTACCCCCATTGACGCGAGCCTGCCACCGGTTGGGGCTCATCTACCCACCTTGCGATTCTACTACTTCGTATGCTTCAAGATTCAGGATAGATATATTCTGCCACTCACCTCCACCGTGGACGCCAGTGCCATCGATGCCACCAATGATATTTGCTCAGTTCGAACAACCGATGGACCCACAACAACTGTTCCAGACATTCTATGTGATGATGCAAGCCTAGCAGCAGGTCCAGTGGGGGGCCCAGCAGAGACAGTCAGAGAACATGGAGGACCACATAATGTCAACTCTGGAGAGGATAAATCCACCAGTTCGTCAGCCAACAACGGGAACCCTCCCTGATTTTTGCCAGTGAAGCCAACTAAATTCTTTGGCAAGAAGGGGCCCACAGAGGTTCATGAGTGGCTCACCAAAATTCAACACCAGTCGGAGGCAATCGATCTACCAAAGGAGCATTGGATGATTGCATCAGTATATAGCTGACGGGCACTGCACACCACTGGTGGCTCACGGAAGAGGAGCGACTTGGGCTGGATAATATCACTTGGGAGGAGTTATCGAAACTTTTTCAAGAAATGTACATCCCGGCCACCTTTAGAGCCAAACTTCTAGACAAGTTCCTTCACCTTGTTCAGGACAGCATGACGATAGAAGAATATAATGATGAGTTTCTACGACTGAGCCATTTTGTACCTACACTGATCCAGACGAAGAAAAAAAATTGGAGAAATTTTATGACGATTTAAGCTTTAACCTACAGAAGCTTATCGGAGCCGCTGCACCTACTACCTATTCGGGAGTCCATATAACAACACGACGCTTGGAGCGAATTCACCAGAAGGAGGCAGGCCAGAAGAGGCCTATTGTATTGCCAGAGCGCAGCAAGGAGTACTGACAAAGAAACCCCTAACGTACCATCAGCAGAGATTGTCCCAACCCTCACCATCTGGACTTTCTACTTGCCATCACTGCGGTAGGAAAGGTCATCTCACGAAGTAATTGTCATGCCCCAGTCCCAAAATACTCGGGATCGAGATACGTAACAAGGCCAACAGATACGTATTCAAGAATTTCCCAATTTAATGGCATCCTCGAATACGTACTAAGTTGTAACTAAGTATAGAAACAAATCACAGGCATGTTAAATCTCATCCACAGAAGAAATAAGTAATCTAGTCTGAATACGAGAGGGTCATGTAATCAGAAATAAATCATACATAACCATAATGAATATAAAGTTGGTAAAGACATATCTACTACTCAAATAGTCTGAGAATAGAGTACAGAAAGAAAGTACAAAAAGTAAAATAACTAGACCTAGACTCCAGATAAAGACTGCATCCAAGATGGTATCGTACCCAAGATTAAATGTGCTCTCCTGGGAATATCTCATCGTCCTTAGTACTAGTTCCAGGCATCGATCCATAAACCTGTTCGTACTCCGGTTCAGCTAAACTTGGAAGGAGACCAGGTCCTCAGCGGGACGCAACAAGATATATAATATACATCCACTATAAAGTAATAAAAGAAAATCACGAGGGCATTCTATGACTGTGTAAATGCAATAAGAACAAGTTTCGATGAATGGAGCTCTCCAAACCTGAGATCATCTCGCAGTGGGGGTCGTCCGAACTGCCGACTATCAACAACTTATACCAATAGCAGTCCCTCCGTCTAGTAACTGTCCTCCCCACTTATTATATCTAGAATAGGTCGACTCCTTGACATGCACAATCCCCAGTACGTGATCTAATATGTCATAATGAAAGCATCTAGCATAAACTACACCATCGCATGCTCCGGCCATACTAATGATTAATCAAATGCGGGGGTACGTGTCATGCATCTCTGTATCATATCTCCGTGTCCAATCATGTGTTAGGGTCCAGCAAGATACTAGTGTATCCGCTATGCAGTACATGGGTAGTCTCTAATGGACTAGGCTATCAAGTAATGACCAACATATCTCGTTGGTTTCACCCAGAGTCATACTCGGATGCGCAATTGTAAAACAGTAATAAAATAGCAAGACATGAAATGTAGCAAAAAAATGACATAGTGGCAAGTATACTTGCCTGTAACCGGAAGCAGAGTATGAAAGTTTGACACGGAAATCGAGTCCAAGGAATCTAAAGAGCCTATAGAATAATTGAGGAAATAATTAATTATTTGCTACAAGGGTTACTTATAACAATGCTCATAATTTACTAAGGAGAAAGAAAATGCTACTACCCTATCATAGCTTCTTATTCTGTTCATTTAATTTTTGGTCTGATTTTTACTCGTAGTTTATTTTTTCTATCACAAAATTAATAGCAATAATCATAGTTTTGATGGCAAAAAAGATATTAGAGTTTGATAGCAAAAAATGACATAGACTTGAACTCAAGACACATTAAGTTCCTCCAAGAGGAAACAAACTAATAATTCTTCACAAAACCAGCCAAGCCTAGACTTGAACCAGGAACACCCACACACTAACCCCTCTATACAACCAACTGAGCTAATGCTCACTAGTGTATACAAGTAGTTGCTAGTTATACATAGTTGTTGTCATAGGCCTTTAACCTAACTTCTCTCTTTCCTCTAGCAATTAACCTACTGTCAATGCTTCCATGCCATCTCCTATTCTTCCCCTATACACAACCAGTATTAAACACAACAATAGTGAGCCCAATATGTAGGCACCTGCTACACTCCATATTCCTTACTCTTCATGCCTAGTTGATTCCTGCGATTAGCTCAAGGTAAAAGAGAGTACCCATCTCTCTTTACCACAACAACAGCCCTTACTCGTATATGAAAACCCTACTGTTGTTTCATGTAGGCAACATCAATATACGAACACACAAAAATTTATGAACCTTAATTTCCATATGTTCACAGCCCTATATATGAAACATTGACACCCAACTTCCCTATAACTCCATGAGCAACAACAGGGAACAAATGACATTTGAAGAATGAAGCTAAACTCTTGGAGCATGATCGAGAACTTACAGAGTTAGGAGGTCACCTATAAGGAATCTCGTTGAGCTCAAGCTCGCCGTGCCGCGGTGGTGCTCATCAGCATGCCTGGTCCCGATCGGAGACCGATGCCCAGGGGAGGCAAGGTTGCACATATGCGGCATTCACCACCGTCGACTTGAACACCTGTGCCAAAGAGTCACAGCCGGCAGGGTCGCTAGGAAAGAAGCCGATAAGAGTCCCCAAGCCTACTTCATCGGAGGGACAGGAGGCAGAGCAACGCACAGGTGGGTTTTTGGGAGGGGTGGCGGCTTGGTCTGTCTGGGGATTAGGGTTAACCTAGGTGTTATATATAGTGAGAAGGGAGAGAAGGGCGCTTGCCTCCCACTGGCGATGCGACCGTACCGGCGTGCCTTCCATCTCTATGCGTGGCAGAGCGAGATCAGGCACGCGCAGAGAAAAACGGGAAGAAGATCAGTCACTACAAGAAAAAGACCCTTTTATAACGTTTGAAAAGAGGCTATTACAATGGTTCATTTATAAGCGTGACAGAATTTCAGCAAAACCACATAATATGACAGTTTTTAAGAGTTTTTGGCCTACTATAACGATTTGTGGCGCTAAGTGTTATATAATATTAGAACATATGTAACGTTGTTACAAGCAGCTGTTATAAAAGGTAATAAAAAATGCTCAAGCGACCGCTCGAACCACCATTCTAACTTTTCACTTCCCGCACCCCATCGAAAATTCGACTACAGAAACCCCCCTCTTTCAGAACCGTCTTCTCTCTCCTCCTCTCTCCCCTCTTTCAAAGAAAACCCTCAGAAAAAACCCTTATTTTCTATCCCCTTATCGTTCAAACCCTCAAAGAAAACCCTCCTCTTCTCTTCCTTTCTCGTCCTCTCGTCTTCTCATCTTCTCTCCCCTTCTTATTCAAAACCCACCTCATTTCTCCTCCACCGCCGAGGACAAAGATTTAGCCGCCGACGACAAGGTTGTGCCCTAATTTATTTCCTAATTTCTACCATTGTAGTTTAGAGTTAGGTTAGGGTTTCTTTTCTAATTTGTGTCCTTGTTGGTTGTGCCCTAATTTTTTCTATAATTTTAGTCATTTTAGAGAAATTTGTTCTATTTCTGTTGTAGTTTGTGTCCTAATTTCTTTCATTGAAGTATTTTTTTTGTGCAGAAAGTGGGACAATCTCCTTCAGTTGTAGAGAAATTAACTGCAACTCAACAATTGCCCCAGTGAGTAGTTTGTGCCCTAATTTCTTTTTTCCATCGTGATGGGGTTGACTATATATACAACATGAAAACTTTTTTCCTTTTCCATTTTACTTGCGAAGTTTCCTGCTGAATGAGTGACTTCTTCAACTTTTTTTCTTTATCTATTGTAACATACAATAGTTCTTGGTCTACAATTACATTTGACAAAGTAGTTGACGGGTTTGGTTTTTATCGTTTGTATAGTTTACTCAGTATTATTTCTTGGGCTAATTGTTAGAGAGAATTGATCTCTATGTGTCTGAGTTGGCATACGTGGCATCGTATCACGATATTTTTTGATACTCATGGTCAATTTGGGTTTTAGAGCTCAAATTGGGTTTTGGCGATACGTGTCATGAAGTGCATTATATGTGTCTAGTAGCTGAAATTGTGCCCAAAATAAAATGCATTATATGTGCTATGTTTCAATGGAAACTGTGGTAATGTTGGGATTTCATATTATCATGCTTTCTTATTAATGTGTCTTAAATTTTGCTTCATCGTTTTAAATATTAATTATATAACCCAGATATTGAATTATGTTTGCAATTCTATGAGAATCTTTTTTCCCTGCAAATGAGTGAGTATGATTTGTTACACCATCCATCTTTTAAGTGTATATATATGTGGGCTAACAGTACGTTGCACTGCAACACTTTGTTTCAAACTCCATGAGGTTATGTCTGCTAGGTCTCTGCCCTTTCTTTAGTTGGAAGCTGGTGACACCATGAATTGCTAGGTCTTTACTCATTCCAGTATCCTCTTCTTTGAAGAACATTGACTTGTTATTATGTCATGCTTTTCTACTCACAGTTCTATAATAATGTCATTATAGACCATGCCAGTTCAGTCATTTCAACATAGTATCATCTGGAAGTAGCTAATTGTCTATATTAGTTTCCTTCATAAGGCTGCAAAAATATACAATGATGACAAATGTAGATATCAAACACGAACATAACAACATTATATATTGTTCGAGTTACTCCGAGTTTTCTGAAACTACTCAGAGACACACACACACACACACACACACACACACACACACATACATGGCTTCTTAGACCAAAACTTTTCTGTGCATTCCTACACTTAGAAAACAATCGAAAGGAGTCTAATTGCTGCAAAGACTTTTATGTGCAGTTCAATTTAGGAGTTGCCAAGATCATTTGTTATCAGGTTAATATGATTTTCTAGACATATTAGCTGATGGACATCGTATTTATGTAGAAAAATCATCTAGTTGGGTCATTTTGATGTTGCCAAGTTCTTTATCTGTCCCTCCAAAGTTGTTGGTTCTACGTTTATGAAACATTTTGCTATGATTTAATATATGTCAGAAGGACCAAATGAATTTTAGTATTTAACCATGTTGATAGTTTTAATTAATGTACATATTGCATATTTCATACTCCATATATTATGTAGATCACCTATTCACATTGTGCTTAAGTGATTTTCTTCTGATTTTTGTTGTCCACTAATTGTCTCAAGGAGCCTGTCTAAATAATTTAAGGTGCTTATAATGTAGAAACCTTTGTCTTCTATTGATATTTTGATACACAAATAGAATATTTCAGCAACATAAAATGTATACGACAAAAAAGAATTACAAATTTATGCATCTTACATATCTTCTAGTTAGGGCTATCTCCTACATAAATTATATAATTTTTTTCACTCTCAATCCAAGTAAGTTACGTCTATCCTGCACATTTTTGGACCTTCCCTATGATGTTCTCTTATCCCTTCGGCTTGAAATAGAACTTTCATGCTACAATCACTTACTGAGTGTTTTAATTTGTTATATAGATGGATAGATCTTGGATGACAATGCACCTATTATAGGATGAATATAGAACAGGGGTTAAAGAATTTATTGATTATCTCAAAACTACTGAGCTTCATCTTGACTTTATTAGATGCCCATGTAATGATTGCGAGAATCTCTATAGATTGAGTTCAGATGAAGTAAAATTTCATTTGACGACAATTGGTATCGATCGAAGGTATACTATATGGACATGGCATGGGGATGTTGATCCCAATGAAATAGGTGAGGATACACATGTGCCTATTTATAAAGATATGGACACTATAAATAATCTAGCAGATACAATAGTGATGTTCAATGCTTTAAAAGAGAAAGATGTGGTAGGAGATGATGAAGACAACTTTCATGCTTTGCTTGATGATGCTAAGCAACCATTGTATAATGGTTGTAAAAAGTATACGAAGCTATCTGCAATAGTGAAGCTCTTTAGTATCAAGGCCAAGAGTGGTTGGAGTGATAAAAGCTTTTCAGATGTGTTGACATTATTCGGCGATATGCTTTCGGGAGGGAATGAGTTGCCCGTAACAATCGGGGAGGCTAAGCGATGTTTCTCAGTTAATTTTGGAATGGAATATAAGAGAATACATGTTTGCCCGAACGACTGCATACTCTACAGAAAAGAGTATGAAAATTCAACCTCATGTCTTACGTGTGGAATGTCGAGATATAAAAAAAAGCATATGTCTGAACAAAGACATGAAGAGCAAAACAAAGGCATCCCAACAAAAGTACTATAGTTATTTCCACCCATTCTACGCTTTAAAAGGTGGTTTCGATCAGTACAAATATCAAAGAATCTGACATGGCATGCAGATGGAAGGGAAATTGATGGGAAATTGCGTCATCCCGCAAATTCACCGACATGGAAGACAATTGATGATAAATGGCCTGAGTTTGTAGTAAAAGCAAGAAACCTTCGACTCTCTCTTTTAGCCGATGGGATTAATCCATTTAGTTCACTTAGCAGTAGGTACAGTTGTTGGCCTATAATGCTAAATACTTATAATTTACCACCTTGGTTGTGCATGAAGAGAAAGTTCATAATGTTGACATTGTTGATATCAGGCCCCCAACAACCTGGAAATGACATAGATGTTTATTTAGCACCATTGATTGACGATCTGCAATTGTTATGGAATGATGGAATTGAGACTTATGATGCATATCGTCAAGAATATTTTACATTCAGAAGTGTATTGTTATGGACAGTTAATGATTTTCCTGTATACAACAATTTGTCTGGTTGTTGTGTTAAAGAATATTTTGCATGTCCAATATGCAATGAAAATACTTATTCGAATAGGGTGAAACATTGTAAAAAGAACATTTACATGGGTCACAGAAGGTATTTGCCACATAATCATTCTTTTCGATACCAAAGAAAGGTATTTAATGGTGACAAAGAGTTCGGATCTCATCCTGAACCATTGAGTGGGAAAGAAATATTAATGAAAGTTGCAGGGATTAATGTTCCTTGGGGAAAGAAAAAAAAAGATTTTCAAGAAAAAGACATCAGAGAATACATCAAAGAAGTGGAAGAAAGCAGAAGTATAAAAGAAATTGATACCAAAGAAGAAAGAAAAAGAAGTACCAAAAGACAAAGTTACAAGTTGTTGAAAGAAGAAATCTATTTTTTTGAGCTCAATTTTTGAAGATATCTTCCTATTAGATATAACTTGGATGTCATGCACATTGAGAAGAGTGTTTGCGATAGTATCATTGGTACCTTATTAAATATTCCTGGAAAGTCAATAGATGGGATCAATTGTCGCAAAGATCTTGTAGAGATGGGCTTAAGGAAAGAATTGACACCTCATAATAAGAAAAATGGCATTTATCTTCTAGCAACATGTTATACTGTATCGAGGAGGAGAAAATAATGGTGTGTGAAAATTTGCGTGACCTTAAGGTCCCAGATGGTTACTCTTCTAATTTAGAACTAATGTCTCAATGGAAGATCTAAAGTTGTATGGTCTCAAGTCCTATGATTTCCATGTCCTAATGCAACAACTACTCTTTGTTGTAATACACGGTGTGTTGCCAAAGCATGTGAGATATGCTATTATATGGGTATGTTTCTTCTTCAATGCCCTTTGTGCCAAAGTTGTGAATTTACATAAATTGCAAGATATCCAAAATAATCTTGTGGTCACATTGTGCTTATTGGAAAAATATTTTCTACCATCATTCTTTGACATAATGGTACATCTAATGGTGTACCTTGTCAGAGAGGTTGAACTTGGTAGTCTAGTTTTCTTTCGATGGATGTACCCACCAGAGAGGTTGATACTTGGTATATTCTAAATTTGAGTTTGATTATGTAGTAACAAGATTGACATTTGCATAATCATTTGTATTATTACAGGTATATGGTTGTGATAAAGGGTTATGTGAGAAACAAGAATCGTCCTGAAGGGTTACATAATGTTATATCGTAGAGGAAGCCATTGAGTTTTGTTCAGAATTTTTAGCAGATCAGGATGCCATTGGAGTTCCTGCTGCGAAGAATGAGGAAAAACCTATAGGCAAAGGGAATATTTGTGAAGTTGACCTCTCGTCTTTGGACCAAGCACATCTTTATGTGTTGCCCAACACAAATGATGTTCAACCTAATATCGAGTAAAGATATCTATATTCTTTGGTACTTGTTTCTTCAATATATTTTGCTTTTTAGTTAACGTCATTCTATTCATTACATGATAGGGAGCATGAGTTTTACTTGAAAAAGATGCACCACCGTAGAGTGAAAAGTGCAAAGTGGTTAAAAGATGAGCACAACTGCACGTTTGTTAAGTGGTTACGATCAAAGGTACTTATTAAGCTAATATATTTTGTATCTACTTATCATAAAATGAAATACTAAACTTAAAAAAATGCCAGGTTCAGGCCGAGCAAGAAGACCCAAATAACAATGTATCTGATGTCTTAAAATGGATAGCTCAAGGACCTCGACAAGATGTGATAAAGTTCTCGGGTTATGCAATTAACGAGGGTTTGTTATTATACGAAAGATCGTGATGACGTACGAGTCAAGCAAAATAGTGGAGTCACTATAGTGGCAAAAACTTTGCAAGTTGCTAGCGCAAAGGACAACAATCCCATTCTCTCTGATATGACTTTTTACGGTGTTACTAAAGAGATTTGGTTGCTTGACTACTTCTCTTTTCGGATTTCCATCTTCAAGTGTGATTGAGTTAATAGCAAAAATTGTGTTAAGGTAGATGACCTTTGTTTCACATTAGTCGAGCTTGGTAGAGGGTGCCATAGGGTCGACTCTTTTATTTTGGCCTCTCAAGTGAAGCAAGTGTTTTATGTGCCTGATCAATTGGATGATAAGTGGTCAATCGTTTTATCAACTCCTCAAAGTAATTATTATGATGAATACGATGACGACCAGGTCATCGATTGTCTTGATACAACTGAAGCTTGCAACAAACTTGTCACGATCTGCACCCAGTGTAAGGGCACGAGACCGTGGGTATGTCTAGCCTATGTCGCAGTGTCGATGGTAGAACGATGTCCTAGGTCTCGAAAATAGCTAACACAATATAATGTATCTGTCCAGTATATACTCTCCATATGGAGGAGAAACTTAGAAGATACAATTCAATCACAAACTAACTAAAGATGGATAATAACACGATATGGAATAGATAGAAAGTCAAAGTACAATACAACCCAAAAGAGATAATTTTAAGTGTCAACAGAGTATCTCAAAGTATATATGAATTAATACAACATCTCAGAAAACAACTAGAGACAATTTCCAGACAAAAATTCTAATAGTCTAATCTAGTCACTACCGATGTCTCTTCTAGGCTAGCTGGAACCTCCTGGCGTTCCAAGTAACCCTCCAAGTTCTCTATAAAATTTTGTCAACATATCCAGTCAGGATTGGAGCGAATACATAACTCTGAAAGCAGTTTCAATGCATGGTAGAAAATATAGAACAAGCAATAGAATAGAATACATGACGTGCTGTTATGTAAATACAAGAATACAGGAATATGAATAAAGAAACTGAATACATGAATAAAATAGAGAATCTATGAACTATAGTAAATATAAGTGATTCAGAGCACAACTGTCACGACCCATACCCCTTTTTCGGGATGCGAGCCCGTGCGCAAGACAACTACGTATCAAGCGGACTCCAGTCCAACTCGAATACGTATACGCTGTCCAGAATGGGATATCTTGTCTAATATGGTAAGTTAAACTATATCTCAATCCATAAGAACAATATAAAACAAGAATGAACATTATGGTTCATGGTCTACAGTCCACTAGCATATATGTTCGACTAGACTCCAAAGAAATAACATGAGTCTATGAAGCTAGGCTAACAAGTAGAGTGCAAATAAAGGATGTGAATACGTAATCACGAAAGATACCTGAGTCTGAAGTAATCAACTGCCATCATGATCAACTAACTAACTCCATGCAATCAACTACCTGAAGAGATCATCAGGTCCTCAGGGAACTAGCAAGATACATAAAACATGCCTACTACTATGACAGTAAATAACATATATGGAAGATAAGAACAGTACAAGAAAAACATCTAAGAAGCGACATGTCATACGGAAATAAAATACTAGACTTGGCTAACAATCAATCAAATAACTCCTATAGACTGTAGTACAATGCAAGATACTCATAATCTATAGTATGTCTCGATTTTAGTACAATGCAAGATACTCATAATCGAGAAAAGCCAATCCTAGTATCAATCTTCTCTCCTAAAGGAATATAAATGTCATGTAAAATCCTATAGACTGTAGTACAATGAAAGATACTCCCAATCTATAGTATGCTACAAGTCTAATCAGGTCATAGTCAAGTTAAGTCCAATTCAATCAAGGAAATAAGGCATAACTGGAAACTCTATCACAAGACACGATGAATGTTTGCAAAAACAAAAAGTTTATTCCAAACTTGTGAAAGAATAGTACAAAGTACAATAAATTTTGGAGAAGTACAACTGTAGGAATCTGATCAGAAGACGATCACTTTATCCCTTGGACTATGTGAACTTGAAGATTGTAGCATCTGGAGAATGCAGCAGCAATTTTGTAAGAGTTATTGATCTTTGTGCGTATGTATCTGATCCTTCAACAATGATCGGAAACTCTATTTATAGAGTTAAAGAAATAACTATTTTAGCAGTTATTCTGATGTGCGTGAGGCTGGATTGCGCCACATTGGGTTACGCCAACCTCCTGTTGCGCCAACTTTCATTCAGTTATAAGTTGTGTACTAACTGTATTTAGACGCGTGGCATCATATGATTAAGATGCACGTGGTCGTGTACAGGATAGTAGACACGTCTTGAAAGATTAGTGCATGTGCGCCACGTCATCCTGCTTAGAGATGAAAATTGTCTCAACTTTATCAGATTGTGCGAACTTCAGTCAATGAGTAAAACTGCGCCTGATTGAGCTGCGCCTAGACACGTAGCAGCTTTTAAACAAAAGTCATTCAGATTGTGCCTAGACGCAACTAAGGAGTTTGTCTGGATTATGCCTAGGCGCAACTTACAAAGCGTACAGGATAGCTGTCAACCAACTCTCCTCGAGTGGCACAATTCATGGGATTCAAAGAAATTTTTCTCGTTCACTGTGGTGTCAGTTGTCAGTACTGTCAGGTGATGATGGCTATTAAATGTCAGACGCCACGTAGACTTTGGCGCAATAAGACTGGGCGCAGTCTGATATATGGTGCAACCTGTTCAGCGACGCAGTTTATTCTCTGAGCTTTATATCAGTGACGCAACCTCATTGTTGGGACACAACTTGATCACTGGTTAGTAGGTTCCTAGCGCAACTTGATTTTTAGGCCCTACAAGACCCCCTTCAAAGTTTTCAAAACTTAAAAATATTTTACAGTTTTTGAAATACTTTAAACTTTATAAAAGTTTTGACGGAGTCAAGTTGCGCCAGTCAATGCCCGGTCATCATAATTAAATTTCTTTCTCGAAAACACTCAATCTCCTCTTCGTCTTCCTGAGTTTCATTGATGATTTTTTGGTTTCCCATGAGGAATATGAAGAGTAAATTCAGTTATATATATGTAGGGGCTGATTTTCATACTTTATTCTTTACTTCTATAATTTCGATGGCGTCTAAGAAGGAGATGGAGGCCAATGTTGTCACCAACATCAAGTCTCCTGAAGCAAAACCCGACGTCATGCCTTCGACTTATTTGTTGGAGGCTGACCCGGCACTGAGGGCGACGAACTTTCTAGACTGCTTTGTGTTAACCCAAGCGTCTTCAATCGCTCGAGTGGTGGGCCATCCTCTGAAGAGCGCGGCAATTTGGAGGGATTCCTTAACCTGATCCATCGCTCGGGAATCCGCAACATGCAAGAATTAGACGCCGCCCTTCGTCAGACCAATGAAGACAAGAAAAAGGAATAATGTTTTAGTATGACAACTTTTAATTCTCTTTTCTTGCGTCCTTGTCTGTAGAGGTCCACCCATCCTTATAATAAAATTTATAATTTCTGACATCATTATTGTGTGGCTGAGATTCCAAGTAGCGTATGTAGATACACTCCTTAGATGAATTAAATGTTTACTGTTTCTCTGAGAGACACATGGCAACCATCATATGGTTTTAGGCGCCTATTGTTTAGTTTTTTCCCGAAATAGGCTCCTAGAATGATGTGCCCGTTTTCATTCTTCAGCACTTTAAAAAGGATAGCCAAAACGAAAGAGACATTCATGTTTTCTCAAAATAAATGACTTCTCACAAGGTCCCACTATCCAGCAAGAATTCATCATCCATAAGTTCCCTTGCGCCACTTCATCATGATGTTATTCTTTTGCATGCTGCGCCTTCGAAAGTTGGTAAGTCTCAACAAAAAATCAAATGGTTTTCTCATATGTGCGTTTTTCTTTTGCGCCACTTTTGAAGATAAGTACTAATTTGTATGTTGTAAACTCCGTTGGTATGTGCTAACTATTACTGAGAATAGGCGCGCACTGTGGTCCAGTATTTAGATTTGATCATAGGTGTGCACTACTGATATGTGCATGTTGATCGACATACAATATTGATATACGCCCGTTTGATCAGCGCACTATTTTGATATACGCCAGTTGATTAACACATACTGTTGAAATGCACATGTGCTTCTGAGAATAGGCGCACATTACTGATAGGCGTCTGTTGATCAGTACACTGTCGATGTGCACCTGTGCTTCTGAAGAATAGGCGCACATTGCTGATATGTGCCTGTTGATTTGATGCACGCATAGTTTTGATAGATTTTGCTGACTTTTCTTTTCTTTGTTCCTATTTACAGAAGTTTGGTTGGCAAGCTTCTTCAAAACTGGCATCGGTGATCTGGATGCTATGGAGAGCATTCTTCTGACATCCACATCAGACAGCTCATGTGATTCTGACACTCAGATCGGACAGCTCAGGACTCTCTGTGTTCCAGAAGGGTCTTCCTCAGATGGTAGGAAGAGCCTATACACATGAAAGTTGGATGGTGGAGAGACAGAATTCGGAATCGTATCACAAGGGTGATCTCGTTCCTAGTTCCCCTAGCGGGTCTTCTTCTCTCCACCAGTTGCATTGACAGCAGCTCATCTTTGGGCTGTTGTACTCTGTGGTTCTCCTCTCGTATTTCTAAGAGAGAAGACCAGAGTTGATTCCATTGTCTGGCTCGTTACTTCAGGTCGAGACGACAAGGAACTGGCACCAACAAATAAGAAGATCCAAAGATGTAATAGACCTTCATATTATATTTAGAAGGAAATTTTGAGATGTAATTGATTTCCATTAAGATGTATCTATATTTTTAGAGAAGGAATAAAGAATAATTTTCTCTTCTTTTATGATCTGATTTTGATGTGGTGATAATGAAAATAGAATTAAGGAGAAATATAGAGATGACAAGTTGCTAATATAAATAAACCGAATTCAGAAGCAGGGAGAATGTGAACTCTCGTTTATGAAAAGTGAACAGTCACTTCGATTTTCGAAAAAGAACACTGAATGAATAAACAATTACTGCAACTTTCGAGGAAGAGAATAAATGAATAAACCATCATGTCAGTTTTTGAAGAAAGGAAAACAGTAATAAATGAACGAACGGTTATAAATGAACGAACAGTTATAAGTGAACGAACAGTTGGATTTCTTTCAAAAAGTCGCATCGGTTCTCGATGTTGACTGTTTAATTGTTCTGTTTATAAATAGAACAAAACTTTCGTAGATATCGTCACTTTCTTTCCTTTTTGTACAAAATGTCTTCCAAAGATTTGCTCATTCCGAAGATTGAAGGAGAGACCGAGACGCCCTATGCTGAGTCTCCAGTGCCTCCTCAGAAAGAAAGAGGTGAAGGCTCAACTGCTCCTGTTCCAAGACGGGACTTGATTGCTGAGCTAGTGGAGCCTGGGAAGACTGCTGAAGAAGAGGCATTGAGGATGGCCGCCTGCAAGTTTCTTGTGAGTTCAGACAATGAGATGTTTGAACTGTTGGCAAACTATGTATTTAATCATGAAAGATCGGGACCTCCTCCCCGTCCTTAATATTATGTAACTCCATTCTGCTTTTGAATAAAAAATAAACTTTTATTTACATCATGTCTCTGAAAATAAAGTACATTTTGTCTTTATACATAATATTTCTTGAGAAATTTGCTATTGATAGGCATCATAGCGACTCTGTCGTCCATATTTGTTAATTGATAGGCTCCATTTGTGAAGACTTTATTTACCACATACGACCCTTCCCATTTTGTCTCGAACTTACCTTTACTCATATGTGTCATAGTCATAGGATGTCTGACTATAAGAACTAACTCGCCTTCCTGAAATATTCGTACTCTGACTTTGTGATTGAAAGCTTTTGAAATTTGGGCTTGATAAAGTTCAATGTGCTGTTGAGCTAAAAGCCTTTTCTCATCGAGCACCTCCAACTCTTGAAGCCGAAGACGATCATTATTTTCTGTAGTAAGTTCGTTAGCAATGGTGATTCTTAATGAAGGAATTTGAATTTCCAGAGGTATGACAGCTTCACACCCATATACTAGAGAAAAGGGTGTACAACCTGTGGGGTTACGGACAGTAGTACGATATGCCCATAGATATTCTCCAAGTTTATCACTCCAATTACATTTTTTAATAGAGACAAACTTTTTAAGAAGTTTGATAATGGTCTTATTGAATGCTTCAGTCAACCCGTTAGCCGTAGGAATATAGGTCGTAGAGGCAACATTATTGATTCTGTTGTCATTACAGAACCTATTAAACTTCTGGCTGATGAATTACGGCCCATTATCATAGATAATTCGGCGAGGGACACCAAATCTGTATATCACATGATGTTTGATGAAGTTAATGACACTACTCGTTTTAACTTCAGCCATAGCTTCTGCCCACTTGGAGAAATAATCGGTTATAGCCAAGATGAACCGATGTCCTTTAGATGAAGGAGGATTGATAGGGCCAATTATATCCATGCTCCAAGCTTCAAAAGGCCATGAAGCAGCAGTCGGATGAAGAAATTTCGACGGTTGATGGATAAAATCTGTATGAATTTGACATGCACGGTATTTCCTTGCATAGTCAATAGCATCTGATACCATAGAGGGCCAGTAGTAGCCCATACGTCGAATACGATCCTGTAGTTTAGGACCAGGCTGATGTGCTCCACAAATACCATCATGAGCTTCGTATAATATCTACTTTGCTTCATCAATAGCGAGACATCTCAAGAGTAACCCATCAAAAGTTCTTCGATAGAGAGTTTTAGTAGTATGATTATAATAGAATCGAAGCGATCGGCGATGGATACTTGTAGCTTCCTTAGGATCTTCTGGCAAGATGTCATGTACTACAAAATCAATGAAAGGTGCTCTCCAGTCCTCGCAAGTGACATTGACTTCAGTTAGATTGCTGAATTCAATATTGTGGTTGTTTTCGACACAAAATAGTTCTCTATTAGAGATAACAACCATTTGTTGTCTTTTGACTGGAACTGCCAATACCGCAGCTAGGTTAGCTAAGGCATCAGCTTCTGTATTACATGTACGACGTACATGTTCGATGAAGAACCCTTTGAATAAAGAAGCTATCCTGGTTGCTGCTTCATGGTATGGTACCAAATCCTGATGTCGGACTTCATATATGCCTCTAACCTCATTAACAATCAGTTTAGAATCACCACAAACTTCGAGATATTCGATATTCAATTATTTGGCTAATTGGAGTCCAATGAGCAAGACATTGTATTCTGCCACATTGTTAGAGCACGATTCGTCTAAAGAATAAGCCCTTTGAATAGCTAATCCATCGGGTGAAACAAGAACAATTCCCACTCCAGCCACAATGGTACCTCCAGGTCCAATTCTAGAAGCTCCATCAAAGAACAACCTCCAGGTAGGAAATTCTTCTGAGATCATATTTGATTCCAATGTTTCGTCAGAAATTTCATCATAGAGTTTAGATGTCTCAGGGACAGGATGAGCTGCTAAAAAGTCAGCAAGTGCTTGGCCTTTCACAGACTTTTAAGGAATATAAACCATATCTTATTGTGCTAATAATATGGCCCATGTGGCCAGCCTAGAATTGAGCGTACTTGGCTTCTTTATTAAGACTCGAAGAGGATTGACTCAGGATATGACATGAATAGTTTGGCCTATGATGTAATATCTTGTCTTCTGAACAACAAACATTAAGGCTAAACATTCCTTCTCTACCGGACTATAATGATGTTCAGCTCCAATCATCGTTCAGCTAAGATAGTAGATGGCTTGTTCATGACCTTCCTTGTTCTTTTGAGCTAGCAAATCTTCCAATGAATGATCCATTTCCTGGACATACATTAAGAAAGGTATCCCTGAGATTGGCGGTACAAGAACTGGTGGACTCATTAAATACTACTTTATGTCATCAAATGCTCGTTGACATTCTTCCGTCCAAACGAAAGATACACCTTTCTTCATTAATTGAGTAAATAGTCTGCAACGTCCAGATAAATTCGAAATAAACTGCCTGATATACGCAAGTTGACCTTAGAATTCTCGTAGCTCTTTTAGGTTGCGTAGAGGATGCATCTCTTGAATGGCTTTGATCTTCTCGGGATCAACGTGTATACCCTTAGAGGTAATGACGAAGCCAAAAAATTTACCACTAGAGACACCCAAGAAAGACTTGGTGGGGTTCATTTTGAGTTGATGCTGGCGCATTAGATTGAAGATAGTTCTTAAATCTTGAATGTGATCTTCTTTGAGACGACTTTTGACAACAATATCGTCAACATAACATTCGACAGTCTTTCACAGATGATCTCGAAAGATAGTACTCATAGCCTACTGGTAAGTTGCACCTGCATTCTTTAGACCAAACGGCATGACTGTATAACAGTACACTCCATGAGGAGTACGAAACAAAGTATATTTTTCATCTTCAGGATTCATCCGGATTTGATTATATCCAGAAAACCCATCCATGAAAAAAATTTGTTCGAATCCACATGTTTTGTCGATCATGACATCAGTAATTGGGAGAGGAAATTCATCTTTAGGGCAAGCATCATTGAGATCCCGAAAGTCTATGCAAACTCGAACCTTTTTGGTTTTTCTTCAAGACTGGAACAACGTTGGCTACCCAGTCAGGATGCTGCTCTTCTCTGATAAAACCGTAAGCTTTAAGCTTTTTGACTTCATTATCAATTGCATCCATCATTTCAGGCTTGAATCGCCGTTGTTGTTATTTGACCGGCTTGGCATTCGGCAATATATTAAGCTTGTGAGTTGCAATTTGAGGGTCTAATCCTGACATATCTTCATAACTCCAGGCGAAGACATCAATATATTCACGAATAAGGTGAATTAACTCTTGTTTATCATACTCTGAGAGATTTTTGCTAATGAAGATTGGTCGTGATACGCCCTTCTCTTTAATATCGATTTGGACTAGTTGATCCTCAGTAGGTGGTTCTCGTTGTCCAAAACGAAGATCCCACTGATTGTCCATCCTTTGTGCCCAAGGGTCCACTTCAGGAGCTTTTTCAATGTCATCTTCGTCATCTTTAAAAAATTTGGCAGACACCATATTAGAAGATAATATCACCCTATGAACATGACCAATGCTGGTATTAGAATCCCATGAAATAGAATCAGAAGAGTTAGATCGTTCTTCTTCACCAGATTCAGAAGGTTCTGGAGTTGGAAGTGGTGAAGCATAACCTAGTCCCTATTTCATTTTACTGTGGTATTGTTGTGATTTTCCTCTTGGAACAACAATACGAAGAGGAATTCGCCTTCCTTTACCATTGTTGAGGCCAGTTTTGAAATCATAGTCCATTTTGCGGATGATTGCTTTGGATTGGGGACTATAGCGGCGTAATTGTAGCCTTCCTGTATCACCTCTATTATCGTTATAGAGCATGATTTTTGGTTCCTCTCTTTTGTTGAAGAATATAGGCTTTCATCTTTCTTTCAAGACGGTACTAAGAAGTACGACTCTTGTATTGAATCTAGTGATACCATATTTCGAAGAGATGATACGACTTCTATTGTAAGTGGTTTAAAGCTATCTAGCATATCCAAATAACACTGAGTATAGTAAGAGACATCACTATACTGTAAAGGAGATGCTTTATTGATTTTTACACCATTATTTACAACAGGAACTTTAGCCTTAGCAGGCTTAGTCAGATTGATGACAAGAGGAGGAGAAGAAGAACGAGAAGGCGGAGGGGGCTTCTTGCGACGAAGATCGATTACAAGCGGCTCAGAAGAGGCGAGCTCCCTTTGTTCCTGACTATCACCCTTGGGCTGCTTCTCATGGGAAGAAAGATAGATAGTCAGTGGTTTGGAAGACTGAAGACAAAAGGTACATCCTTTGACCGGGATCACCAATGTATCATTCAGCACATTTTTCTGTTCTTCATCTGTGTCCATTGCTAGTGCCACCTTCATGAACTCCTCCTTGTACATGCAAGAATCGTTGCAGTATGCTTCAACTTCTTTGAAAGGATTCAGATCTGCAACCTCTTTTTGGACTTCTCCATTACCATCCACATATTTGAAACATTGGTGGAGAGTAGAAGGTACAATATTGTGTTCATGGAGGAATGGCCTTCCTAACAAAGCATTGTAAGAACCATGATTGTCAATAACATAGAAAGCTACCTTTGTACGAAGATTGCCAATTTAAAGTTTTAGGCGTATCTTCCCCAAAGTTCATTTCTTCCTTGATTGAACCCCAAGATGGTAGTAATAGTTGTAGAAAGGTTATGCACTGGGACTTTTAAAGCATCCAACAAAGATTTTGGCATGATGCTAAGTACAGACCCGGGGTCAATCAGAATGCGATCGACTTTCATGGTATCTACATACCCCATAAAGTAGAGAGGACGATCATGACGATTGTCTTCTAAAAACATATCATCTTGTGTAAAAGTGATGTTGGGCATTAATTCAAATATACTATGACAATGTACGCAGCTGACTGGCTCCTTTTCAGGCTTCTTGAAAAGAGTAAGACAAGCGTCAGTCTACATCAAGGCTTCACTTAACGTCTCTCGAGTTTCTTTTGAGAGACGTAAAAGTTCAAAGATTGATAATCTTGCTGGAGTATTGGCCAATTGAGCCAATATATCAAAGTTATATGGCTTTTTGAGTCTAAGAGATGAGGACTTCTTTAATGCTTTGTCAAAGCGAACAGGTTGTTTTCCTTTATCTGCTGTTGTTAGTTTAGGAGGAGATGGTTCAACCACCGGCAGGGATGTAGATGGTATATTCTCAGCAGGAGAAGATGATATAGGAGGAACATCAGAAGATAGAGCAGGATTCTCTTGATTTTTGGGATATTCCCGAAGATAGGGTTTCCTAGATCTAGTTCCAATTAGAATTTCTTTTTCTGTTACTGGTTCAAAAGATACCATATTGCAGTTCTTGACTTTAGATTTGGAGGGCTTCTTTTGCTTAGAAGATGAAGGCGTTTCAAACTCTGCTACCAGATCTGGATGAATCTACATAATCTCTCATCTGTCAGTCAATAATGGAACAAGACCTTCATTTTGAGGAGGTGGAAGATTCACGATCTCAAGAGTAGTCCTGGGAATGGGGACAACACCATCTTGTACAAGTTGTGGTGGAAAGTCACCAAATTGCACAGAAACGACATTAGTAGTCACCGTCTTCTCGTCCTGCTGAAGAGTAATTGCTCCAGAGTTGACCAACTCTTGGATTTTACCCTTGAGCACATAACATGCTCTGGTTGGATGCCCTATAAATCTGTGATAAACACAATATTTAGGGTGATCGGTTTTACCCACTTCTTCTGGCCGTTTTACCTCTGGAAGTTGAAGCTTATTACTTTTGATCAAGCAATCGAAGATGCTCAAAGTATCATCTTTATCGAAAGAATACTCTTCTTTTGGACGAGTATTCTTCTGCGGTGGTGCTGATGGAGTGGGTGCTGTCTGAGTGACGTTGACAGCCAAAGACTCTTTGCCCTTGAGATTGATGGCCAGTGTTTCTTTACCCTTGTGATTATTCTGGCAATTATTACCCCCGGGTGAAGAATGTTCGTCTTGGTTAGGATGAGTCATCTGAACTCCTAACTGTTTAAACTTTTCAGTGCTGACCTCTGTAATGCTTGTGGTTCGTATTACGTATTTTGGAATACGTGTACGTATTTTATCTTGTATTGTATGATTCCTTGTTTCCTTCATGGCTTGGGTTATTCTTGGCCCGGGGTTGGCATGGTTCGGTTGGGATTGTTTTTGGTTCATCATGAACCATGGATGAACCCCCTACCTACCACCACCTTTGGTATTTATTACCACTCTTCCTTCTCTCTCTTCATTACTTTTCTTCTTCTTCCATTTACTACTTCACCTACCAGAGAGAGAGAGAGAGGTCTAGGCAAGTGCAACTTACTTCATGGAGGAACTCTAATTTTATTGCTTCATTCTCTTCCTTACAGTATTCTAACTTACTTTAGAACTTGGCATTTTCACTTTCCATGGCTAGATTCTTGTAGATCTATATTTACCTTATTTTCGGATTTCTTAGATTTTGATCTACTTAATCTTGTTATTTCGAGTTTTGATGGTTCCATATTGTAGAAAATTTCGTTCTACCCCATTTTGACCTATAGAAGTTCGGATTTGGGCTCCGGATGATAGAGTTATGCAGCTTGGAAGCCATGGCTTATGGTGTACTTCTTCTCGGAAATTGGGAGAAGAAGCACAGTCCTGAGCCGCATGGTAGCACTTGACCGCATGAACATTCATGCGGCAAGTCAGTTCCAATCGCATGCGCTATTGCCTTGACTTGACCGCATGACAAGTTCATGCGGCAAGTATTCCTTCTCAACCGCATGACTGAGGCCCAGTCCTTCTTGGCCGCATAGATTTCCAGCAACCCTGAGCCGCATGAACTCAACGCTCGCGATCCGCATAGACCGTAGTCTCCCAGCCGCATGGGTTTGCTTCCCTTGACCGCATAGTCATTGCTCTCCGCAGTCGCATGGGTTGCTCCTCCCCGGCCGCAGGTACTTGATTGGTCAGCCAGCCGCATAGACCCATCCCCCGCCAGCCGTATGAGTTCCCTATCCTCCTGACCGCATATGTCTTGCCTTTCTCAGCCGCATGACTGAGTGGATCTCCGAGCCGCATATGACTGATACCCCTTTGACCGCATAAGCCTTTCCCTTTTTAGCCGCATGCGCCTGACCCTATTCAGCCGCATGGGCTGTTCTCTTCCAGCCGCATGAGATCATTCCTGGCCGCATGATATATTTGGACATGATAATTGAGCCTGACATGACAGTGACCCGTAGGGGTGCACTCTTGACAAGTGAACATGACATGACCTGATAGTGGCCCATCGTGGCGCACTCTTGACCAGTACACTTGACATGAAAACCTGACATGATATATCTGATAAGCTGTTGCGACGGCTACCTGACATGACATAACCTGTATAATTAACCTGGACACCGTGGGCGATTGTGCTTGTACAAATAATTCAGTCCTGTCTTGCATCATGTCTAGGAGGAAACTCCTGAGTACCACGGTCAGGAGTACCTACTGAAATGGACTAAGGCTAAATAACTAGATTAATACATTAGTCATAAAGAGATCTCCCAGCTACAGGCAATCCCGTTACCTGGGTACGCCTTGGGATCTGTAGCCTGCCGTCGAGTAGGGCACATTTCCAACACACTGTCATGTGTTGCACTCTTCAAGCTACCTAAGGGTACATGCATTTCCTGGATGATGTACCCACCTGAATTCAACCCTAATCTTTCAACCCGGATAACCTGGATGGACTGCAGGGCTTGTGGCTGTGGAAGATTCTCACTACATCTTGCTAGTAACTAGGCTTGTGATAACCCTAGTTAGTTAAAGTATCAAGCCGTAGTTCTTGTTTGGCCGTGAATTGATTGGATGGAGTCTAACCAGTCTAGTCTTGTCCTGATTCTGTTCCAAACTACTGCATGACCTGAATGCCTGTACTTATTTTACCGATAAATGGTGAGGATTCCAAGTTCTGTTTAGACGAAGGGTTACAACCCCGGTCCTTGTTTGGTTTACGGGTTGTAACCTGGTTATCTGAATAGTTCCATGGTTATCTCGTCGTATATCATCCTGATGTATTTTCTTTATTTTTAGTTTTTTTTACCTTATTTATACTCTTGTGCAGATTGCTAGTTTTAGTTCCTAAGTGAAGCCTCCTTTGTGGCACTTGCTCTTTCTGGGGTCTGACCCAGCTGGTTTTGTGTGGCCAGATTTCGGAGCAGCTCCAGAGGATCTACCGACCTTCCAGCCAGATGGTGGCCACTAGACGGAACTCTGGCAACGAGTGGGTTATTTTTGGCTCTCCCACTTTATTGTAAAAATATTTTTTTGAGGCGTTTAGCCGACGAGCACCTGTTTAGCTCGATTGCACTTTACTTACTGTCTGCCTACGGGCTGTAACATGATTAACAAATCCTAGGGTTGATCATGTATGACTAAACTCTTGCTAGTCCTAACATTTTGTAACGACTAGCTTCATGATCAGCTGAATATGTAATATTTGGGACGCCTTATTATTGTATATTTAATGATCATACATCTTGTAACATTTACTTATTTGCTTGTGATTGAGACACTAGGCTTGTTCATGACCTTAGGAGACTGTTGGCTTGTAGTAGACCCTCATGTATCTAGACAGCCGTGACCGTATAGCGAGATGAAATCCATTTCATATACGTAGCTGGCTATGTCTGCCCCCGCTCTCCAGTATTCTGGTTCTGGGGCGTGACAACCTCAGCTGCCTTGGCATTCACAATAAAAGAAGGCCAATCCTGAAATTGTGTAGATCCCGTCCACATACTGATAATAGACAACAAGTTTGATTTGTAAGTGTCTATTGTTACAACATATGGAGTTTCTAAATGCATTTTGAGTGCCTCTCGACGGAATCTTTCAATAAAACTCTCCATGGATTCATTGTGCCTTTGTTTAATCTTAATAAGGGCAGACATTGTCATGTCATTGACTCCCTCATAAAATCGTTCCAAGAACATTTGCTTGAAACCAGCAAAAGAGGTGATGCAACCATCAAGCAAGCTACGATACCAGTCGATTTTCTAGAAAATTAATATTCTATAGATCTATGTGTCATCTTTACAAAACTTTAAACAGTTCGCAAAATGGAGTTCAGGATCTCCCGAAACCTTAAAAACAGTGTGACATGTCAATTTTTAGGACCACTGGCACTCAAATAATTTTCCAAAAAATTATATTCATAATTACAGAAAATAAATTATAGATTTGGAAATCTAACCTCAGTACGGTTCTAAAAAAATTAGAGGTGAAACGGACTCTGGAGTTGATCTCAACAGCCTCGCGAAGTTGCTATAGCTTCAAAAAAAAAACGATGCTGAATTTATGACGAATTTTGGCCTATTTTGAAAGAAAAAGAGAGAAATTTTGGAAAACCAAAATATGGAAGATAATGTAGGTTCAATAGGTTATATAATGGATAGCAATTATTTCATTAGGATTAGATAGGAAGGGTTTTGGTTTTGGGAGAAGAATAAGGACTCTTTAAATAGATGGAGATTGACTTAATTTCCTAATTAGGTAAGGATCAAGTCCAATGAATAAATATTTTCCATAAATCTAAATCAAATAAATCTTTAAAAATTAATTAATAAATCTAATCCAATATTTAGTTATCATACAAAATTTAAAATCATATTGTTTCCATCAAAAACATATTTGCATAAATCCAAATCTTATATAATTATTTAGCAAATCTTTTTATTGGAAACAAATATGATTTTAAATTATGTATGGTAACTAAATATTGGATTAGATTTATTAATTAAGCTTTAAATATTTATTTGATTTAGATTTATGGAAAAGATTTATTCATTGGATTTGATCCTTACCTAATTAGAAAATTCAATTTTCATCTATTTAAAGAGTCCTTATTCTTCAACCGAAACCAAAACCCATCTAATCTAATCCTAATTAAATAATTGCTACCCGTTATATATACCTATTGAACCTATGTCATATCTCATATTTTTCTATTCCAAAATTCCTCTCATTTTTGTCCAAAATAGACCAAAATTCGTCATAAATTTAGCCTCATTTTTTAAAGCTATAGCAACTTCGCGAGACCATCGCGACCAACTCCTGAGTCCATTTCATGTTCCCAAGGGTTAAATGCTTATCTTAGAAGGCAAGCTCCCACTATCTCAATGCTAGTCAATACATGCACGTTTCCATGCAAAGGCTTGTTATATAGAGTATGACACAGTTGGTGGTATTGCACCGAACACGGTTGGTTCAAGTTAAGCAGGAGGCTATCAAATAATTATTCCTGAGTCAGATATTAGAAGTATGAAAACATGGAAATTTATCAGGACCATTAGTCATCGAGATAATCCCCAGTTTTGGGAGTTGCATGGAAGTATGGAAAAGAAAAGATTTTAGGACCGCTGAACTCCTCTAGAGGGGGTGAATAGAGTGCTTGTGTGAAGTAGAATTAAAATCACCTCTAAAAAATTATAAGGCCGTAGAAATCTAATATGATGTAAGTAGTATTTAAGTAAATATGTAATGTAAGGAGATCAGAGAGAGCAAACTCAAATACCAAGTTTTATACTGGTTTCCCTCTGAGAGGGCTAGTCCAGTCTCGAGTACTTAGCTCAAGATTGAATCCATTATCTCGTAAAACACAAGCTTTGAATCCAAAGCGCTTACAGCTCCTTATAACACATGTTTTTTTTATTCGAAGAGCACTACTTCAACTTGCAAGCCTTTAATCCGAAGGACTTGCTGACTTCAGGAACAGTATGAAAACTGAGATATTTTCAAGCCTTTTGTACAACTCAACCAAACTTCTAGATTGAAACGAAATTGGCACCAACTTGACTAGGAGTTGTAAAGCTCTGATTTTAAAGTGAGAATCTCTTTGAAACACTTGAATGAATAGAGAAGAAAAGAGATGATTGAGGGAATAGAATGAAGAATTTCCCTCTATTTATAGTGTTTTCTTGGACAGAACTCGGGCAGAGTTCGGTAGTCCAACATTCAAAAATTTGAATGTTTGGAGCCTGTTCTTCAGGATGAGCATATCCCTCGGGAAGTGGCTCAGGGGGGACCGAGTTTGGTTGCCCTGTGTTCAAGTTGGTTTGGCTCTTTTTGAATGGGTTTTGGGCTCTTTTTGAGTGGGTTTTGGGCTCTTTGAATTATGGGCTGGATTTGTATATGTGGACTGATCAAAGAAAGGATTGGGTAGGCTATTTTGTAAGTAGACATATAGCTGAGCCAGGTGCCAATCTCGTTTAACCGTACATTTTTTTCTAGACTCAATAAATTAGAAAATACATAATAACATAGAAAAATGACTTGATCAGCGATACAATTATTATTGCAAAAACTCTGGTTGAATGTAGCAGCATGATAGCATTCGTTTAGCAGTAGTACTGTACCTGTATATTATTTGTGTATATCAAATGGTAGTTTTTGTCGGTTATCAAAATCAAGTGTGACCAGACCAATAGGCCAACAATCTCCCTAATTTGATAATTGACAAACTTAAGTTGATACACCAAATAATATCAAAAAATTTTAAAAAAATTACCTTCCTAGTAACTTTCTCCCCCTTTGTCATTGAGCAAAATGTAAGCTCCCCCGTAAACAAAGAACAAAACAACAAAATTGAGTGAAATAAACCACAAATAAGGAGATAATAACAAGAACATGTAGCAAGTAGCATAATACAGACATAAAAACATAATACTACTAACGATAAAGTGTTTTAAACAGAAACACGCCATAACTAGTCTGATACATAATCAAAGTGCAATAAAAGAAATGCATAAGTAAAAGATAACATCACCAAACTAAAGTGACACTAAATAGTATCATCAACTAGCAATAAATCAAAAGTCCAAAAATACCAACAACAACCTCAAGAAGTATTATCATCAGTCTCGGCTGACCGGTTAGGATCATAATAGGTAGATCCAGGAATGAAATAGCGTTGAGCCTTTGGATCCTCAAATATGTATTCGAAAAATTGAGGGTGATGGAGATATAAAATACGGCCACCAGGTGCATGTGCCAAACTCCACTTCATGTCAGCAATAGAGTTCCCAAGAGCCTGGGCCTGCAGAGTAGTCCTGAAATCCATCTGGCAATGACGCTATACATCAGCACTATAATGCTCATCCTCAAGATGAAAATGCTCATGCATCATAGCACGAATCTCATGAAGTGAAGCTGGGGCCTCACTAGAAGGAGGAGGAAGAGCAGCAACAGGAGGAGAAGGTGATACATGAGCATCAGGTTGGACATTCTCATCACCGGCCTTGTTAGGATGTAGAGAAATATGAGAAGGAGGTCGAGTCCTATGAGATCTAAGGAGGCATGAGGGTATGACATCAAAGGGGCAGGAGTCTATAGGAATCTCTAACCTACGAAAGTTAATTGGTAGATACATAGCATATAGTAAGTTGTGCCCTTTCTTGTGACAGTTTACCATAGATGAAATCATGGTTTACAGGAGACTAAAAAGAATACCGAAATAAATATGATAAAGAGCTTACATCTCTAAGTATGTGATCTCGTCAGTGGATCCCGTCTTAGGCAAAAGAGATAAAAAGATAATGCGATGAAACTCATAAAAGTGTTGGTTCAGATACTTAGACATCTGACGTCCTAGAGGTCTAGGAAATGGATCACACATCACATCCTTAAAGGATTCTATAGTCATGTCATTACCAAAATTAGCTATGGTAATGTTAATAAGAGCATCTACAGTATTAGGAATCTGGAGCATCTCACTCAGGTCATCATCATCAAACTCAATATCGATACTGCAGATAGATGAATAAATCGAACCATGAGAGTGTTAAAAATTGTAATAAAAAATTCTAGTGGCATTCAAATAAATCGGATTAGCAATTTGAACCAGATGATGAATTCCTAGAGCGGTAAGAGTAGCTAAATATTTTAGGAAAATAGTAAAACTAATAACATTTCCCGGACAAATGTTTTGCTTTTGGAAATCGTCAAACCAAGCATTTGAAACCTCTAAGTTTCTAAACAATGAACTATTGTGGCCATCATCAGGAGGAGGGTTAAATAATGATTTAAAAGGATCCTGAGATAGATTAGAAGATAAAGCTTCATCCACTCTCCTTTTCTTTTTCCAAATTTTGGAGCCATAAAAAAATTAGAGAAAAAGATAGAGATATACCTCACATATGGAAGAGAATCCCAAAATAAGCATAAAATCTTGAATTTGGAGTAGAAAACCCTAGGATAGATGAGTTCTAGGGTTATGGTTTAAAAAACTAGGGTTTTGGAGGTAAAGGATGAAGTGGGGTCGGCTATGTTCGACTGCGAGTAGTGTTTTGTTAGGGAGAAAATGAAAATAAAAAGTGTGGCCTGCTCTCGGGTTAAACCTGATACACAGGGACCGAGTTCGGGCTAAACTCGGGCAGAGTTCTGTCCGAGTTCGATTTCTTTGTATCTAGATCAGCCTATGTTGACTTATGTACTTAAAATGAATCAGATAAATTCATAAACTTTTAATAAATCTTAACTATCTTGGATTAGCTGTAGGAGCCAGATCCTAGCTAGCCATAGTTTGAAGATACTTGACACCGTGTTGCTTCAGGCTATTTATGCCTGTATGACAGAAGGGCTCCTCGGCTAATGGATTTGTGAAAATATCTCGTAGTTGATGATTTATGTCAATAAATTCTGTACAAATATCTTCGTATTTTTGATAATCACGCAGATGACATATTTCTATGTGTTTAGTGTGTGAGTGACAAATTAGGTTCTTAGTCAAATTAATAGTGCTAGTGTTGTCACAAAAAATAGAAATATTATGAAAAACAAATTATGGTCTTCTAGGTTTTGCTTCATCCACAAAATTTGAGCACAACAAAGACCGGTAGTGATATACTTAGCTTCAGCCATTGATAATGCAACATAATTTTGCTTTTTGCTAAACTATGAGACTAAAGTTTTTCCTAGGAAGTGACACGTACTGCTGGTTCTTTTACGGTCTACTTTTTATCCAATAAAATTTGCATCCGAATAACTGATTAGGTCAAATGATTTAGTTTTGGAATACCACAAGCCGAAGGCAGAACTTCCTTTAAGGTATCTAAAGATAAGCCTAACTGCACACTAGTGTGGTTCCTTAGGGTTTACTTAATATCTAGCACATATGCAAACACTGAACATTACATCAGTAAAGTATAGTAAACTACCAATCATACCTCAAAACATACGTTGGTCGACAAGTTTGCTACTTTCATCAATGTCAAGCTTGATTGAGGTGGCCATTGGAGTCTCGATAGGCTTTGCATTGTGGAAGTCGAACTTTATTAGCAATTTTTTGGTATATTTTGCTTGATTGATGAAGGTCCCTTGTGAAGTTTGTCTGATTTGTAGTCCGAGAAAGTAATTGAGCTCTTCCGTCATGCTCATCTCAAACTCATTCTGCATACACTTAATTTTTGACAGAGTATCTCATTAGTTGACCAAAAAATAATGTCATCTACATATATTTACACTAATTAAGTATCATCATTAAGAGGTTTGATAATAAAAAGTAGTGTCTACTTTCCCTTTTATTTTCAGTAGAAAGGTACTTAGACGATCATACCAAGCTCTAGGTGCTTGTTTGAGCCTATACAGTGTCTTTCTTAACTTGAAAACGTGATCAAAAAAATTAAAATCTTCAAAACCAGGAGGCTACTTTACAAAAACTTCTTCTTTTACAAAACCATTCAAAAATGCACTTTTAGCATCCATTTGAAAAAGTTTAAAATCATGAAAACATGCATATGCATAGAGCAGGGGAATATAATCAAGTCGGGCAACAGGAGCATATGTCTCGTTATATCTTTTTTATTATAACCTTGAGCAACTAGACGAACTTTGTTGTGAATGACTTGTCCATCCTCACTTAGTTTGTTTTGGAATACCCATTTGGTACCAATTATAGAGTGACCAATAGGCTTAGGAACAAGTTTCCAAACTTGATTCCTCTTAAATTGGTTTAATTCCTCTCGCAGGCATAAATCAAAAATTTATCATAAAATGTATCTGCTACTAACTTAGGTTCTATTTGTAGATAAATGCAACACTTGCAGCTACATCCTTAGCAGATGAACGAGTACTTATACCTTACATCACCTATGATTAAAGTTTCTGGATGTATGTCATGAACTTCATTTTCTTGGGCAGACTTTCCAGACAACATGTCCTGGTAACAGTATCTTCAGGTGCTTTGTTGGATGTTGTCCCTGTCTTCGTCATCGAAGTCATTTGGCAGTTGATTGTTAAATTCATCAAAAGTAACTTTAGTCGCTTCTTCAACAACCAATGACCTTTTATTGAAAATCTTATAGCTTTACTCTTGGAAGCATATCTAAGGAATATTCCTTTATCTGTCTTAGAGTCAAACTTTTTCAAGTTATCCTTGGTGTTCAAAATAAAACAGTGACATCCAAAAGCTTTAAAATATAAAATATTGGGAATACGATTAAACCACATTTCATAGGGAGTCTTTTTCGATATAGGTAGAATCAGAAACCTATTCAAAACATGACAAGTTGTACTTATAGGTTCAGCCCAAAAATATTTTAGAAGATTGTACTAGTTAAGCATAACACTAACCATTTTACTGGAGTTCTATTCTTCCGCTCCACAATACCATTTTGTTTGGGAGTTCTAGGACAAGAAAACTCATGACTGTAACCATTCAAATAACAAAACTTTTTAAAATCAGAATTTTTGAATTTGCCTCCATGATCACTTCGGATACGAGTAATCATGAAGCCCTTTTCGTTTTGAACCTTTTTAGAAAATATTTCAATTCCAAAAGCACATCACTTTTATTTCATAAAAAAACACCCATGTGTACAGAGAAAAATCATCAACAATGACAAATGCGTAAAGATTTTGACCAAGACTGACGACTCTACTTGGTCTAAATAAATCCATGTGTAAAAGTTGCAAGGGCCTTAAAGTAGTTACATCGTTTATGGATTTAAATGATGTCCTAGTAGTTTTATTTTTCTTGCAATCTGAACATACCATGTCTTTCTTAGATGAAATTAGTTAATCCCTTTTCTAATTTCTTCATTGATAGCCTTGATATGGTATCCACATTTGCATATCCTAGTCTCATGTGCCATTGCTAGCTTTCATCTTTGTTGGCTATTAGGGAATTACCTGCATTGTTAGTACTATCTTACAGATAGAAAACATATATACTATCATTCCTTATTCCTTCACAAACTAAATCTCCAGTAGTCATATCATATATAGAGCATTTTTCTTTCACGAAGTTAATGACATAACCATTATCAGCAAGATGACTTATAATCAGTAGGTTATGTTTTAACTCAGTGACCAAACAAACGTCTTTAATGACTGGGTAAAGAGGTATACCAATAATACAGTTACCTATTATATAACCTCTCAGATTATTTTCGAAGGACACATCATTTTTTTCTTCATCGATAGCATAGTGAACAAAAATTTATCCACAGTCATGTGCCACGAACATCCGCTATCAAGGATCCATTTGCTTTTAGCATGAGAGAATTGGCCTACCTACAACACCAGTATATGTGACCTTTGGTACCCATTTCTTCAAGGGTCCAAAAATATTAGTCTTAGGCATCCAGGCATATATATTCATGTCTACTAGCTTTCTAACTCTACAAAATTTAGAGATGTGTCCATGCGAACCACAATAAGTACAGGAAATTTTGGAGCTAGTGCTTGGTGTCATGTTCTGCTTGTATGTCTTCTGTGGATACTTGTAAATAAAGGCACGATTATGTGCAACATTATGCTTACGTGCTTTCTTTGATCATGTCGTGTTACGTATATGTTATATCACGTAACAGATCTTCGGCTGAGTAGCAGATATGACTTCTTTTTCCAAATTTACCTCTAACTTTTTAGAGAAAACACATGCCTCATCATACTTAATAGATATAGCATCAATCTTCTGTGCAATAATGTTATATTTCTTCTTCTCTAACTCATATAGCTCATTTAGCTTTGTATATTCATGATCTCTTTTCTCAATCATTTTATGAGCATCATGCAAGTTGAGCTTAGAATTGATATATCTTCATCCGTATTACTGGTGGAAGGTATTTCCCGTATATATTTTAATAGGGATGATAACCTTTCAACATCAGTAGTGTAAGCTTTGATCTCTTTTCGAGACTGCTTATATTTGCCTACGTCTCTTTTCGAGATTGCTTATATTTGCCCACGTCTTTCTTGTGTTCATCTAACAAGTCGCTAAAAACATCAGAAAGTTCATCAAATGTAAATTCATCATACAGAATATTGGTTGTTACTTGATCGAATGCCATTAAATAGACATTTACAGAGCTGTTGGGTCTGTCTTCTTCCTTTGATTCACTAGCTTTACTTTCATGCCAAATGCTAGTATTAGCATACTTTCATGATGAAGACTTTTGTTTGATCATTCGTATCGACTCATATTCTTCGCCATTGGACAGTCTTTCTTGATGTGTCCCGTCTTCTAACAACCATAGCAGATAGTCTCTTCTTCATTGCTTTATTGATAATCTTTCTTCTTTCAATTTGATTTCTCAAATCTCAAGAATTTCTCGAAGTTCTTTACAAGAAGAGCTTGTTCCTTACCATTTGAATCTTCATCATCTGTGTCTTCGCTTGAGACTCTTTTACATGAACTTTGAAGGTGATAGACTTTTCTTTTGGAGTAGATTCTTCCAAGTCTTGTAAGTCTAGCTCATGAGTCATTAGTTTGTCCATGAATGTCTCCAGTGACATTGTGGTGAGATCGTTTCTTTCTATGATTGCAGTGACTTTTGGGTTCTAGTTCTTTGTTACTCCCCTGAGCACTTTACAAATCTTTTCATGATTTGGGTAATCATTGCCAAGAGATTATAAAGGATTTGTAATATCAAGGAAACGTGTAAACATCTGAGTGATTGATTCATTTGGCTTTATCTTCAATGCCTCATATTCTTGTGTCAATCTACTAATCTTGGATTCCTTCACTTGTGAAGTTCCTTCATGAGGTACCTCAAGAAATTTCCAAATGTCGTGTGATGTGACACATGTAGATACTTTATTAAACTCAATCTTGTCAATGGCACAGAATAGTGCATTGATCGCTCTTACACTAAGGCTGGCTTGTGTCTTTTCTAGATCTGTGCATCTATCATGTGGCTTGTCTACAAGATTACCATCAATTACTATTCTAGGCGACTTTTTGTAGCCGTCTATGAATATAGACCAAAGATCAAAGTTACAAGATTTCATGAAGAAAGTCATTCGTGTTTTTCAGTATTTGTACTTTGTTCTATCAAACATTTGGGGTCTATTTGTAGATTGTCCTTCAACGGTGAATATAGATTTCACATCTGTCATACGTATACTCTCTAGAGTGTTATATTTGAATATAACCACCTATGATACGAATTATAGGAACAATTGGTATGATCAATAATACATATAAAGAGAACCCGCTCTGATACCAATTGTAGGAACAATTGATATGAGCAAATAATTCCAAATAAAGAGCACCCGGTATGATACCAATTGTAGGACCGTTGAACACCTCTAGAGAGGGGTAAATATAGTGCATGTGTGCAGCAAAATAAAAATCACCTCTAAAAATTTATTAAGGTAGCAACAATCTAATATGAAGTAAGCAATATTTAAATAAATGTGTAATATAAGAAGATCAGAGAGAGCAAACTCAAATACCAAGGTTTATACTAATTTTCCTCTGAGAGGACTACTCCAGCCTCGAGTACTCAACTCCATATTAAATCCACTATCTCGTGAAACACAAGCTTTGAATCCGAAGCACTTGCAACTCCTTACAATACGGGTTTTTTTATCTGAAAAGCACTTCAACTTGCAATCCTTTAATCTGAAGGACTTGCAGACTTCAGAAATAGTATAAAAACTGAGATATTTTCAAACCTTTTGTACAACTCGACCAAACTTCTAGATTGAACCGAAACTGGCACCGGTATGGCTAGGAGTTGTAAAGCTCTGATTTGAAAGTAAGAAGCTCTTTGAAACACTTGAATGAATAGAGAAGAGATGATTGAGTGAATAGAATGAAGAATTCTCCTCTATTTATAGTGTTTTCTTGGACATAACTCGGGCAGAGTTCGGTAATACAATATTCAAAAATCTGAACGTTTAGAGCTTGTTCTTCAGGATGATCATATCCCTCGAGAACTGGCTCGAGGGGGGGTCAGAGTTCGGTTGCCCTGTATTCAAGTTGGTTGGACTCTTTTTGAGTGGGTTTTGGGCTCTTCGAATTATGGACTGGATTCGTATATATGGACTGATCAAAGAATAGATTGGGTAGGCTATTTTGTAAGTGGACTTCTATTTGAGCCAGTGTCAATCTCGTTCAACCGTACATTTTTTCTAGAATCAATAAATTAAAAAAATATATAATAACATAGAAAAATGTCTTGATCAGCGATGAGATTATCATTACAAAGACTCTGGTTGAATGTAGCAGCATGGCAGCAGTCGTTCAGCAGTAGTACTGTACTGTATATTATTTGTGTACATCGAATGGTAATTTTTGTCAGTTATCAAAATCAGGTGTGACCAGACCAATGGGCCAACAAGATTAGGAATGGTTCAGAATTATGGTAAGTTGAGCGTCTTGCATGGTCATTGGACAACTTATGTATAAGGTTTGAGTTCCTCGAACGATTGCTGGGGCACTAGGATAGATTTGGCCTAGGGGAACTGGCTTACGAAACGTTTAGGAGGTGTGTGACCTGGCCTGAAGGGTACTCCGTATAGCAGGTACTATGGCAGTTTCGGTGGAGATCACGCCTTGTAACGAATGTGTACCGTTTTAACCATGTGTTCCAAGGATAACTTAAAATTGCTAGTGACCTTCATATAGATTTATTCGACGTAATAGCGATAATCTGCATGCACATCATAGATTTAGTCAAGAAGTGGATCTATTGCAAGTAATACAACTATCAAGCCTAAGATTTGGCTTCTGCAGAGACACGTGCTTCGACACTATATGTGGCATTATCGTTAGTAGCTTGACATTGAGTCCTTGTGTTCTAATTGTACTATTGCGATAAACAGGAAAGGTCGGAGGGTAAGTAAAGGTAAGTGTTATTCTGTCATTTTGCATGGTCAAGATGTTACGACAGAAGTATGCGTATACTTTATGCCATGAAACTGATCCTAAGGCAAGATTAGAAAGACCACAAAAGAATAGTTCGCACTCACTAAAATAATGTATTAGTTTTGTATAGGTGGGCGAGAGACTTCCCTACACGTGCATTCAATATACTGATATCCCGATAGTTTGTTTGCAGGTTTCAGGTGGTAACTCGTTCATTGCGGAGCTCGTTTGGACATACTGAGACATAGAGTTCCTTGGCATTTTGAGGCATGTACTCACATTGATTCTTCGCTTATACGGGACATAATATATGGACATCGCCTTGTTCAAGTTGTAATCCTCAGGGCGTAATCTTTTGTATTGAGAGACGAGAGAGAGCTAAGTGATTGTATTCAGAGAGAGTGAGCTTGAACGACTATAATCTTGGCCTCGAGCGATTAATAAATTTTGTTTCAATATTCAATAAAGATGAGTTCATTTTGTGTACATTTGTGTTACTTCAACTTTTTCGCTTTGGGGTTTCTGTGCGACTCAGTCGTTTAATTGCCCAATCGGTCGTTTTGGTATTTGTCTTGTGTGGGCGCAACTTAGGCTCGTACAGCATCATGCCCAGGCGAAGACGACCGCATTTTCAAAATTAGGACGTGACAAAGTGGTATCAGAGTACGACTTTACATTATTAGATTTTTTGATTGAATTCTTTTGAACTCTGATGATTGCATTCGTAGTCGATGTTGTTAGCGCTCTCTCTCAAGGTCCCACGAGATGTTCTATATAATAAATCTATATATTTTATAAATCTTACACGATTGTTGGATTGAATAAAAGATAGTTTCACGTAAGGCACTATTGGCTGAGTTATGCTGGACAATACATGCTTAGACTTGTGTCGATGTTACCAAGTTGTGTACGAGATCAAAATATTTTTGGATGAGAATAAGTTCGACTCGATTCATGAGATGTTGGGTGTTTGCAAAAACAAAAGTTGATCTTTATTTCAACAAACTTTGTAAAGAAGATTACAAGAATTCTGGGAAAGTACAACTATAGGAATCCGATCTGAAGACGATCTCTTTATCCCTTGGACGATGTGAACTTTGAAGACGGTAGCCTCTGAAGATTGCAGCAGCACTTTGGCAAGAACTCCTGATCTCTGGTGATGATCTATGATCTCTGTGTGTGTGTATGATCCCTCGAGGAAGGACTTGAAACTCTATTTATAGAGTTCTGGAAATAACTACTTTATAGTTATTCTGGACTGCGCAAGTTGGATTGCGCTGCATTGGACCGCGCAGACATCAGACTGCGCTGGCAGTTACTTGATCGTGGGCCAACTGTATTGGACACATGGCATTATTTGATTGAAATGTGCATGATCGTGTACAGACGGTTACCACGTAGTGAGTCATTGATGGCATGAAGGCCACGTGTACTTTGTCAGTTGATGGAGTGCGCCACTTGAATTGCGCTGGCTTCGGATTGTGCTAGGATGGACGGCGCTGGGCTGGATTGTGCTGCAGGCAGATTGCGCTGCATATACAGCTGTCCTCGAGCGCTGTGCTGTACGATAAACGAACAGTTTCCTCGTTCTTCGTGCTGTCAGCTGTCAGATGATCTGATTCTCTGCAGGTAATGATGGCGAGGCCAAGTCAGTATGCGCACTTGGAGGAGTGCGCAGTTTAGCCTGTGCAATCGAATGGTTGCACAATCTGTCTTCTGTGCAGTTCACTTGAAGGATGTATAATTTGATTTTGATGATTTTGTTGATGGGTGTAACTTGATTTTTAGGACCTGCAAGACCCCCCTTCAAAGTTTTCAAAGTTTGAAAATAGTCAAAGCTTCGAAATACTTTAAATTTTGATTTGAAAATCAAGTTGCGCATATGATGACCTGTATGCACAATCGGAGGAATTAGATCCTGTTTATCCGGCACAATCTGAGGAGTCTGTTCATTCTCGAAAACTATAAATAGTTCCATTTCTCTTCTCTGTCATTCTTTACTTGCTTTCGAACTTTCAATAGAGAAAACTTTCTGAGCTTTCCTGATTCTTCTTCTTCTTCCCGTCGATCTCTATGGCCCCAAAGCGCTCCGCCACCGAGAAAGGGAAGGCCCCCGCCGAGTCCTCGACTCGTGCTGCATTGTGCCCTTCTCGACATGAAGTTGCACATCCAGCACTGCAAGGTAGACATCAAATCGAAAACCCTTTTTAGGGTTCTTCACCATTGCTGCACCTTCAAACTGATCTCTTTTTAGAGATTTGGTTACGTTGCGCCGCCCTGTTTAGGGTTTCAGTTGCACAAATCCAATAATTTTCATTTTTATGAAGACTATTTTCTTGCACAATCGGTTAGAACGCGCTGGCAAAAGTCAGTGCAGTCTGCTAATTTGCGCAAGGCTATCCAGCGCAAACTGATGCTTTGTGCAAGTTATTCAGCACAATCGGATGGCTTGCGCAAGTGGATGAGTTGGCGCCACTGGATAGTTTGCGCATAGAAGCTATTGTTGCGCAATCTGATGGTTGCGTAATCTGATGCTTGCGGAATCTGCTGACAGAATCTTTAATTTTACTTGTACTGAATTCTGCTTTTTCTGTTTGATGCAGTTAACATCAGAGAGGACCCTGATTATGAAATATTTGCAGGGTCCCTTACTGAGCCAGAATTCAAAGAAGACTTATCCCATGTGCTCGTCCCACAATATGCCCTTCCATCCTCTCGCCAAGCTATCTTGATAGCTCAGGATAATGAGACTTTGTTAAGTCTGATGAATGGGCAGCCCCTGCAGTCTGCTGACGCTATCACCCACAAGAAACCCATGTTCCTATTTGGCGAAGCCATTGACAAAAGTTCTCAGCCAAGATCCCGTGTTGAGCAGAGAACTTTCCAAAGGAAGGAAAAACAGATCCTGTTACCAGACATTGCTAGATGCCTCCCTCTAGCACGATATGCTCATGCAGGCCATCCCAGGAGGATGGACTGGGATATTACTCCCCTTCAACATGCAAGGACAGGAAAGATCTGTGTCAAGAAAGGCCCAAACAATAGAGACATGTTCTATAGCTCTTCTGAGCGACACAGCACTTTACTCAGAGGGTTGAAGCCAGGCTGTATCCCTCCAGAGAACTCGTCTTTGTTGTTGCCGGTAAGGACACCAATTTTTGCTAATGAGTATGCAAAAGCAGAGGGCAGATATCCGGATCAGGACATCCGGCTGACCCGGTCTGGTAAACCCGAAGAACAGGAGGTGGAACTGCATAGCCAACTGGGTATTGGCTCAATTTGAAGATAAACTTAAAGAGATCGAGCTTTATAATGCGGCATATGCTATCGTGTATGGCTTCCACCCAAACCCTCATCTGTTTCTAGCCCTGGCAGAGAGATATAACTATAGGACAGGGACGTTCATGACGCCCTACGGGAAGATGGGATTGGCGCTCCATGAGATGAAGTATATCTCATGCCTACCAACGGAAGACTTCCCTTATGAGGAGTATGTTCCCACAAACGACGAGTTAGATAGACTACGTCGGGAAAATGCAGAGATGGTAGCAATTTTCGACGAACTACTGTGCCATTGTAACATATGCTTCCTGTACTACAAGAGCGGCTCTTCCGGCACATGTTATTCATCGAAGTGGTTGCCGTATCTTTTTCTTAATCGTATCATTGAGAAAAAGACCAAGGATCATGACTCATGCAACCCAACTTTCTTTCAACCTCTCAGCCACAGTGAAGTAATAAAACTGATGGAAGAGAATAAGAAGATGGATATCAGAGTTACTGATGAACACCAATACCCTCCGCTCAAGCCTGGAGATTTTGTTGAAAGCTTTATAAGAATGGGCTACAGGTCCATGTCACAAGAAGCCCAGCTGGCAGGATTTTTGACATACTGGCTCCGTCGATTCGTCGTGCCCGGAGCAAGCGCCGTGGACTGCTTCCACCGCGGCGTACTCTTCGCTGCCGTCCGGTTAGTCTTCGGCTACCGGATGGATTTGCTATCAGCGATGACCTGTAGAATAAATGCAGGTCTTCGTCTGTATGTCGACTCCATGATCAAATGGAAGGGTGAGAAGGGGAACTTCCCTAGACTGGAGTTGCCCTACACCTATCTATTCGGATGGTTGCTTCTGCACCATCCGTCTTTGATGAACCCCGACATGGGAGCAATTAGCGGTAGCTTTCTGTGTAGATTCTCCCGAAGCAAGTAGGTGTACGTTAGTCTGAAGGACTGCAGACGTGCCGTGAACCTTGGCAAGGGACGGAACTTTTATAGCTTTGTCCCTCCAGCTGGTTACGAATTCATGGCAACAAATCTGGTTGACCTTGGAAGGCAACCACTGGGTCGAGCAGCTTTTGACTGGCTGAAGGCGATCAGACCATCACATTTGGTATACAGATTTGAGGAGGAGTGCTATCTGGAACCATATCTGCCGAGTCGCTTCGCTCGTCAATTTGGTTACGACCAATTCTATATGGGCAACGCTATAACTTGCCTACAAGAAAAGGGGTACCTAATTGATGGTGCCAGAGCATGGGCCTACTACAACGCTCGAGATACTAGGACAGTGTTCTCGATGCCAAACAAGAATGATAATGGCCTTAGAATGTTATATACGTATTCATTGTTCTACACGGCTGCCAACACTTTCGCCAAGAATTTCAGTCTGGTAGATAGCTTCGCAACAGCGACACGTCTGAAGAAAGGAGCAACTGCTACACTAGCTCCAACAAATGATGAACAACATGAACCGGTAGATAATCCATTGGAAGCTTCCAGGGAAGCAAACTTCCCTGAGGAAGTAAATCAACTACTGAGAATTTCTCTGAAAGTTGTTAAATCTCCGGCCAGAGAGAGAAAAAGAAGGATTGATGAACCTTCTTCCCCAGCTGCAAAGAAGAAACTTATCCTGGATCAACTAGAGAAAGTTACTACTAGATCACAATCTCGGCAGATGGTCAAGTCAATTCAACGAGAAGAGGCAACCACGCCGACTTCTATTCCAAAGCCGGTTGACGTAGTAGATGTGGAGAGCCCAGAAATGCCTCTTCATAGAAAGAAGCAGGCTATTAGAAAGATAAAGAAAGCAAGTCTATCCTCGGTGGTGGTGAATGCTGCTGCTGGGATTACTATGTCATCTCCTACTCCTGTCTCTGAGCCTAGTCCAGAGCGGAGAGAGGAGACTGAACAGAGAGAGGAGGCTGCACAGAGAGAGGAGGCTGCAGAGCCTAGGAAAGATGAAGCTTTACGATCTCCTTCACCAGCGGTAGAAACTACTCAGCTTCCTGCCACACCAGGAACAGTCCACGAAGAGAAGGATCGTCTAATGATCGAGGCATTAAATGATTGCGACTTCGGTCTTCATGAAGATGTCGATCATACCGCTGCTACTGCCAGCCAGAAAGCTCCTGAGGATAATAAAAGTGAGGAGAGTACATCATCAGAGGCCGTTGATGATACACAGAATCCTGAAGAGGACATTAAAGTCCATATATCTCCCAAAGCAGCTGATGACATCTTGGATCCTGAAAAGGATGTTGAGGTGCAGGTATCTCCCGAAAAGATTGCAAATGAGGAAGTGGCCCTGGAGGAAACTCCTACTGTTGATCCCAAAGGTATAAAATGAAATTATCAATCTTCTTTTCATAGATTAATAGCTGACATCTCTATCTTTGATCCATGTAGAAATCGAATCTTCTCCAGCTCCTCCAGTGTGCACGGATATAGTACCTGTAATGACGATAGCTAGCAGCAGTCATCATTTGTCAGGTGGCTCCGAGGCAGGCAGTAGCCAGGCAGTAATGTCTGAGGCTACTTCTGCTAGACTGGAATCTGGGCCAGCAAATGATCGAATCATCACTGAACCAAGCCATGGTAAGAGTGCTTTTACTTTTGATCTTTTCAATAGCTACAAATGACAGACAAAATGATAAAGTTTATCTGCTTTTGCAGAGGAACAACCGGAAGGAGCAACCAGCTCTACTTTAGCTCTCTTATTTAAAGAGCCTCCCGTCCAAGTGGCTGAACGTCCTACTGCTTCATCATCAACAGGAGTCGCTGCTACTCCGGGTGCTTTGGCCACCAACCAATTTGTCATCAGCTCTTTTACCAGCTTTTTCTTTAATTCATTGGGACCCTTAATAGATAGGGTGATAGAGAAGGAAGAAGCTGATTTCTCTACAGTTAGAGGTCCAACCTCTTACTTGATTAATGCCATCCGCAGCCAAGGGGATGAAGCTCAGGCTACTTTCCTTGATCATATATTAGATGAGTTGGAGACTTCAGTTAAGAGCTACAAAGAGCTAAGAAAGGGAGAGGTAGAGCCTCTGGTGCAAGCTGAATTTGAATGGATGTCTCAAGAGGCCGCAGTTGAGAAAGTTAATTTCCAAATTCTCTTGGATACTTTCACTGCCAAGTCCGCTGAGTACAACTCCAAGGTAGAAACAGTGGCATCTGTTGCTGAAGAAAAAGACAGAAGAGTTGATGAATTGCAAGCAGAAATTGCCCATCTTCAGGAAGAATTGAGACTTGCTCAATTAACTCTGGAGGATGAAGCTACTTAACATCAAGCTGCAATTCAACAACTTGGTGTTCTGACTCGAGAGAGAGATGAATATGCTGCAGCTCACCAAGCTGAAGTTACTCGCAGACTAGTAACCCTACCAACCTTCGATGATAAATCTGGGATGGAAGAAGCTAAGAAACGAGTGATGGAATCTCATGAAGTGCGACTACAAATTTTGAAGCAGCAGATGACCAATTTGATGACACCACCGGCTGAGTAGAAGGATCTTTTGTATCTTTTTGTTTTTTCATGATATGTGTCTTTGTAACGTCTTTCATCTTTGATCAATAAAAAGACATTTTTGTGGCTCTATTATTTGTTGCATATCTTATTCAGATATAAATAATAGTGATAGAAAATATATTCAGAGGTACAAGACATGATATATTTCTTGATTCTGGAAAATAATCATATTTAATTATATATGCTCAGAGGTAAGATGGACGTGGCAAATATAATTTATTGAATATCATTATTTCAATAGACAATCTTAATCAAAGATGACAAGTTGCTGATAAGAACGAACTGGCTGATTCGTCAAGGTAAATGAACGAAATGAATCGTCGGATGAATGTAATGAACGGGCGGGCCGTCAGATGATGAACGGGTGAACCGTTAAGTGGATGTGTGAACGGACGAACCGTCGGATGATGAACGGGCGAACTGTCAGATGAATATGATGAATGAACGGGTAAACCGTCGGATAATTATGGATGGAATGAACGGGCAAACCGTCGGATAATGAACGGGTAAACCGTCAGATGAATATAATGAACGGGCGAACCATCGGATGAATGTGATGAACGGGCGAACCGTCGGATGAACGTAATGAATGGACGGGTAAACTGTCAGATGAATACGATAAACGAATGAACCGTCAAATGGATATAATAAACGGGTGAGCCGTCGAATGAATGTGTTGCTTCATAGTTTTACGACTCTCTGTCTATAAATAGAACAGAAAATCAGATGGGATGGTCACTTTCACTTTTCAACATAAAAATGTCATCTGGAGATGCATCCAAGAAGGCTGAGATCGCCCCGAAGGTGGAAGCGGGTACTGAAGAATGTCCAATCGAGCCGGTTCAACCAAAGCAGATAGCAGCGGGCGAAGGTTCGTCTGCCCCCAAACCGCCAAAGGACATCTTAGACTTCTTTCTTGAACCAGGGAAAACTGAAGAAGAAGAAGCCATGAGGATAGCTGCTTGCAAGTTCTTGGTGGGTTCCAGCAAGAATGTTCTCAACTCTTTTGCTGATCATGTTTTTGATAAGGACGGTAGTGGCCCGCGTCCCAATTTCGAGAAGGATGATAGTGACCTTCCTTGATATTATGTACTATCATTCAAGATGAAATAAAACTGAATTTTATTTATAAACTTGTCTGATAATTACAATCACTGTCTGTTACATTTACACATAATATTTCTTGAGAAACTTGCCATTGATGGGCATCATTGCAACTCGACCGTCTAGCTCTGTGAGTTGATAGGCTCCATTTGAGAAGACTTTGCTCACGATATATCGACCTTCCCACTTCGTATCGAACTTGCCTTTGCTTGAGTGAGTCGTAGTCATAGGACGTCTGACGGTTAGAACGAGCTCTCCTTTCTGAAATGCTCTGACCTAAACTTTGCGGTTGAAAGTCTTTGAGATGCGGGCTTGGTATAACTCAATATACTGTTGAGACAATAGCCGCTTCTCATCGAGCGCTTCTAACTCTTGAAGTCGAACAAGATCGTTGTTCTCTGTCGTGAGTTCATTGGCGATAGCAATCCTCAAAGACGGAATTTGGAGTTCTAGAGGTAGAACTGCTTCACAGTCGTACACCAAAGAGAAGGGTGTACAGCCTGTAGGGTTGCGGACCGTAGTACGGTAGGCCCAAAGATATTTTCCAAGCTTTTCACTCCAGTTTTGTTTGTTAGTAGACACAAACTTCTTGAGGAGCTTGATGATAGTCTTGTTGAAAGCTTCAGCTAGGCCATTAGCAGTAGGATTGTAGGCTGTCGAAGCGACATTGTCAATCCGGTGATCATCACAGAACCTTATGAACTTTTGGCTGACGAATTGAGGTCCATTATCGTGGATGATTCTTCGAGGGATACCAAATCTATATATGACATGGTGTTTGACGAAGTTGATGACGCTACTGGTCTTGACTTCAGCTAATGGTATAGCTTCGGTCCATTTAGAAAAGTAGTCGGTTATTGCCAGAATGAACCGATGTCCTCTAGAAGAAGGAGGATTGATGGGACCTATGATGTCCATGCCCCATGCTTCAAAAGGCCAGGAAGCAGCAGTCGGATAGAGGAATTCTGATGGTTGATGAATAAAATCTGCGTGGATTTGATAAGCTCGACATTTCCTTGTATATTCGATGGCATCAGATACTATAGAGGGCCAGTAGTAACCCATACGTCAGATGCGATCCTGTAGTTTAGGACCAGGTTGATGTGCTCCGCAAACACCATCGTGAGCTTCACGCAATACTTGCTTCGCCTCATCACCAGCAAGACAGCGCAAGAGTAGGCCGTCATAAGTTCGCCGATAAAGAGTTTTGGTGGTCTGATTATAGTAGAATTGCAGAGACCGTCGATGAATACTCGTAGCCTCCTTAGGATCTTCAGGGAGTATGTCATGGACCACAAAGTCGATGAAAGGAGTTCTCCAATCTTCATTGATAATATTGACTTCAGTAAGATTACTGAACTCAATATTACGATTGTTTTCGACACAGAATAACTCCCGATTAGAGATGACCACCACCTGCTATCTTTTGATAGGGATGGCTAAAACTGCCGCAAGATTGGCCAAAGCGTCTGCCTCAGTATTGCAAGCTCGGCGTATATATTCGATAAAGAAGGCTTTGAATGATGTAGCCATGTTGATTGCCGCTTCATAGTAAGGCACTAGATCTTGATGGTGAACTTCATAAGTCCCTCTAACCTGATTAACAACCAGCTTAGAGTCACCATAGACTTCAAGATACTCGACATCTAATTGTTTGGCTAGCTGAAGACCGATGAGTAGAGCATTGTATTCTGCCATATTATTGGAGCAAGGCTCATCTAAAGAGTAGGCTCTTTGGATAGCTGACCCGTCTGGAGAAACAAGGACAACTCCAACTCTTACGACAATGGCACCATTGGGTCCAATTTTGGATGCACCGTCAAAGAATAGATGCCAAGTAGAAAATTCTTCGGAGATTGTATCTGATTCCAAAGTCTCATCTGGAATTTCATCATAGAGTTTAGATGTCTCCGGAACAGGATGAGCTGCTAAGAAATCCGCCAGTGCTTGACCTTTGACAGACTTTTGAGGAACATATACCATATCATATTGGGCTAGCAGAATGGCCCATGTAGCCAACCGAGAATTGAGTGTGCTAGGCTTCTTCATCAGTACCCGAAGAGGATTAACTCGGGATATGACATGAATAGTTTGGCCAATGATATAATGCCGAGTCTTTTGAACAGCAAACATAAGAGCTAGGCATTCTTTTTTGACCGGACTATAACGGTGTTCAGCACCAATCATAGTACGACTAAGGTAGTAGATAGCTTGTTCATGGCCTTCCTTATTCTTTTGGGCAAGTAAAGCACCCAATGAATGGTCCATAGCACGGACATACATTAAGAATGGTATGCCAGAAATTGGTGGCACCAAGACTGGTGGATTCATGAGATACCGCTTTATATCATCAAATGCTCGTTGACATTCTTCGGTCCAAATGAAAGATACACCTTTCTTCATTAGTTGAGTGAATGGTCTGCAGCGTCCAGACAGATTCGAAATGAATCTCCTGATGTACGCAAGTCAACCTTGGAATCCTCGTAGCTCTTTTAGGTTGCGTGGAGGACGCATCTCTTGAATGGCTTTGATCTTCTCGGGATCCATGTGTATACCCTTAGAGGTAATGACAAAGCTGAGAAATTTGCCGCTAGAGACATCCAAGAATGACTTGGTAGGATTTATTTTGAGTTGATGTTGGCGCATAAGATTGAAGATAGTTCTCAAGTCTTGGATGTGATCTTCCTTTAGACGACTTTTGACGGCAATGTCGTCAACGTAGCATTCGACAGTCTGGCACAGATGATCTCGAAAGATGGTACTCATGGCTCGTTGGTATGTTGCACCAGCGTTCTTGAGACCAAATGGCATTACAGTATAGCAATAGACCCCGCGAGGAGTGCGGAAAGAAGTATGTTTTTCGTCTTCAGGATTCATGCGAATCTGATTGTATCTGGAGAATCCGTCCATGAAAGATATTCTTTCGAACCCACAGGTGTTGTCAATTATGACATCCGTGATAGGGAGAGGAAATTCATCTTTTGGACAGGCTTCATTAAGATCCCGAAAGTCGATGCAGACTCGAACTTTTTTGATTTTCTTTAGGACTGGAACGACGTTGGCTACCCAATCAGGATGCTGCTCTTCTCGGATAAAACCACAAGCGATGAGCTTCTTGACTTCATCGTCGATTGCGTCCATCATTTCTGGTTTAAAACGCCATTGTTGCTGTTTGACCGGTTTTGCATTCGGCAAGATGTTCAGTTTGTGAGTAGCAACTTTAGGATCTAGACCTAGCATGTCCTCATAGTTCCAGGCAAAGACATCAATGTATTCTTTAATCAGAAGAATTAATTCTTGCTTATCTGCCTCTGGGAGGTTCTTGCTGATGAATATTGGACGAGGTGATCCGCTCTCTCCTACATCAATTTGAACTAATTGATCTTCGGTAGGAGGTTCCCTTTGTTCGAATCGGAGTTCCCATTGGGTATCCATCTGTTGAGCCCAAGGATCTGTTTCGAGATTTTTTTCAACATCCTCGTTATAGCCTTCTGGAAGTTCAACGGAGACCATGTTAGAAGATACAGTCAATCGATGAACTTGACCGATGCTGGTGTCAGAATCCCATGATCTGGAATCAGAAGAGTTAGAACGCTTTTCACTATCGGATTCAGAGGCTGCTGGGGATAATACCGGAGGAGAAGCATATCCGAGGCCTCTTTTGGTCCTGTTGTAGTACATCTCTAATTTTTCTTTCGGCACAGCCGTACAGATAGGAGTTCTTCGACCTTTACCGTAGTTGAGGCCGCTCTTGAAGTCATAACCCATCTTTCGGATGATGTTTTTTGATTTTTGACTGTAACGACGGAGTTGAAGATGCCCTATGTCATTACTTTTGCTATCATCCGTATAGCTGAATTGTTATTCCGGTCCTTTACTAAAAAGTATTGGACTCTCGCCTTTCTTACGAGCAGAAATAATGCGATATGAATCCTTTGGATGTTCGAGTGAGACTTCTGTTTGAAGAGATTGTACAACTCCCATTATAAATGATTGAAAGCTATCTAACATATCCAAATAACACTTAGTATGATAAATAACATCAGTATACTGGAAAGTAGATGCTTTTTCATTAATTTGTATATTTGTATTTACAGTAGGACCTTTAGCCTTAGCAGGCTTGGTCAGATTGATTACAAGAGGGGAAGAAGAAGAACGTGGAGGAGGATTGGCTTTGTTACGACGGAGGTCGATAACAAGCGGCTCAGAGGAGGTGAGCTCCCTTTTATCCTTGTTATGAGATAAATCTATAACAAGTGGCTCAGAAGAAGTGAGCTGTCTTTTTTCCTTGTTACGACGTAAGTCAATAACAAGTGGCTCAGAAGAGATGAGCTCCCTTTGATCCTGATCATCATCAGTTGGTTGCTTCTGGACTGGCTAGTGAATGGCCAGTGGCTTGGAAGACTGAGGACGAGAAACACGCCCTTTGACAGGTATGATGAGGGTGTCATTAGGCACTATTTCTTGCTCTTCTTCAGTGTCCAGAGACAGGACAACCTTCATGAATTCATCCTTGTACATACGAGCATCGTTGCAGTATGCTTCGACGCCTTTGAAAGGATAGAGATCAGTAACCTCCTTTTGCACCTCTCCATTGTCATCGACATATTTGAAACATTGATAGAGAGTCGAAGGGATAATGTTATGTTCATGCAGAAATGGTCTTCCCAGTAAAGCATTGTAAGAACAACCATGATTGTCAATGATGTAGAAGGTCACCTTTGTGCGAAGATTGCCTATTTGGAGTTTTAGGCGAATCTTGCCCAAAGGTTCACTCCTTTCCTGATTGAACCCGAGAATAGTAGTGATTGTACTGGAGAGACTATGCACTGGGATCTTCAGCGCATCCAACATTGTCTTCGGCATGATACTGAGAGCAGACCCTAGATCTATCAGAATGTGATCGATTTTCATCGAGTCGACATATCCTGTATAGTAGAGAGGACGATCGTGCCAGTTATCTTCCATCAACATGTCATCCTGTGTAAAAGTTATGTTTGGAATTAACTCTAACACACTATGACAATGGAGGCAAGAGATTGGTTCTGCTTTTGGCTTCTTCAGAAGGGCTAGACAAGTTTCAGCTTGTATGAGAGCCTCGCTCAGAGTTTCCCGAGTCTCTTTGGAGAGGCGCAAGAGCTCGAAGATGGACAGCCGGGCCGGTGTATTGGCCAATTGAGCCAAAATATCAAAATTGTAAAGCTTTTCAAGTCTGGAAAGAGATGACTTCTTCAAAGGTTTGTCGAAGCGGACTTGTTGTTTGCCTTTGTCAGCGATCGTCGGCTTGGGAGGAGTAGACTCTACAACCGGTGAAGATGCAGTAGGAATATCCTCAGTGGAAGCAGGCTGCACTATAGCAGGCTCAGAAGAAGAGGCAGGATTCTCTTGAGCTTCGGGGTAATCCTTTAGATAGGCTTTCCCTGATCTGGTGCCCAACAGGATTTCTTCATCAACTATGGGGTCAAAAGACACCATATTACAAATCTTTGTCTTGTCCTTGGAGTGGTCTTTCTTCTTGGAGAAAGAGGGAAGTTCGAACTCTGAAGCAAGATCTGGATGAATCCACATAATCTTGCCATTGTCAAGAGACAAGGGGACGAGACCTTCACTTCATGGAGGAGGGAGATTTTCAATCTCAAGAGTAGCTTTGGGGATAGGAATAATGCCATGTTGTACCATCAGGGGCGGGAAGTCACCAAATTGGACTGAGACCATGTTTGCGGTAACAGTCTTCTTATCTTACTGCAGAGTGACAACACCAGCGTTGACCAGCTCTTGAATTTTGCCTTTGAGCACATAACATGTTCGATGGGATATCCGATGAACCTGTGATAGACACAGTACTTGGGATGATCAGTCTTACCGACTTTATCGGGCTTCTTGGGATCTGGAAGCTGGAGCTTATTGCTTTTGATCAAGCAATCAAAGATGCTTACTGTGTCATTCTCATCAAAAGAGTACTCTACTTTCGGACGAGGTTCTCTTGGTGGAGGTGCTGAAGGGGTAGAAGTTGATGTAGTGGGAGCTACGTTGACCGCCAGAGATTCTTTGTTCTTATTCATCAAGTTGATATTCAAAGTTTCTTTTTCCTTGCGGTTGTTCTGGCGATTGCCACCACCTGTTGTCTGGTGTTCGTCTCGGTCGGGGTTAGACATTTGTACCCCTAATTGCTTGAATTTGTCAGCGCTAACTTCAGCTGCTTTAGCGTTGACAATAAAAGATGGCCAGTCTTGGAATTGAGTAGATCCTATCCACATGCTGATGATAGGCAAAAGATTTACCTTGCAGGTGTCTATGGTGACAGCGGCTGGAGTTTCAGGAGGCATTTTCAAAGCTTTCCGGCGGAACCTTTCAATGAAACTCTCAGCAGTTTCATTGTGTCTTTATTTGATTTTATTGAGGGCTGACATAGTCATGTCGTTGATCCCCTCATAGAATCGTTCCAAGAAGATTTGCTTTAGGCCAGAGAAGGAGGTGATACAACCATCGGGCAAGCTTCTGTACCAATCGTATGCTATGCCGGCTAAATAGCCAACGAATACTCTGGTAAGAAGAGCGTTATTTGGTTGAAGTTGGATAGTCATAACCTCAAAGTGGTTAATGAACTGACTGGGAGAAGTGCTGCCATCGAACAGCGAAATTGTTGGGATTTTGTACTTAAGGGGAAATAGGACTTCCTTCCATTCAACTGGATAGGGCTGCTTGATCCCTAACCTCTTCAAGTTGTCCTTTTCTTTAAAGGCCTCGAACTGAGTGCGTAGGAGCTTGACAGCTTCATTGGCATCTTCTACTGATGTAGAAGGAGCAGGCTGAATCACAGTGTTAGGGGGAGGAACAGCGTGATAAGCACTACCCCCAGCACCTGACTGATTGGGTGTAGGTTGGATCTGTACAGGAGGTACTGGAAGAGATGCTACCCCCAGTCCTGCATTGACAGGCACCGACGATGCTATGATTTCAGGATTTGTAGGAGGTATGGTCGGTGGCACTGTGTGCTGGGCCACAATGATGGAATGCATACTTGCAACCATTTCTGTTATAGTTTTTAGCTTATCTTCTAGTGCAGCTATTCGTTGTTCTTGACTAGCTGAACTGGAAGCGTCGAGATCTTCATTGACAATATAAGCTGTCACTTCTCTAGGTACAGTGGAGGACACTGTCTGTTCTGAGCTTTCACTGTATGCATCGTAGTCAGAGAAAGAATCATCTCCTGAGTGAGAAGGAAGGGAATGACCAGAAGGATCTTCAAGATTCCTTTGACCGATTGTGTCTCGGCTTCGGGATCGGGTATGTTGGAAAACTCCTTCAGAGGATTCTTGGAGTACATCCAAATACCGTTGGCTTGGCTTGCGAGGCTTCCCGTGCTTGGAGCACTTCCTACCTCCAGTGTCTCTGGAAGTCATGTTGACAGAAGCGTACAAAACCTCGTCTTCATCTTTCGACATAGGTTCAGAGTTTGAAAAGTTCAGACGATCGAAGACAGATCGTCTTGTTGTCTGACAACAACACTTGATGACAACCTTGTGATTGCAATGATGTCCAAGTGGTTGCACTGGAGATGTTGTCCCATTTTTTCTTGAGGTGTTCTCGGAGATCGGGAACAGCAATGGGACGAGAAAAAGTTTGAGGGACATGTTCTTTGACAATATTCGGAACATGGTTCCGGTTCTTCAAATGTTTTGTCCCCTGAGTGTACAGGGAAGTACTCATTTCATTGGCATAGGTATCCGGATTCTTGATCCTGGAAGTTTGCTTCTGATAATGGTTGGTCTTTGGCATTGGCTGTTTGCGTTTTACCGAAGTTGGTCGATTGAGATAAGTTCTTAGATCAGCAAACTCATCCCCAGGGGTTTCTGTCTGAGACACCAACAATTTTCCCTGTCTTGAACGAGAGATCTGAAGAGTTGGGAGATCTTGGAATTCTGCTACCGGAGTAAGCAGAATACCCCTCTGATCAGAAGAAGAACTCTTGTAAGAAAGAGTTCTTGTACTGACTGATGTCGGAGCACGTTCAGATTGATCTTCTACAGTAAAAACTAAGGAAGACTGAGAAAAGACCAAAGGGCCTTTTCTTTTGTTTTGTGAAGAAGGGTTAGCTAAAGAGCGTTTCCCTCTGTTGTCTTCTAAGTCATGGGACGAGAAAGTTTGAGAAAAGACCAACGGGCATTTTCCTTTGTTCTGGGGAGGAGGAGGAATAGCCAATAGACTACCCCCAGTGAATTGTGCAGGAGCAACATGGTGTTTGAGAGGAGTAGCAGAGCTTTTCCTCTTGTTGTGAGAAGAGGAGAGATTAGCCAAAGGGCTGTCTCTCTTGGATTGTGCAGGCACAGTTTGCGCATGGGTTGATGGCGCACTGGCAGATTGCGCATGAGGAGTTCTGGCAGAAAGTCTTCTGGCCTCAGTCACAGTGGCTTGCGCAGCAGGAGCCTTGTTGCCAGAGTGTTTGGGTTATACTCTGGTTGCTGGAGTAGTGGACTGCGCAAGAAAAGTTGCAGCCAACTGCGCCAGAGGAATATGAGTCTTACACTTTGACAGAGCAGCATATGAAGTGGTTTGTGCACTGGCAACAGCAGACTGCGCCTGAGTAGTAGAGGCAGATTGTGCAACAGCAGAGACAACAGACTGTGCAACAGTCTTAGCAGCAGAGACTTTAGACTGTGCAGCAGTCTTGGTGGCAGAATCAACAGACTGCACAGCAGTCTTGGGGACCCACACTGGGCGCACTTTGCTCGTGGCAAAAGTTGTCGCAGTGTGAGGGGTGGTCCTGGAGTTGATCATGGCTTCATAGGCCGTCTGGTTGACCTTTACAACCAGTGTCTTCTGCGTCTTTCCGATAGATGCAACGTCCCATTGAGTTGTCACTTCCTCGTCGGAGGAGAAAGTCGTCCCCAGCAGAGTCGCCATTTTGTTTGCAAAAACAAAAGTTGATCTTTACTTCAACAAACTTTGTAAAGAAGATTATAAGAATTCTGGGAAAGTACAACTATAGGAATCCGATTTGAAGACGATCACTTTATCCCTTGGACGATGTGAACTTTGAAGACGGTAGCCTCTGAAAATTGCAGCAGCACTTTGGCAAGAACTCCTGATCTCTGGTGATGATCTCTGATCTGTGTGTGTGTGTGTGTATGATCCCTCTAGGAAGGACTTGAAACTCTATTTATAGAGTTCTGGAAAAAACTACTTTTTAGTTATTCTGGACTGCGCAAGTTGGATTGTGCTGCATTAGACCGCGCAGACATCAGACTGCGCTGGCAGTTACTTGATCGTAGGCCAACTGTATTGGACACATGGCATTATTTGATTAAAATGTGCATGATCGTGTACAGACGGTTACCACGTAATGAGTCATTGATGGCATGAAGGCCACGTGTACTTTGTCAGTTGATGGAGTGCGCCACTTGAATTGTGCTGGCTTCGGATTGTGCTAGGATGGACGGCGCTGGGCTGGATTGCACTGCAGGCAGATTGCGCTGCATGTACAGCTGTCCTCGAGCGCTGTGCTGTACGATAAACGAACAGTTTCCTCGTTCTTCGTGCTGTCAACTGTCAGAAGATCTGATTCTCTGTCAGGTAATGATGGCGAGGCCACGTCAGCAAGCGCACTTGGATGAGTGCGCAGTTCAGCCTGCACAATCGAATGGTTGTGTAATCTGTCTTCTGCGCAGTTCACTTGAAGGATGTATAATTTGATTTTGATGATTTTGTTGATGGGTGCAACTTGATTTTTAGGACCTACATTGGATAGTTAATGATAAAGGTGTTATCTTAAAGATAATATTGTCGATACAATATGAATGGAACGTGCTTGGATTTTGAGGAATGGATCGACTGGAGATGTAGAGTGTATCAGTTGTGGTTTGAAAATGGATTTGAGGATTTGTCAAGTGATTCGATCCCTGAGTGGTGCATGGGATACCTTGGGAATGTTTGATCAATTGAGGAATGAGGTACCAATGAGTCTATCAACAAGTGACGCGAAGTGCAATGCCTTAGAATGTGTGATACAGAGTTAGTCATGATTTCGACATCTCGTACGAGATTAGGGTCGACAACAAAAAATGACGCATATCAAATTGGGATTACGTCAGTTATAGAATGCAAATGATAGAGTAGATAGACTGATCGAGGAAATATTAAATTACAACGGAATGGATGATTCAATCGAGGAAATCGATATGGATCGTATACGAAAATATTGATACAGAACTTAATGTAATCAAATTTTGAATTTGACTAAGGAAAGATAGCACGACTGGAAGATAAAATGAATGAAAATGTTGGTTTGAAGATACGAGAATGACTCTAAGGACTTTAAATGAAATTATCGATGGCTTAAGTTAGTATAGAACAATACAACTGAAGGAATATGTTGCGCGATGAACTAAGATATAGACATTAACAAATGTGATTTTCAGTCAGAATGAATTGATCATGTAACTAGTTTTGGAGATAGATATAGCTGATTTGATCTTGAATGTCGAGGAGCTGATTGTATATCCAGTTCGGATGATATCATTAGTTGCATAACTCAGAGTTTGTTACAAAAGGAAGATCGTCAGTTATATATATCGTTGATGGTATTGAGGTGTATCAAAAGATCGATATATGCTAACTTGGGCGAACTCTGATTCGATAAATGATGACCGTGTCGAATGTTATTGCTTGAATAGATTCTATATTTTTGGGAACTTGATAGTATTAAAAAGTTTGGACGACTTGATTAGATGAACTTGAAGTGTACGTGAATGGATATTAGTCGGACTATGCGAGATGAAAATGTTGACAGATTTGGAGAATGAATGAGTCGATCGTGATTTGGTTTAACCGGGTTTGTGTAAGCAGGGATATGCGGATTGTTATGAGTCAGGAAATTTATAGTAGGCAATTTTTGCAAGTTTGCAATAAGATAGATGCACGAAATTCAGGACTAGTGGGATTAGGAGTTGAGGAAAGTTGTAATCGACAAATTTATGATTGAGATGTTATGACTCAAAAATTGAAATTAATGAAGCGACTTGGTGATTTTTAGGATCGGACATATAACTTATGACTGGTGATTTAGGATTTTGACTTAGTAAGGTGATTGTAACTCATGTTTTCAAACTTTTTATTTTTTTATTTTAATTAATTGTGTTGGAAAATATATTTTCGTTTATAAAGGAAACTATAAATATTTTTGAATGACAAAAGGTTTGCCAAATTATTTTTAAGATTTGAGTTTATAGAATATGTTTTAAGTATTATTTGATAATATTGAATACTATTTTGAATTATTATTGTAATCAAATATTATATTTAGATTTGATTAATTTAGTTTTGAAATTAATGACTATTATCTTTGACCAATAGAAATACTTGCTAAATTATTTTCATAAGATTTGGATTTATGCAAATATACTTTATATTTTATTTGATAATATTGGATATTATTTTAAATTTTTATTATGATCAATTATAGATTGATATTTGATCCATATAGTTTTGAGATTGATTTGATTTGAATTTAATGGAAAGATTTATTCATTATATCCTTGACCCTTCCAAATTAGGAAATTATGAGTCAATCTCCGTCTATTTAAGGAGTCATTATTCTTCTCCCAAAACCAAAACCCTTCCAATCATCCTAATTAAATAATTGCTACCCATTATATATACCTATTGAACCTATATCATCTCCCTTTTTGTTTCCAAAATTTCTCTTTTCTGGTCCAAAATAGGCCAAAATTCGTCATAAACATGTGCCTCATTTTTTGAAGCTATAGCAACTTTGTGAGGTCGTTGCGACCAACTCCGGACTCCGTTTCATCTCCAATTTTTTTTCTTAGAAGCGTATCGAAGTTAGCTTTCTAAATCTATAATTTATTTTCGTAATTATGAACGTAAATTTTTGGAAAATTATTTGAGTGCCAGCTGTCCAAAAAATTGATATGTCGTACTATTTTTGAGATTCCAGGAGATCCCGAACTCCATTTTATGAACCGTTTGATGTTTTCGAAATCTGACACATAGATCTATAGCATACTAATTTTCCAGAAGTTAATAAAATTGTTTAATATTTTGTTTAATTGTAGAACATAGAGATGACTAGTGAACCGAATCGACAAGTTTGGACTTTCTCTATATTGGGCTTATCTGAGAATCATTGGATGTTATAGATCTTGACATCATTATCTCTTCAGACCAATTATGACTGTAGCTTTTGACCTATTTCGTGCCAACATGATCATGTCGCACACGTCGACTGTAACTTAACTCGAGGCAAGTACACTATTGCTTTATGTTCCTAGTACATTATAATGCTATTTTTCATTGTGTTTTCATTTAGTATCCAGTTGAGACACGATTGTGATATGATAGAACTTGTTGTACCATGTTGTTATTGATTAGTGAGTCAGGAGAGGAAATACTCAGTAGGTAAGTTAACAAACCCCAATAAATGTTATTGTGGATAGCTAAGTCACACACCTCACGTATAGGTTAGCCGAACCATTTTATTGTGGATAGCCATCTATATGATGTGCCGTATTAGTCCAGTCGTTCACATGTCGAAAGGTATTTCACACACACAGTTTGTTAGTTTTACATGTTCATGTTCATTATCTAGTTATCTTATTCATACATGTTCTTGCTAGTGTTTCTTGTATACATGTTTTCTTTATTGATATACCGCATCTCTAGTATCTAGCTTTGTTTTGCGCTGAGTTACATTATTGAAATAGGGTTGTACTTTGCTCCTTTCCTAACTGGATCGTTGTAGGTGACTTGTTATCTTATGCGCTATGGATCATACGGGTGGACATAGAGATCTTGAATGGCGACCTTAGATTCTAGATAGATTATATAGTTCTTTTATTTAAATGTTTAGCGGGTTTGTTCCTAAATATCATTTTTGATGTACTATTTGTGACCCCTCTTCCTATATTTTCAAAAAAATTATTTATCTTTTAATTATTTTATTTTATATACTTTGTTTGGAAAAAATTCTCTTTTAAACCATGTATAGGATATATGATATCATTTTCTTTTGTATTAGGAAAAGTAGTGGTTTGTAAATATAATTTAGTTTTATAAAAAATATTTATTCCTGAATTTCATAATGGATTTCAAAAGATGTTTAATTGAACTTTTTGGACTTCCAAAATATTGGTTTCAAAAGTAGTTTTGAAAACCATAGATATTTGTATGAGATTTTAATTAATAAAAATATACTTTAAAATTATTTTGATGGTATCGTTATGTTTAAACTATTATGATTATGAAACTAAGATTTGATTTTTACTAATATGCTTTAAAATATTTTGATAGAAATTATCTTGAATTATTATGATAAGTGATTATTTAAGATTTGAATTTATATGATTAAATCATTTGATAACATTAAATGTTATTTTAAAAATTATTATGTTGATCGCTTACTTGATTGGGATTTGAATTCATACGATTTGAATTATTTGATAATATATTTAAATTATTTTTACAATCGTTTATAGTATTGCGATTGGATCAATTTATATTTAAATTCTATTTGACTTGAATTAAATTTATGTGAAGTTTTATCCATTAGAATTTATATTATTTGATAAATATTGTGTATTACTTTAAAATTATTATTGAGATAATTTAAAGGATTTTGATTAGACTAACGATTGATTTAAATTAATATGTTATTATCTACTAATAAGTTTTTGATTTAAATTTATTTATTTGATTTAAATTAAAGGAGGGACTTATCTATTAGGACTTATAATCCTTATCCAATTAGGAGTTTAACCCCCTATTGAAGGAGTGATCCTCACATCTTTTTCTCACAACTCCACAACATCCACAACCAAACAACCATGCTCCATCAACCACATGTGTCGTGCATCGTGTCCGCGTCCACCACCTTTCTACTATTTTTCTTTTACAAATACAGTTCTCCTTCACACGTCGGACACACCCTGACACGGTCATCAAATTCCAAAAACCTGATCCTAACTCTAGTCCTGGCCACAAGCGACCACAGCCGTGCGTCGCCCCGCGGGAGTCACTACAGCATCACCTTGTCGTTTATCCTCTCCCTGCCGAACTCCTGCTCTCCCTCCCTGCGACCACACCGCAGAACCCACAACCGTCGCATCGACCTCATCGACCTCATCGACCAAGCCAATACCACGACTTCTCGGCCGAGAGAACCAACCAGACTCTGCGGCCAGCGACTGGACCGCCATTCCTGCGACCTCCAAATCACTGCCGCCCACCCGGTCAGCCTTCGCCTGTGCGGACCCAACCCCGCTGCTATCAAATACTACCACCTACTCCATGCCCCTGGCCAAGTCTCGGCCTTCCCCATCTTCTCCTGAATTAAACCACCGACCCTCTCTGTCATCCACCGTGATCACCATCCCCATCATCACCACCACCATCCTCACCTCTACCACTAATGTAACCCAAAATCGCCACCACCAACTCAGCCATCCCAACACTCCACGACCACCACTTCTACGACCACAATTCCCACATCAAGAGAAAAAGAAAATAATAATCAAAGAACCTAACCTTGGCCTCATCGCCGTCCTCCGGCCAACCTAAACCCCATCACCACCGCCGTAACCACCACTGCCCTTACCTCATCCACCATGTCCGAAGTCGAGCCATCTTTCCTGCTCACCGCCATAGCTGTAAATCTGTCGCACCGGTGATTCCACCGCCCGTGCCTCACACCGCCAGCTCCGGCTGCCTCAGATCCTATGCTAGACCGGTGCCCCGATCGCTCTGGGCAACCGGCGCCGCTGACATGTCCCCCGCGCTCCGCCGTGAGTCTCGCCGAACTCTGGTAAGCAAGCCCCTTTCTTCCGACCCCTCGAATCACTCTCTCCCTTCTCTGTCTCTCTCTATGCACTCTCTTCTTCTCCTTTAGGAGAAGAACATTGTTTCTCCCAAATGACCTCTCTCTCTCTTCTTTTTCCCCAGAGTTCTTTCTATTTATTGGTCATTTTTCTTCTTATTTATATTTTGAAAATTTTTGAGTGCACCCCACTTATATTAACCATATTCGTAGTGCACCCCACATTGTTCCACATATACATAAGTCATCCCACTTCTAACAGAAAACGTCAAATAATAACGTTGGTGGCCTTTAAAATACTTTCCATGACCGTAATACCCCTCCCCTCTTTCCTGTGGTGCTCTCGACCTGCCCTGCCTCGGCCTCTCCGGCCATCGCCGGAGCCGACCCCCTTGACCACCGTACCATCTACAGCCCTTCTGTCGTAACCCCCACCCTCTCCCCGGAGCCTACCAACCTACCATTTTCGGCCATTCCCGGCAGCCCCAGCCATCGACCTAGCTCCCCCAACGGACCCTCCGACCAACACAACCGACCTCACCCTCACCACCAGACAACGCCGCCGTGGGCCAACAGACCCAGACCCCTCTGCCGTCTTCTCCACTACTTCCATGCACCACAAACACCACCACCATCAGCCAACACCTGCTGCTGTGGAGGTTCAAATTAATATATACGTACCTTTCTTCCTGATCTGTTGTGCTGCTCTAGCCATTATAAGGCCATCAGAGATATAGGCACTCGACATATTCTTCTCGGTGGCTTCATCGATGCAAGCAAGTGAAGATGAAGAAGATGAAGGAGAAGCAAAGTAAAGCTGGACACCAAACAACCTCAATGTCCCTCCTCCACCCATGACCATGCCTCTTGCATGACTATTGCAAGTTCTTGAATTGTGGCCATTGTTCCCACAATGGGAGCATTTCCTTCCCATACCTATAGCTAGCCAGCCAGCCAAAAGCACACAGTACTGAAGAGAGAGAAAATAAAAGTGTGTTGAGAAGACTATCTATGCTGGTCTTCTGTGGTTGGCTTGGACTGCAGGTGGTATTAGTAGTAGTATATGTGGATACACTTGGGGTTGTCTTGTCCCCTTGTTTGTATATATAGAAAGAAAGAAGAACAGTATGTACTGTTAATATTGTCGATCTAGCTAGCGCACTCTGTCTGTCTGGTATATATAGAACAATATTTTCACGTGTTCTTGTGACTTGCATATGGGCCATCCTGGCCATGTATGTGGGATTCAGCTGCCATCACCATCGCCTCCACCGCCTGGCCACGCGCGCTCCGTCGTAGATCTACTGTGCCGCTCGCCGCGACCCCGTTCCCCAACGCCGTGCTTCCCTGGCCAGCTCCGGCTATCCTCTGAACCTTGCCGACCTTAGCGCGATCTAGATCCGCACCGGCGACTACCTCCAGTGAGCTCCACCTGGCCGGATCTGACCCCGGCCACCGCCTCAAGTTCTAGATCCGCCGTCGTGCCACCGACGGCTGCTCGGGCCTTGCGCCGACGAGCATTGCTGTCGCGCCATCAGCCCGCGTTGGTGCTGCATCATAGCGTTCTCTCCGCCTCCACCTTCTTGGCCGGCGTTTTTGAATATAAATTAGAAATTTTTCTTCCACTCAACAGCAAGGAAAGGGGGGAGGGATATTACCGTCATGAAAAGTGTTTTAAAGGCCACCAACGTTATTATTTGACGTTTTCTGTTAGAAGTGGGATGACTTATGTATATGTGGAACAATGTAGGGTGCACTACAAATATGGGTAATATAAGTGGGGTGCCACTCAAAATTTTTCTTATATTTTTTGTTGTTGTTGTTATTCGAAGAACAGCAGAAGTTCTGTTAAGAAGATGAGCTGCCCTTTAATTCCAAAGGGCTTTAGGAATTCAAATATTAGGATAATATTAATATTAGGTTGATTGTGGGCTTAGGCCAACTAAATCAGAATTTTTGTTATTGGGCCGTGGCCTATATTTTATTATGGAATGGGCCGATTTGTTGAACCTGAGGCTACTATAAATATATGTTTGGGGCTTTGAACCTGAGGCCACTATAAATATTCTGGAATGGGCTGATTTGTTGAACCTGAGGCCACTATAACTGAATTAAGTTCAATAGGCTTCTAAAGAATTATTTCTTTAAATATTTTATTGGACTTATATATATATATATATATATATATATATATATATATATATATATATATATATATATATATATATATATATATATATATATAACTAATAATAATTAGTGGTTCCTATTTTCAATAATCTATATAAGTAATAGAAAATAGATTTTTATATATACATATTATTGATGTTTATTATAAATAGATTTGGGCCTAGTATATCTTAAGTTTTAATGGACTTTTATGTATAATTCCTAATAAAGATTTCTAAATTGGTTTTTAAATACTTTCTAAACTATATAGTATTTGGACAGATAGTAATGAATGAATTACTTTCTTGAGTTTAAGTATAATTACTAATTATTTACTATGTCTTCTAAATATCTAATAGGTTACTAAATATGTTCAAAAATCTAATTTCTAAATGGTTTATAATATAAACATATAAGTATATTAGTATACGGGCTTTATGAAGAATAAATTGTTTGGGCTTTGGGTTTAATAATACAAATAGTTTTCCAGATAAGTTTCTTAAATAATGTTGGACTTTTATATTAAAGATTTTACGCTAAATATTTTAAATATTAACTTTTATATATTTTAAAATAAGGATTAAAATACTTTCTAATACTACATATTATTTTGACTGAATACTATTAATAGATTTCATTCTAAGTAGCTACAAATATTTTCTAAAGTATATTTGACTATAAGATTATTTTCTTAAATCAAATTCCCTCGTATATTAGATTAATCTTGACCGTGACTAATCGATCTTCCTATTTCCTTGCGGTTCTGAAATCCTTCACATCGACCCTAGCCAATTAGATGATTCTAGACTCAGGGGTACAATCGGTTTTACTAGCTAAGGACCCCAGACGAGTACAGTTCTTGTTTGTTTCCAATATTATTAATTACTATAATTGCATGATTAGTGATATATATTTGATTCTTGACACGCTCGTTATGTGGATAATATTTTATGGATCCTATTGTCATTCTTACATGTATGCATGTCATCATAATCAATGGATCCTTGTTAGTTTTTTCGGGGCAAAAAAGTACTAAGTAGATATGTGATCAATCCTATAGACCGTTTTTAATTTATATTTCATGCAATGTAGACCGTGATGATGCAAATCCTATGTAGCCCATGTGGTGTAGTGACCAGCCCGATCACATATTGAAAGGTGTACTTTAAATCACGTAGATGGTTAAGTTTTCTTGTTCCATATTTTACTTTCCTTTATAGTTCATGTTAGTCGTTTCGCTTACTTTCCATGCCATGATTTACAGTTTGCTTATTCATCATGTATGTCATTTTCTATTCATGAGTTTTATAGTCGTTATCATATATTTGAAACTGCATGCTTGAATTGTACTTATTCTATTCCTGACTGGAAACCTATTTTTTAGATAGTCGCTTGCTACTCTATGCATGGGACCCTTGGGGGAGATACGACTGTATTGGAAGGCCAAAACCTAGAGACTAATTAGATAGTTGAGGATTCATTTAGTTGTCTTTTCCATTTTTGTGAGACATTGTATTTTTATAATCAAATATTACTTTGGATATTGTAATTGATTTAGTTTTTGTGAATGAGAAAATAAAGATAAAGGATATTAATTATGAGCAATTATTGTAATTTTGAGCATTGTGGTCTAGAAAGCTTACCTTGTCGATGTTGCGATGTAGGCTGGACTTGCTCACGCACTCACATTTCGAAAATCGAGTGCTGGTCGTGACACTATTAGATTTATAGTTTAAATAATTATTGTGAATAAGCAGTTAGATATGATTTTGTAGTATTTGAGATTGACATTGAGACCTAGACAGCGTACTACCGTCGATGTTGCGACGTAGGCTGGACTTGACTACGTACTCGTATCTCGAAAAGTGGGTGCGAGTCGTGACAAGTTTTTATGGCGACCCATGCATGTTTGTTTTTACAAAATTATGCAAACTCGTGGGAGAACCTATATTAGTCATACTACTGCGAGCCTGCGATTAGGAAGTTCTCATTCACAATTAGAATTGATTTGATTTTTGGAGAATGGATAAGACAAGATATATGTGTGTCCTTTGACCAGTGTTTTAGCCATGATAAGGCAGGTCGAGCTATATGTGTGTCATTACTAGGAAAATAAGTCAAAGTTGTGACTTAACACCTATAGAAGATTTAAATATTTAATTATTAGGATTTTGACTTTATAGGAAATCTGGTTGTACCAAACTAGCCCAGACTTGACCCGAACCAAACCCAGACCCATGTAGGCGGGCATTGCGTCCAAAGACGTCCATATAGGTATACGTTTATTGTATGCGTATATTTCGTAATTCATGTTAATTTTCTAATTATTACTACTTTTTTTAAATAGTTGTTATATATAATAAATTTGTTATTTGATATGAGGATATTTTATTATGGAGAATTCCCCCTAAAAGTATGACTAGGACTAATTTATTATTTTAATTTAGTATAAGATAAATACAGGTATGTATGTATATTTAGTAATTTATTTTTATTATATGGCCTAGTAAGTAAAATGTCAATAATTGTTATATATGTATAAATATTATTGCTGCTAAGCTAATAATTATTTTAGAAGTATTATAGCATTTTTATAATATTTGTTAGATCTATATATAGAAATATATGAATATTTAGATACATAATTATACATATACTAGGTTATACATATATACCCCCTTTAATTAATAACCTAAGAAAAACCCTACACCTACACCAACCCGACCCCCGCATGTCCAAAAACGAAGTTGCAGCAGCTGCAACCTATGGCCGCCATCGCCAGCCACCTCACCATGCCGCCGTACGCTGCACCCGAGCCGTCGCCGGTTACCCGATGCGCCCCATCGTGCGTGCGGCCAGGCAGGCACAGCCGCAAGCGCTGCCAACAACAGCAACGGCAGTAGTAGTAGCAGCAACAGCAAGCACTGCAGCGGCAGCGCCGCCAACCGCCACCAGACCACCCTGTAGAAGCCTAAAAAAGTATAATCATCATCATGCGCTACTCATAAATGGCGCCAGAGTACAAATAATCAAATGGCATTGACCATCAGATGACGCACGGCATCAGTTGGCGCTGGACGTAGGTGGCGTTGGCCGCCACGTGGCAAAGCTTCCTTGAAAAGTTGAAACAGTTGTCATAATTACTGACAGCACGTCAGTCGAGGAAAATTCGTTCGAATCTCGAACGTGCAGCGCTCGAGAAGATTATGTCAAATTTGTCATAATGACTGACCGCTGCCTCGTGCCATTCGCTGTTGGCATGAGATAATGAAATATCATTAGTAAGCAGGGTGCATTAAACAGCAAATAGCGCCTGGCACCATTCAACAGTTGGCGCCATCTGATCAAATCATCCAGAAGCAGTTAGATGACATGGCACGCATGCCACTAATCTCGAAGAACGTACACACAACACTGCCTACGACCAAGCACATCTCTCTCACATAATGCCACGTGCCATATAAAGTTAAGTTAATCGTTCGCACGACTGGGTGAATGGCGTGCCAATTGTAGTGTGTGCTAATCAGAATAACCACTTAACAGTTATCTCTAAACTCTATAAATAGAGCTTCAAATCACTTCAAAAGGATAACTAATGAACATAATCTCCTGAGCACTTGCTGCATCACTCTCGGAGGGCTTTCTTCTTTGACATCACATTGTCCAAGGGATAAAGTGATCGTCTTCTGATCAGATTCCTACAATTGTACTTCTCCAGAAATTAAATTGGACTCTTGTACTCTTCTCAGTTTGTCATCAAACTTTTATTTTTTGCAAACAAAATGGCAAATCTCCTGGGGACAGCTTTCTCCTCCGAACGAAAAAGTGACAACTAAATGCGATGTTGCGTCGATCGGCATGACGCAGATGACTTTGGTCGTGAAAGTCGACCAAACTGCCTACGAAGCCATGATTGGCGCAGGGGGTGCCAAGCGCGCCACCACTGTTGCTGCCAAGAACAAGGCGTGCACTATCTGGACTCCAAAGTCCTCTAGTGCACCAATCATGACTCCCGTGCCAAACAAAGAGAAAAGCATTATTGCTACTTCTTCTTCCTCACCAATTCTGAAATTGGTGGAAGGCGTGCCAATCACTACCTCGGTACCAATCAAGGGACATCACCACATGGCTACTCTCTCTTCCTCCCTAGTTCTAAACTTGGTGGAGAGTGCGCCAACCACTGCCTCTGCGCAGAACAAAAAAAACACCTTATGGCCAATCCTTACACCTTCCTAGTTCTAAAATTGGTGGAGAAGTTACATATTACTGCCCCTGCGTAGAATAAAGGAAAGTACCCTATAGCCTCTCCTTATCCTTCTCCAGTCCTGGACTTGGTGGAAAATACAGCTGATTGTGCCTCTGTACCAATCAATACGAGAACACTTGTGAGCAGAAACTCTACTCAAAGTTTGTTTCCTACTGCTCATCTATGCCACGCCGAACGCACTGAAACCAGTTGTGTAGGACAACAGGGCCTTCTGCCTAATCCATATGGCTAGCGCCAACCAAGCCAGAGCCAAGATCTTTCTACCCTGTGCATATCAAGGATAAGGTAGGGTAAACTGATGGTATCTCAGTCAAACAGCCAGGTGGCACATGACTCTGACATGTGCAGTTACCTTAATCATTGCAGAATAGCATCAAGTCCACATCAAGCACAATCTGCACCACCTACTAAATTGCACACAGTGAAGGCTTCTCAAATCAAAAATCCTCTCACCTATGCCAATTGACCTTGGTACTTCTCTGTATATACAGGGAACAAGTCGTCTCAAGAACCGGAATCATGTTCCTAACATCATCAAGGAATATGTACCTCCAACTTCTTCTTATCATGTTACTGTAACTGATCTTCGTGAACTTCTTGTACAAAAGCAGAAGATCGCAGGACCATCTCGTCCACCTGTAACTTCACATCAGGAACACCACTATAATCATCACCATGAAGTAGTGATCAAATGTCATTGTCAATCAGCTAGACGGCCTGTCTTCGACCGTTTTAACTACACTCGGACTCTTGAACTCATTATCGTAGATGAAGATGAATTTCTATATACTTCGGTCAACATGACATCCTGAAGTACTGGGATGGAAAACATACAAGACGTAATGCATCTCGCAATCCCAGTCAACAATACCTTGATCGTATCCGTGACTAGGGTTAAGGGGTCTACCAGAATACAAGATCAAGAGGTCGAGACCTACTCGGTCAAAGGAATCTTCTCTCTCCTAGTCTTGGAGATATCCTCAGTCAAAGAAATCTTCATTCTGACCAAGACTCAATTGGTCAAAGGAATCTTCCTTCCGACCAAGAAAGAATCTGTCAAAGGAATCTTCCTTCCGACAAAGAAACAATCGGTCAAAGGAATCCACTCCTCATTCTGGGGGTAGTTCCCTACGTGACTTTGATGCCGATAGCGAGAGCTCTGAGCGGACTATCTTTCACCAGTTCATCATCGGTAGCTAGAGAAGTGACTGCTTATGTCACTAATGAAGAATAAGATGCATCCAGCTCCGACAGTCAGGAGCAGAGGATTGCTATGTTAGAGGCAAACTTGAAAACCATGGCTGAAATGGTTGCAAGTATGCATGTTGTGATCATAGCACAACACACTGTTCCACCGGTTGCAAATCCAATTCCAACCCAGGAACACATAGCAGCATCTGCCGCTGTCAACACTGGTCTTGGGGTGCAATCTCCTCATAATGTTACCATGCCATCTCAGGCTACTCCAAGTCAGTCTGGTGCTGGGGGTGGTCCATATTATGCGGTTCAGCCTTGTCACGCCCCGCTCCTGGATAATCGGGTACGGGTCGATGCATGTCCGGCCTACACTGTCGTTGACAGCGGTAGTGAGTCGTCTAGTCATCAATACCAAGTGTAATCTCATCACAGCATCTAATCACGGAATCTATACTAACAATCATAGCAATCCACTATATAATTATTACAACTTATACATGAATATTCGGGTACAAAGCCGGTAAAATATAAATGATACAGCAATGACATATAATCAAATACACTCAATCAATCTATATACATGAAACTAGCTATCTCAGTGTCAAGGGAACTCCAATGCCATCCATGAATGATAATCTATGATCCATCTCACCTGTAATCAACGATCCAGTCAGGAAAGAAGGAAAGCACAATATACTCAATATAACTCACCATGGAAGATCAATGGAATGGTACAATGTAGCAAGTAGAACTGAACAGAGAAACAATAGAATATAATATAAATATGCACTAACTATGTGTACATGTGCAATTGGACGTTATCAACATGTGGGGACTAATATGTAATCAGGCATATAAAATATGCTATCAGTCACGAATAATCAGGCATGTCTAGTAACAATGCTATCAGTCACGTAATAATCGGGCATGTCTGACGATAATGCTATCAGTCACGCACAAAATGGACTCAGGCATACAGAGTATACTATCAGACAAGATTTGTCCAATATTAGTCCATCACATGTCTCTAGAACATCCCCCACCCGCCACGAGAAACTATGCAAGCAAGCAATCAATCGAGAACAAGTGAAATAAATGACACGATAACAAGTATAAGTGCAATGCATGCAATGATGGTAATACTGAGTACATGTACTTGTCTTGATTCCGGAGGTTTTGTCTAAGTCTTCTTAGATCACCTAGAATTAGAAAATAACATTTAGAATTTAAATAAATTCCTAATCCACTCTAAACACTCTTCAACTTAATCATCAACTAATTAATCCATTAACAAAGCCTGATTACTAGTCATGAGCTAAGACAACTTAATAATTCATGAAAAAGCCCAAGGGTGATACTTCCAACCTACTAGCTTGGCCTGTCTAAAAACCTAAATAATCTCCACCCCATTTCTTAATGCCCACAACCAATTGGCCCAACTCCCTCTATTGGCTTACTCCATAACGGTTAAGACTCTGGCCCACTGGACTTGGATTAACACCCTCACTGCTGGTATATAGCCAATCCATACACTTAACATATTTGAATTCTTAACTGTGGCCTTTATAATCGAGCTCATCTCAAGTTAAGCCTAACTTATTTTAACCTAACGGCTACATGTAGACTTAGCAGGAAGCAGTGTCATGACAGACACAAGACTCGTGTCCTACTGAGTCTTATGAACACAAAATTTGGACACAGAGCTATCACTGCTCGCTATAACGCAATCTTGCCAATACAAACAACACGTCAATTGAAACAATAGGAAAGAGTAGAGGATACCTGCAGCGTGAAGTGATCTGAACGTGCTCCCAACGTGTCCGATACAGATGTCCCCGAGTCCACGGCTCGCCGATACGTCCTTCTGGCATTTTATCGAACAGGTCATGCGCGAGAATAGAAAGAGTAATCGTGAGTTCAATTTGAACTGTCTCGACTCCAAAATTGGAGAAATTCTCAAGAGATGATCCAAACACTCACCAATAACTCCCAATCAATATCAAGAAATAAATCAAACATTGGAATGATCAAATGATTGCTGATCTAATTGATCGGTCGACCAATCCAATTGATCGATCAAGAATCGATCGGTACAACCAAGAAGAACAGAGATAAATCTAACAAATATATTTACCTAGATGATGTAGAAGAGCACAGCCTTGAGGCGAGAACAGAGGTCGGTCGGTCGATCCTCCAAGCTGCTGCGAAGCTCAGCTGCGATCCGTCATGGCCACGAGCTCGAAGAAGAAGAAGCGGAGGAAGAAAAAGGTCTCGAGGTGGTGGAGCAGTGCCTCACCACCAGTTCGTCGTCGTCATCGAGGATGCCATGGCCGCCGTTTGGTGCAGAGAAAGGAGAAGGTGATCAGGAACAAATTGGGCAGGGCTCCGCCGCTATGATTTGTGCTGGAGAAGGAGGAGGGAATGGGTCCTATTTATAGGCGGGACGTCGGTCAGGCGGTTGGCCGGGCACCTGATCGGCAGTTGGGCGGGCAGTGGCGGTTACGATCCAACGGTTGATAAGAGTTAGGTCGTTGGGTATCGACGGTGGAGATGAGAGGGTTAGTTAGGTGGTTGGAAAAAACTTCTAGAGAAGACTGGATTTCTTGGTATCGCCGTTCCTTCGTCGTCCACTGCAGCGGAGGGAAGTGGAGGGAAATGGTGAAGAAGCAAGGATTTGAGTTTATATAACCGTTAGCTTCAGCTATCGGGTTTGGTTTTGCGGGTCCGGGTCGGTAGAGTGGATCCGGATCCAATATGGATCCGCCCAAAGGTGTTGGGCTCAGCGGGCTGTGCTGGCCCATTGGGTTGGCTGGCTGAGAGATAAGGATTAGTAAAATCCTTAATGATTAATCAATGAGTTTTAAATGAAATGAGACCAGTAGCTAGCCTCTCTGGCTGAGATGTTGGGCTTTCGGCCCAAAGGTTAAAAATCAAGGATTAACTTAGGAAAGTAAGCCTAAAAATCAATAATTTAATTAGAAATCTTAGGAAATTCAATTAAATCAAGATAATCAATAGAAAAATATAATTAACAATCTTAATATTTGGAATATTCTTTAATAAAGGATTTAAATAATTAGAAAATCATCAATGATAATTAATGGAAAATAAAATCTTAAATAAATTACAGGAGAAAACTCAATCTAGAAAAGTGGAGTTACAAATCTCTCCCCCTAGAAAAATTTTGTCCTCGAAATTTCAAATGGCACGATTACGGATAATCAAAACAAATTGGTTCGATTCAAGCGGTACAAGTGATAGTTATGAAATCATGATCAAGGATAGTAGCCTCAATAGTATCCGGTAATCATACATATCTGGAGTCACTTTCCCTACAGTTTCTACCCCGCCAGTATGCATCTGGCTGCAGTGAACCTTCGGTTCCATGGTTCCAATAGTGATACATTACCAAAATACTATGTCAACTTTATCCGATATCAGAAAAAAAATATGAATTTAGGACTTAGTCTCAATAATATCCGAGAGCCTATGATTACCTGTAATTACTTCGAATTAGAGTCCATGCCTCGCCAGTGTGCATCTGGCTGCAATAAACTTTCAATTTCCATAATCCAGGTAATTGACTGCAGTGCACATCTGCCACGTCATAGTAGGTCATCGAATATATCTCAGCCTTATCCAGAAATTTCCAAGGATTTATGAAGAATCAAATGAATTTTTAACAGTCAAAAGTCACGACAAGAAGTGAACAACTAGTTTTATTAGGTACTAAGGAACAAAAAGGATCAAGCAAGCAGCCAATATAAAACAATACAGAGACTTTAGAAACAAGTCTTGAATATGAAACAACAAGGAAAGTCTAGATGCTAAGAAGAATCACAAAGGAAATAAGGACCCACGGTCTGCTCTAGCTATGCGAGAATGCCTCCGGTCTCTAGTCTTCGTCAGGAATCGGAATAGCCTCTGCTCCCTCCTCTGCCATAAGGTAGACTCGCCCCTCTGGCTGTGGAAGTGCCGAAGATCCAGCTGCTGTACGAGCAATGGTGCACTCCCTAGCCTGATGATCAACTGCACCACAGATGAGGCACTGTCCAAGTCTCTTCCGACACACCTGCCAGGTATGGCCCACTTTCTGACAAAATTCACAAGGCTGCTGAACTGGTCGTTGCTGCTGCTGCTGTGTCCCCTAAAAAGGCTGGGATACGAAGGTCTTCGTCTGATGGTTATTGGGACGTTTGGGTGGTCCCGAGTGACTACCTCCTCCACTAATGTCACGGTCTCTCTTGGGTCGAAGGCTCAGATCAATCTCCAATCTCTGAGCAACAGCGACCATCCCAGCATAAGTAGTCGCTCCGTTAGCCATGACTAGGTAGCGAAGCTCATGGCACAAACCCTGCCTGAATCTCGTGGCTCTCACGACTGGATCTCTGGCTCTACCCTCTGTAAACCGACTAAGTCGTCCGAACTCTGCCGCATACTCATCAACCGAGCGAGTCCCCAGTTCAAGAGTCTGAAACTGGCGCTCCAAAGCCTCTCTAGCTACCGCCGGGAAAAACTTCTTCTTGAAGATTTCCACAAACTGCTTCCAAGTCAATCTAGGTACTGCGAGCTGAGGCTCACTCCTAAACCAGGTACGTGCCAGATCATGCATCTGCACACCGGCTGCCTCCACCTTGAGGTACTTCGGGAGCCTAGATAGTCTCATCACCCTCTCCATATCCTCTAGCCACTCATCGGCATAGAGTATACCCTCGGTCCTAAGGAAATCTCTAGGTACCATCCTTTTAAAGTCTAGGATAGAACCCTCTCTCTGGTGGGGAGTACAAGTAGTTCGAGTATAAGTAGGAGAAGCATGAGTATGGATGGGAGGCGAAATGAAAGAAATAGGCTCAGGCTGAACAAAAGTGGTGGTAGTAGGCTGTACAGGAGCCTGGGTAGGTGGTGGTGGAACATGTGATGGATGTGAAGCGTATGGCGGATGTGGGATGTATGACGGGGTCGGTATAGTAGTCGGTGGAGGTGGAATATGAGCTGTCGGTAGAGCGGCAGTAGTAGTCTGGGGAAGTGGAGGTGGTGGTGGTGGGATGGGCTAACTAGTCTCTCAATACCCTCCTTCAATATAGTGGTCTGCTCCCTCTGAGCATCCAACAAGCTCTGAGTCTGGGCTCTCTGGGCCTCCAATAGCCCATGGACTAACTCATGCATCTGGGTGCCCCTCATGGAACTAATAGAGTACCGTAAAGAAGCTCTCGTGACGGGTGGTACGTGGGTACCGGAACGCTCTGGGTCTACTATAGGTAGGGCAGATGATCCTCTCTCGAAATGGGCTACACTCGGAGTGCGGCCTCACAGATGCGGTTTCTTCCTTCCTTTGGCCATCTCTGAAATTGTAGGAGAACCATTAGTGACTCGTAGGTGTACTGTGTGTGTTAACAAATATAAAAGGCAAAAAAGTAAGTAATATGATAACGGTCCTATGCTGTGATGAGTTTCCTATTTCCGCAGGCTTCCAATGGCACTCTAATCCTAAGTACCATTAGATAGAGACCTGCATGGGCCACCACAAAAACATGTCACGCCCCGCTCCCGGATAATCGGGTACGGGTCGATGCATGTCCGGCCTACACTGTCGTTGACAGCGGTAGTGAACCGTCTAGTCATCAATACCAAGTGTAATCTCATCACAGCATCTAATCACGGAATCTATACTAACAATCATAGCAATCCACTATATAATTATTACAACTTATACATGAATGTCCGGGTACAAAGCCGATAAAATATAAATGATACAACAATGACATATAATCAAATACACTCAATCAATCTATATACATGAAACTAGCTATCTCAGTGTCAAGGGAACTCCAATGCCATCCATGAATGATAATCTATGATCCATCTCACATGTAATCAACGATCCAGTCAGAAAAGGAGCAAAGCACAATATACTCAATATAACTCACCATAGAAGATCAATAGAATGGTACAATATAGCAAGTAGAACTGAACAGAGAAACAATAGAATATAATATAAATATGCACTAACTATGTGTACATGTGCAATTGGACGTTATCAACATGTGGGGACTAATATGTAATCAGGCATATAAAATATGCTATCAGTCAAGAATAATCAGGCATGTCTAATGACAATGCTATCAGTCATGCAATAATCAGGCATGTCTGACGACAATGCTATCAGTCACGCACGAAATGGACTCAGGCATACAGAGTATGCTATCAGGGAAGATTTGACCAATATTAGTCCATCACATGTCTCTAGAACGTCCTCCACCCGACACGAGAAACTATGCAAGCAAGCAATCAATCGAGAACAAGTGAAATAAATGACACGATAACAAGTGTAAGTGCAATGCATGCAATGATGGTAATACTGAGTACATGTACTTGCCTTGATTCCGGAGTTTTTGTCCAAGTCTTCTTAGATCACCTAGAATTAGAAAATAACATTTAGAATTTAAATAAATTCCTAATCCACTCTAAACACTCTTCAACTTAATCATCAACTAATTAATCCATTAATAAAGCCTAATTACTAGTCATGAGCTAAGACAACTTAATAATTCATGACAAAGCCCAAGGGTGATACTTCCAACCTACTAGCTTGGCCTGTCTAAAAACCTAAATAATCTTTACCCCATTTATTAATGCCCACAACCAATCGGCCCAACTCCCTCTATTGGCTTACTCCTTAACGGTTAAGACTCTGGCCAACTGGACTTGGATTAACACCCTCACTACTGGTATATAGCCAATCCATACACTTAATATATTTGAATTCTTAACTGTGGCCTTTATAATCGAGCTCATCTCAAGTTAAGCCAAACTCATTTTAATCTAACGGCTACATGTAGACTTAGCAGGAAGCAGTGTCATGACAGACACAAGACTCGTGTCCTACTGAGTCTTATGAACAAAAAATCTGGACACAGAGCTATCACTGCTCGCTATAACGCAATCTTGCCAATACAAATAACACGTCAATTGAAACAATAGGAAAGAGTAGAGGATACCTAAGCGTGAAGTGATCTGAACGTGCTCCCAACGTGTCCGATACAGATGTCCCCGAGTCCACGGCTCGCCGATACGTCCTTCTGGCATTTTATCGAACAGGTCATGCGCGAGAATAGAAAGAGTAATCGTGAGTTCAATTTGAACTGTCTCGGCTCCAAAATTAGAGAAATTCTCAAGAGATGATCCAAACACTCACCAATAACTCCCAATCAATATCAAGAAATAAATCAAACATTGGAATGATCAAAAACTTGCTGATCTAATTGATCGGTCGACCAATCCAATTGATCGATCAAGAATCGATCGGTACAACCAAGAAGAACAGAGATCAATCTAACAAATATATTTACCTAGATGATGTAGAAGAGCACAGCCTTGAGGCGAGAATAGAGGTCGATCGATCGATCCTCCAAGCTACTGCGAAGCTCAGCTGCGATCCGCCATGGCCACGAGCTCGAAGAAGAAGAAGCGGAGGAAGAAGAAGGTCTCGAGGTGGTGGAGCAGTGCCTCACCGCCAGTTCATCGTCGTCGTCGAGGATGCCATGGCCGCCGCTTGGTGCAGAGGAAGAAGAAGGTGATCAGGAACGAATTGGGCAGGGCTCCGCCGCTATGATTTGTGCTGGAGAAGGAGGAGGGAATGGGTTCTATTTATAGGCGGGACGTCGGTCAGGCGGTTGGCCGGGCACCTGATCGGCAGTTGGGCGGGCAGTGGCGGTTACGATCCAACGGTGGGGAAGAGTTGGGTCGTTCGGTATCGACGGTAGAGATGAGAGGGTTAGTTAGGTGGTTGGGGAGAAACTTCTAGAGAAGACTGGATTTCTTGGCGTCGCCGACGTTGCCGTTCCGTCGTCGTCTACTGCAGCGGAGGGAAGTGGAGGGAAATGGTAACGAAGAAAGGATTTGAGTTTATATAACCGTTAGCTTCAGCTATCGGGTTTGGTTTTGCGGGTCCGGGTCGGTAGAGTGGATCCGGATCCAATATGGATCTGCCCAAAGGTGTTGGGCTCAGCGGGCTGTGCTGGCCCATTGGGTTGGCTGGCTGGCTAAGAAATGAGGATTAGTAAAATCCTTAATGATTAATCAATGAGTTTTAAACGAAATTAGACCAGTAGCTAGCCTCTCTGGCTGAGATGTTGGGCTTTCGGCCCAAATGTTAAAAATTAAGGATTAACTTAGGAAAGTAAGCCTAAAAATCAATAATTTAATTAGAAATCTTAGGAAATTCAATTAAATCAAGATAATCAATAGAAAAATATAATTAACAATCTTAATATTTGGAATATTCTTTAATAAAGGATTTAAATAATTAGAAAATCATCAATGATAATTAATGGAAAATAAAATCTTAAATAAATTACAGGAGAAAACTCAATCTAGAAAAGTGGAGTTACAAGCCTCCTAACACATCGAATCAGTCTACTGCTGCCTAAGTCTCAGGAGATCCCCTTGAAGCGGTGAAGCTTCTACGTAACCAGTTCGAAGCCTTCAAGTAGAAGGATGGTTTGCAGAAGTTGGGAATCAAACAACCTTACCATGTAGAGTGGAAGGAAGTCACATTTCCACCTAAGCACAAGCCACCAACCATCATGTTATTTGACGGCAGCTCATCCCTGAGTTAATATCTCAACCATTTCGAGGTAATAACTGATCAACTCCAACCGAACGATGCTCTACTCACTAGAGTATTTGTCGGTGCTTGGCGGGTGCAGCCTATGACTGGTATCGTAGCTTGCCAGATGGTTGCATAAAATCTTTTACAGGATACAAGCTAATGTTCCTGTAATGATTCTATGAGGGAACAAACGACATGACTATGTCGGCCCTCATTAAAATCAAACAACAGCCTAATGAAACTGCTGAATATTTTATCGAGCGCTACCATCGTGAGGCACTCAAAATGCCTCTGGGTACTCCAGATGTATTGACTATAGATATATGCAAATCAAACTTGTTACCTATAGTCAACATGTGGACCGGACCCACGCAATTCAAAGACTGGGCCACCTTCATAGTAAGTGCCAGGGCAGATGAGGACAGTGCTGATAAATTCAAACAGTTAGGCATCCAGATGCCAAATCTTGATAAAGACGATCATTCTGCAACCAACAGTGGCGGTCGTCAGAACAACCGCAAAGACAAAGAAGCTTTAGCCATCAACGTGAAAGACAAAAAAACTTTAGCCGTCAATGTGGGTCAGTCAACACCAACCACGACGGTACCCCCGCAGAGAGCACCGCATCCTAAAGAGGAATATTTCGTTGACGAGGACGTCATTATGAGCATATTTGATTGTCTGATCAAAAGCAACAAACTTTAACTGCCTGAAGCAAAATGGCCGGATAAAGTAGGTAAGACTAACAATCCCAAATATTGCGTGTATCACAGGTTCTTGGGACATCCAACCATGGTGTGTTATGTACTCAAAGAAAAGATCCAGGAACTGATCAACGCCAAGGCAATCACTCTTCATCAAGATGAGAAGACCATCACTGCTAATGTCGTCTCTCTACAATTTGGCAACTTTTCTGCTCAACTTGTGCAGGATGGAGTCGTCCCCATTCCAAAAGCTACTCTGGAGATCATCAATCTTCGTCCAGCACGAAGTAATGGTCTTATACCCCTATCAACCGACAAAGGGGAGATCCTGTGGATTTACCCCGATTTAGTGGCTGACTTTGTAAACCCCCAAATTTTTAGATTTTTTTTCTTAATATATTTTTATTGTATTTTACTTTGATCTTGTTAGTATTGTGGTAACAAGTTAAATGCTACATTACCTACATATATAGATCAAGCTTACATACTAAAGAGTTCACAAAGGATTGGGTTATTTTGGTAAGGGTTAGCAAATTTTCTTTACTATTTTTATATTTTAAATTTACAACATTTTATTATCACTAGAAATATTTTGAATTTAATAAAAGATTTTGCTAATCTAGGTAATTGCCGCATTATAATTTAGCTTGTATTTTTAGTATATATGTATAGGTTTATATATAAATGTATAACAGTAAAAAAAAGAAAAAAAGAAACTATGCAACTACTGTTCCAAAGGAACAGTAGTCGTACATGCCCGATCCCCCTTTACTCTAACCCGAACGAACCCCCCTCCTTTCCTTAATGCTAAAGCCGACTCTTATATAGCAATCGCTATATACAAACATATGAGAGCGAGATCGCATGAGAGGGCCAAAACCCTAATCACGTGTACCCCCATCTCAGCCCAGCGCCTCCAGCCTACTTGTGACTCTCCCTATTGCCAGCGCACCGGTGGCGGCCACCACAGTGCAGTCGTGGCCCCAGCACGGCCGGACCAAACCCAGGACAGGGGAGACCCTGTTCCCAAGACCGCGGCTAGGTATGCTTTTCGCTAGCAATTCTCTCCTTGCGTACTCGTTCAAATGTTGATCTGATTTATCCTACACGTAGCTCATATGATTGGCTTCAATCCCATCTAAACAGATTTTGAGATACTAGTCTGTAAACCTCGAAAAAATTGCCACAAAGTCGAGCAAATCCATCCAAAAATAGAACATTAAGCCCCCAACCCTTTGTTTTGAAAGGAAAATTTTGAACCAAATATTAGGATTTTTTGAAAACTAATTTCAAACAGTCCTAGACAACCTATAGGGCTTTACAACCCTTCTGGTAGATTAGAATTTCGTCGACTGATCGTCGAGAAAATTGATTCCAAAGTTCAACGAAAAACTGTTTTTAAAACTATATAAATTTTAGAAAAACTCACCGATACGGTGTGCTCTCCAACAAACCGGGCTGTAGGAGCGTAAAAAGTGCTTAATGGACTAAGTCAAACAAGTTGAGAACTTTACGCAATTCAAACTGAGTCAAACTCAGACTCTACGCAAGCTACTCTCTACGCAAGCTATTCTCTACGCTGGAAGCTTTTACGCAAGAGTTATCCTCCACTTGGACGCTTGGACGACAGACTGTCAGGCCGCATTTAATGCGAGTGATTTGATCTGACAGCAGGATTTTCTGACAAGAACAGTGCACAGAAGCCGATAGGATTTGATTTACACTAAGCCTAAAGCTTGTCGTTTAGTGTGCAGATGGGCTACTTTACGCTCAATAAACTGCTTCTTTTTACGCACGATAGCTATTTCGAGCTTTTACGCTCAAATCTATTGTGTGCGTAAAGTTTATTTGAGCTAATTTTACGCTCAAGGCTATTTTTTAGCCACTTTATGCTGGATGCTTATTTTGGGCTATTTTTACGCCCAGTCTGCTACTTTACGCAGGGAGTATGTTTTGGGTCATTTTTACATCCGAGCTTTCCTGGCTACATAAGAACGTAGTTTGCTTACATGGCTTTCATGCCACACTTATCGAGGAACGTGTGTACGTGCTCTTCCCATTTTGTTGAAGTAATGGGACACGTGTCACCGTACGTAAAGGATGATTTACATCGTGGGTGACAGTTACTCGCGTAGAGACCTGATTTTGTTGCTTTTTACGCACAAAGGGTCTAGTCTATAAATAGACTTATTTTCAACACAAGCAACATCAAGAGATCAATAGAGACAGGAGAGGAGATTCTGAGAAAACTCATATTTTCAGAGTGATATTCCCAGAAGCATTTCTTCAACTTTTTCTCAAGAACAGGGTGAAGCAAAGCAAGAAAGCGTTCGACTGTCCATCAGTGCCGTTGCTCGATACCTTTTCGGTGACTTAGTTCTTCCGATTGTTCGTCTTCTTCAAGTAGTTTTTTTCATCATCATCATATGGTCCAAGGAACAAAGTGATCGCTCTCAGATCAGACTTCCATAGCAATACTTCCCAGAACAATTTGTACTTTGGTACTTTTTCTCGTTTTCTTTCAAAAGCCAATTTTTTAGACATTTTGTTAAGTGAAACAAAATGGCAACTCTGCTGGGGACGACCTTCTCCTCTGACGAGAAGGCAATTGCTCAATATGATGATGTGTCGGTCGGATCGACAAAGAAGACTCTAGTTGTGTACTTCGACCAGACTGCCTACGAAGAAATGCTCCGAACTGGGGGTAGTACTCGCTGCTCCAAAGTTCAGATCGAAAAGTTTGGATTCCTAAGTCCAAACCATCCTCGGATCTCCCTGTTGTATCCGAAGGCAAATGAATCCTTCCTACTCCTGTTGTGGAGACTCCCGTCGGTGACAAGGCAGTCTCTATTTCAGTGATACGCCATGGGCGTAAAAACCAGTCTCCCGTCTGTGATGTGGCAGACTATCAAGTTTTATGCTCTGCGTGTAAAAATCAAGTTTTACGTTCTGTGCGTAAAAATCAAACTTTACGCTCTGTGCGTAAAAACCAGTCTCCCGTCTGTGACGTGGTAGACACCCAAACTTTACGCTCTGTGCGTAAAAACTAGTCTCCCGTCTGTGACATGGTAGACACTCAAACTTTACCCTCAGTGCGTAAAAACCAGTCTCCCGTCTGTGATGTGGTAGACACCCAAGCTTTACGCTCCACGCGTAAAGGAAAATCTCTCGTCTGTGACGTGGCAGATACTCATGTTTTACGCTCTACACGTAAAGGTAAATCTCCTGTCGGTGACAGAGTAGATAAAATTCATAATGATGCCTCTGCATCTAAAATGAATTTACCTACATGCATACAGCGTAAAAACATGAATTCTATTATTGGTAAAACTTGGGTTTTCCACCAACAGCCTTCTTACACTGCTTTACGCAAGGTACCAAACCTTCAAATTACGCGTAATGCTGATAGAGTCCTTTATGCACAAAAATCTCAAGATTTACGCACGCAACTCCAGGCGCGTAAAAACGCTCAGTTTGGTTCTGCTAATGCAGCCGGTAATCTTCTTTATACACAAGGAACTAAACGATTTTCTGTCCCAAATATAATAAAGAAGACTACTCCCTCTACTCCTTCTGATTTATGCGAGTTGCTTGTACAAAAGCATAAAGACATAAAATCTCCTGTGACTCCCCAAAGATGATCACCATTGTGAGTGTCACCAGATTGTAATTAAGTGTTGCTGTTCGGCTTCTAAACGGTCAGTTTTTGATCGGTTAGGCTACAATGTACATCAATCAATTGATGATCAAGAACAGGAGTTGTCATATGCCTCAATTAATATGGCATCTCATACCAACAGAGGACGACGTCCAAGACGCAACTCGTCCCAGACTCCTGGTCAACAACAGTTCAATCGACTTCTTGATAATTTCGAAGGAGTATATCAGAATACTCGATTGAGAAGTCAAAGACAGTTGCAGACTTCTAACTCAGAGGCTGGGGGTACCTAGTCTTTGTAGTCCGAAACTGATAGTGTTGATTCACACTTCTATACCAATCCCTCTGTATCTTCAAGGGAGGTTGAATCTTATGATATCGGAGACGAACCGGAGACGTCAACTGCTAATACAGAACAACGTCTCTCTGCAGTCGAGCAGTCGTTGAAGGACATGCTTGCTATGATGCAAAGTATGTATCAAATAATAATGACTCAGCAAACTGCTCAGCCAGCAGTGATAACTCCGGTACAGGTAGCAGCACAAACTCAAGATAGTCAAGGGGTTGATATACCCTTGAATAATCTTAGTCAGGAGCCTACTATCAATCAAAATTCTGCATCTCCAGATCCTATCATTCCAGAAGATGTACCACCTCCGGTGGGGGTTATGGTACATCTAACAACTATTCAATCGAATGTGCTTCCTCAAACCAGTGAAACTATTCAAGCGGTGCGTGAGCTAAAAGCACAGTTTGAAGTTCTGAAGCACAAGGATCAGCTCCAGAGTTTAGGGATTAAGCAACCTTATCCTCCTCATTGGAATGATGTGCCCTTTCCTCCAAAGTTCAAGCCACAATCCATGGTGTTATTTGATGGAAAGGCATCTCCTAGTCAATATATCAATTACTTTGATATTATGACTGTATATTTGCAGAAGAATGATGCTCTTCTTATCCGAGTTTTTATCGGGTGTTTGACGGGTTCAGCTTACAACTGGTATCGTAGTCTACTCGACAATTGCATTTCGTCTTTTGACGAATTTAAAGCAACGTTTCTCTTCTGTTTCTATGAGGGAGGAATGGATATGAATATGTCCTCCCTAATAGAAATCAAGCAAAAGAAGAAAGAAGATACTCGGACATTTATAGAACGCTTCCGACAGGCTACCTTGAAAATGCCTCCAGGCATGCCAGATTTAGCATTGATCGATACGTGCAAGATGAATCTGCGACCATTCATTGCTGTCTTTATGGGTTCCCAATTCACAGATTGGGCCTCGTTTATCATAGCAGCAGTTTCAGCTGAGACCAATGGTAGGTTGGCTCGTGAACACGGGGTGATCTTCGCTTCAGAAGACAAAGGGAAGAAACATTCTTCAAGTAATAATTCTGGCAATCGTAATAGGAAAGGGAAGGAAACCTTAGTGGTTAATCTTTCAAAACCTAAAATGACGTCGAATAATCAAGAGTCTTCCAAGCAAAAAGAAGAATATTCTTTCGATGACAGTGATATCCCAGGGATATTCCAATGTCTGGTAAAGAGTGGCAAACTCCAGATTCCAGAGCCGAAAAGGCCTAATGAGGTGAATCTGACCGACAATCCCAAGTATTGTATCTATCACAGATACATAAATCATCCGACCAAGGCTTGCTATGTCTTGAAGAAGAAAATCCAAGAGCTGATAAATGCCAATGCCATCGCTTTAACCAACGATGAGCATACGGTCACAACCAATATAATTTCTCTTCAGTTTGAAGGTTTTCCTCCACAGCAAGTCCCAGATGGAATTGTCCCAATTCCAAAGACGACGATGAAAATTGTGAATATCTCGCCTGCCAGAGAGCAAAATGAAGGACTTTTGCCTCTTACACTAAAAAGTGGCAAAATCATGTGGGTACACCCTGATTTAGTGCCTAAAATAAAAAATGAAGGTAAAACTTCAAAATCCAAGAAAGGTAAAAAAGTTAAAACTTGCAACATAATTTCTTATGTTTTAACCCCAGACCATGATGATTTGGATCATTTATGGGGTGGCATTCCTTTGGAGGATAGACTGAGGGATTTGAATATATGTCCTCCAAGTTTAGCTCTTCCTACTAAACACAAGCTTACTCATCGACAATGGTTAGCAATGAATAGTGTTCCCTTATACAGGGCACAACAGGTCTTTGTTGCTTATGAGAAAGCTCCTACAAAGATTTTTCCTTCTGTTCCGAGTATTCTTTCTTCTCCTGTGGCTACAGAGGTTTCTATTCCTCCTTCTACAAAAGTCTCTATGCCTCCTTCTCCTATGGTTACAGAGGTTTCTGTCTCTTCTTCCTCTATTAAACCATCTATTGAAAGTCTGCTACCCACACATTTGTATAGTCAGCAATCAGTCCATCTCATGAAAAAGATGGGCTATAACTTTCAAAAGGCGGAAGGCTTGAATTATGATAAAGGAATGCGACTTCCTTTACAACTTCAAAGTCAGAAATCCACTATCGGATTGGGTTTTGAGGTTCCTCATAAAAATCCTCACAAGAAGAAGACTAAGGGAAAGAAGACTAAATCCTACAATATGGTACTTCATTCTCCTGAGTCTGAAGAAGAAACCTTTGCTGGTACGAGATCTGGGAAAGAGTACCAAAAAGATTATGAGGGATCTTCCAAAGAAGTGGAGGACATTGTTGAAATAGTCCAGCTCAACCATCTTCTGTTCCTTCTAAACCATCTGTGGTTGAGAAAGAGAAACAGAAAGCAGTACGCTTTGATATCCCATTAAAATCTGCTTTAAATCAAGGGGTGGTGATGAAACCCTACAAGTTCGATATTCTAACCTAGTTAGCTAATACTCCGGCTAGACTTTCGATCTTCGAGCTGCTTCGCCTTTCTAAAGAAAGTCGCGAAACTTTGAGTGAAGCTTTGCTACAAGCTGATTCATGCTTAGCTTAACTCAAGAGTCCTGACAATATACCAGTGTCATGTCCACAATGTCATAGTATGATGGAAGCAATTCCTAATATTACCTTCACACAAGAAGATATGTTGCTGAAGCATAACAAGCATGACAGGCCTCTGTGCTACACTGGGCATATTGAATCTACAGAAATTAACAAGATTTACATCGATCCTGGGTCTTCAATTAACATAATTCTTCAAAGTATGCTACGACCTTTGAGGATCCCTACTAGTGATTTGACTTACACTAGTACTACAATAGTTGGTTTCAACTCTGGAAAGAGTAAACTACATGGGAAGATTCGTCTGAAGATTCAAATTGGTGATCTTCGAACTATGGCGGCATTTTATATTATCAACTCAGATGTATCTTACAATATCCTCCTTAGAAGACCGTGGATACATGAGCATAACATTGTGCCTTCAACTCTCCACCAATGCTTTAAGTACGTGGATTCTCAAGGGGTCATGAAGACCGAATTTGTAGATATTAATTCCTTTAAGGGTGTTGAAGCTTATTTCTCTGATTCAATGCTCTATAAGCAGGATCATGTGAAGGAGATATCGGATATGGCCGTAGATCGATCATCTGCCAAAGATCAATCTGTCATTGAAGATCCTTCGGAAGAGCAACCTTTAAAGATTAAAGTCAAAGGCCGGATCCAACTCCAACCTGTCAATGACCAACCTTTGGTGATCAAGGTTAAAGAAAGAACTCGGGCTTCATCTGAGGAATCAGTGAGTATTCCAGCCAAGAGCCAAGTTCAACCTCTTATGATCAAGGTCAAGGGACGTACTTCTCGTACGAATGATTCAGACCCACCACTGATCATCAACCTTGGCAAGTCTACGCAGAAGACGGATGACGGTCCGTTAATGATCAATCCGAAGCGTGGTAGTCAACTTGTAAATGATGTAAATATTGATCATTCTGTACTTTCTATTATCAATGAAGATTTTCTTTTGGAGTATATGGCTGTCAAATTCATTGAAAGAATGACTTTGTCTCCTAATAATCAAAGTCATCATAAAAATGACATAAATACAGAGAAAACCTTATACATTGACCATAAGAAAAATTCTTTTCCTCCTCATGTCGATGTTGGACCTTATGCTCAAAGGTTCCTAACATCTTCTTCCTATTTTTTTCCTGTAGCCTCATCATCATAAGCTTGTGTAACTTATAAACGTCATGAAGAATCTTATTTCGTGATTCCGTCTGATAAGAAAAACAAGCGCCAAATTGTGTTTGGTCTGGCTAGAAATATCCCTGTTATTCAGACAGATGATCTTAGAGATAAAGATAAAGGAAAAATCCGAATTGACAAATATAGTCAACAATCTCTCAAGATTATCTAGAATATGGGATATGATTTGAAGACTATGCAAGGTCTCAATCAAGGCAAAGGTAGACGGTTACCATTATGTGGTGATCCATTTTACCGAAAAACTCGGCATGGGTTGGGATACGATCCATTCCACATGTTCAATGAAGATATACAAGAAGAATTTTCTTCCAGTTCTTCACAATCTTCAGATTCGGAAGAAATTCGATTCATCGAATTGGATACACCCCACATGTGCAAGGAAAATATGGAAGAAGAATGTTCTTCCAGTTTTTTACAATCCTCATATTCTGAGGAAGACTATTATGATGAATTTTAGTGTATATTCTCAGTTAACATGGTTCAAACTGATGGTGAGTCGAAACCATTTGAAAATGACCCTTGGACACAACAAATGGATACTCAATAGGAGCTTCGTTTTGAACAACGATAGCCACCTACAGAGGATGAAATTGTCCAGATTGATGTCGGAGACGGAACTACATCTAAGCCGATATTCATCAGTAAAAATCTTTTCGAAGATGAAAAGAAAGAGTTGATACAGCTGATTAAAGAATATATCGATATCTTTGCATGGAGTTATAAGGATATACCGGGTTTAGATCCTAAAGTAGCTACTTATAAACTCAATATTCTTCCTAATGCCAAGCCTGTGAAACAACAGCAGCATCATTTTCGACCAGATATGTTGGACGCAATTGAAGCATAAGTCAAAATACTGATCACATGTGGCTTTGTTCGTGAAGAACAACACCCAGATTGGGTTGCTAACATTGTTCCTATTATGAAGAAGAATGGAAAAGTCTGAATTTGCATAGATTTTTGGGATCTTAATGCAGCTTGTCCAAAAGACAAATTTCTACTTCCGATTACCGATGTCATGATAGACAACACATGTAGTTTTGAACGCATGTCTTTCATGGACGAATTTTTAGGATACAATCAAATTAAGATGCATCCAGGAGACGAAAAGTATACCGCTTTCCGTACACCCCTTGGAGTTTACTGCTATACGGTTATGCCGTTCGGACTGAAAAATGCCGGTGCTACGTATCAACGGGCCATGAGCAGCATCTTTCAAGAACATCTACGGAAAACAGTTGAATGTTATGTAGATGATATTGCTATCAAGAGTTGATCAAAAGATGATCACATTCAAGACTTGAAAACAGTATTTGAGTTGATGCGCCAACATCAACTGAAGATGAATCCTACTAAGTCTTTCTTAGGGGTTTCCAGAGGCAAGTTTTTAGGATTTGTCATCACTTCTCAGGGTATCCATGTTGATCCTGACAAAATTAAAGCGATTCTTGAAATGCGTCCTCTACGCAATCTAAAAGAACTTCGTGGCTTCCAAGGTCGCATTTCTTATATCAGGAGATTTATATCCAATCTTTCTGGGAGATGTCAACCTTTCTCCCGTTTATTAAAGAAATGTGTATCATTTGTCTGGGATGAAGCATGTCAGAAAGCCTTCAATGACATCAAGCAATACCTTACAAATCCACCTGTTTTGGTACCCCCAGTGGTGGAAAGACCATTTTTGCTAAATGTTCGAGCCTTAGATTATTCCCTTGGTGCTCTTCTTGCACAGAAAAGTGATATGGGACATGAAAATGCAATTTATTATCTTAGCCGAATGATGGTCGAAGCTGACACACAGGTACACTCCTGTGGAAAAGAATGTCTGGCCTTAGTTTTTGTTGTTCAAAATACACGACATTATGTGTCAGGGCAGACTATTCATGTCATCTCTAGAATAAATCCTATTAGGGTATTGATGAGAAAACCGAGCATTCTTAACTCCAGGTTAGCCACCTGGGCGATGTTGCTCACTCCTTATGATATGGTCTATGTACCTCAAAAATCAGTGAAGGGCCAAGCATTAGCAGATTTCTTAGCAGCTCACCCTATACCTGAAACATCGAAGCTATATGAGGACATTCCAGATGAAGTTGTGGATTGCAACATGACTTTGAAGGATGACATTTGGCAACTATATTTTGATAGAGCATTACGGGTTGGACCTAAAGGCAATATTGTCTCTGGAGTAGGCATCGTCCTAGTCTCTCCTGACAAAATGGTCATATACCGTGCTTATTTTCTTAATGAGCCATGCTCCAACAATGTGGCAGAATATAATACTTTACTGATTGGTCTCCAAGTAGCAAAACAATTAGACATCGAGTTCCTGGAAGCTTATGGAGATTCTCAACTGATTGTTAATCAGGTCAGAGGGACATATGAAGTCAGAAATCCTGACCTCATTCCTTATCATCAAGTGGTAATCGAATTGGTCCTTTCATTCAAAGGATTCTTCATCAAATTCGTACCACGTTCTCAGAACTTGGAAGCTGATGCTCTTGCTAGTTTAGCTGCAGACTTAGCTATTCCAATTAGAATACAAAATACCGTAACTTTGTTGGATAGAGACTTATTCTGTGTAAAGAATAACATGTATATTGAATAGAGTTATACTACAGAATCAAGTTCTCAACAAAGGGATTGGAGAAGTCCATTCATTGATTATGCGATCCATGGGATTTTACCAGAAGATCCAAAAGAAGCTGCATCAATCAAGAGACGATCATTTCGATTCTACTATGATTCTTTCTTACATATGTTATATCGTCGATCATATGACAGACTTTTGCTACGTTGTCTCTCTGAAGATGAAGCTAAGCAAATACTTCGTGAAGCTCATGATGGTGTGTGCGGTGTCCATTAACCGGTTCCAAAATTACAGGACCGTATTCGAAGAATAGGATATTATTGGCCATCCATGATAGCAGACGCTATGGATTATGCTAGACGGTGTAAAGCATGTCAGATTCATGCTAATTTTATTCACCAACCATCTGAATTCCTACATCCTACAGCAGCTTCTTGGCCATTCGAAGCCTGGGGTATGGATATTATTGGTCCGATTAATCCTCCTTCTGTCAAAGGACATCGGTTTATATTGACTATAATCGATTATTTCTCTAAATGGGCGGAAGCTATTCCTCTTGTTGAAGTAAAAATATCAAATGTGGTTAGTTTCATCAAACATTATGTCATTTATCGCTTTGGGATTCCCCGACAGATAATTCATGACAATGGACCACAATTTGCCAGTCAGGTATTTTATCGATTCTGTGACAAGAATCGGATCCAAAATCTAGCTTCTACGGCCTATAATCCAGCTGTTAATGGTTTGGCCGAAGCTTTCAACAAGACAATCATTAAACTTCTCAAAAAGTTTGTCTCTTCTAATAAACGTGATTGGAATGAGAAATTTGGAGAATGTTTATGGGCTTACCGAACAACATTCCGAACTCCTACTGGTTTTACACCATTTTTACTGGTCTACGGATATGAGGCTGTTCTTCCACTGGAAATTCAGATTCCATCTCTTAGAATAGCCATTTCTAATAAGCTTACTACAGAGAATAATGATTGGTTAAGACTTCCACTACAACAAAAAACCCTTTTAATGACGCTCGACAAGGAGTTTTAATGACGGTTGATACATAAGCGTTATTAAGTTGAAAAATACCTTTTTTCTATGACGATTTGGGCTAATTCTGGGCTTTTTATAACGTTTATAAAATAAAGCGTTATTAATAGTTTAGAGCGGTGGCAAACTTGTAATTCTTTCATTGTATAAAAGCTAAGTGGGAGAGAGAGAATTTATTTCTCATCCATTTTCTAACCGAGCAGCTCCTCCCCAAACCTCTTCTCCCCCAATTTTTCACTTTTCATTTTCCCTCCTTTTCGGTTCGACTCCAATTTTTCCTCTCCTAAACTCCAGATCTACGCAAAGGTGGACGCGACGATGGTGGTGGTGAAGAGGCTGAAGAAGGTCGGGGTCGGGAGGAGGGAGTTCGAGCAGCAGATAGAGGCGGTGGGGAGGGTGCGGCACGAGCATTAGGAGGCGGTGGTATGATCCTCAACTTCAACTCCATTCTAGTTTAATTTTCGACTATTTTCTTACTTTTATCATCTGGGCAGCGCTTGATTCAGTAGATTTGAGTGTTTTATTTTGGGAAAGATTTGATTTTTCCCCCCTTAGGGTTAGGTTTAGGGTTTGTGTTGTTTGTTCTCGTTACGTTTGTGTCTTGCACCCAGTTATATGTCCAGGTTCATCTAGCTTACCCCAAGCGCCTCCGACGGCACCGTCGCGTACAGTAGCGTGCCCACGACGATGCCCAAGGCTCCGCCGTCGTCCTCGCACAGCTCGGTGTCGACGTTCTCGCCGACCGCGTGCGGGGAGGTCGAAGCGGAGAGGGGCTCCTCTTTGCGGGTGAGCGACGAAGAGGACGGCAACGTGAGGAAGAAGCTCAGGCTTACGAAGGAGCAGTCTGCTCTTTTGGAGAAAAGGTTCAGAGAACATAGCACTCTCAATCCAGTAACGCTCTACTTAGCATATATATTGTTCTGATAGCTTTCTTTTGTGCCTCTTTGGCATGTATATTATTTTATTTGTATAGGAAGTTTATTATTGAATGAAATTCCTTGGATTCATGATGGAATTTTGTTGATTCACTAGTAGTGAAATTTGAATTCTATTGCTGTGTATGCTATTATTATATGGATTAGGTGTTAACAGAGTGCAATTGGATTCTTTTGTAGATTGTGTGTCAACATAGAAGGTTCTTAATCTGCAAATATGCTCTCGCGCTAGCTGAACAAGTATGTGCTCCTTGGTAACTGCTCTCCTAATTTCTCTTCTAATATTGAATGAAATTTAGATTCTCTAATATTTTGTGTGGTCCATCACCTTCAATAATATTGCCCCAGTTATTAACTTGAATTGGTTTAGGATTGTAAAAGAACTACATTAGTATCCAGTTGGGATATCGAGCTTCGGGTAAATGTGATCCATATACCTTCAGAAGAGCTAACAGTCAGTTTGCAGGGAAAAAAATATGTGACAATGTTTAGACTTCTTTTGATAGTTACATTCATAAATAATAGAATCTTTTGGTTATCTCCATCTTGCTTACTGGTGTTAGTTCTTAGCATATATATTTTTATTTCTTTTAATTTTGTTTCGCTTCTTGTAACCTAGTTTATGTTTATTCTGCTTCTGAATATATAATGAACAGCTTGTGCTCTTTGCGGCTTGGAAGAGGCTTCTCCCATGAATGTGACTCGGTCTTTCCTCTCCTAAAGTTTGGGTAACAAGTCTTCCACACAACTTAACATGGATTTATTTAAGTTCAGTTAGCTGCCTTAGTTTCTGTTCTGTGAGCTTTTACTTGTGTTAACAAAGTATATATTAGTCTTGGATAAGACCAGTTTTATTCTCATTTAGTTGATTTACCTTTTACTTTCATCTATGTCATACTTCTGTACTTGCAAATTGACCTGAGTTACTACGGACCATAATATAACTTGAATGAAAGAATGAGCTATTTTACATATGCCAGAAAAAGCAAATACATTACATGGTAACAACTATGTGTTTGTGGTGAATCCTTGGTTGTAGAAATTGGAGTATTGGTGGCATAGATTTTAACATGGTATTAGACCAATTACAGTTTTATTTATTTAGAAGGTTCAAATCATGAATGGCATATTTTAAATTGGTTGAAAAAAAATAATTCCTTTCCCTCTATGTTGGGACTACATAAATGTTGGGACTACATAATTTTTTCCCTCTATGTTTTATTGCTTGTGTTTCAAGGACTTACTTGCTTATTGGTTCATAATTTTTTCTTGACCGGTCTGGATGGCTCATTGGTTGGAGAGTTTCCTAGGTACTGTTATCCCTAACTATAAGTTACATGTTGGTGCTGCTTGAGAAGTTTGATGCTGGCTGCTCAGCTTCCAATGTAATCTTTTTTAAGCTTATTCATGTTGATTTAAGAGAATGTACTGTCAAGTTTATTCATGCTTCCAATGTAATCTTTTTTTTTGTTTTTTTCAGCTTTCCTTCTTTCATATGTGGACCAATCAATTGCAAGAGACATTAAATTCAAACAAACGAGGATACTGCTTTTTTCCATAAAGATTTTAGCAGTTGGAGGACCTTTAGTCCCTGGTAGTCCAACAGAGCTCTGGGTGCAGGTTTTTTGGTAGTTGTAAATGTATATATGTATTTGTAAATATATATATGTATTTGGATATTCTATTTTGAGAATGTAATGAAGATGTTGATATGTACTCTATTTTGAGAAATGTAATAAAGATGGTGATATATAATGTTAATTTGATTTTTAGGCCTGACAATTATATGGACTGATTTGGATGTGCTAATTTGAATAGTATAAAGTGTTATAAATGTGCTGTATTGAGCCTATACATGTTATCTATTCATGACGTTTTAAAATTGTTCTGAATTATGCACTATATATTAACTATTCATAACGCTTTTATAGAAACTATTCATGACGGTTATTTTATGACGTTTTTGAAAAACATTTATAACACCCGTTTTCATGACGGTTGCTGTGGAAAAAAAAGCGTCATGGTTCGTCATTAATGACGCTTTTTAGCCGTCATTAAAAGGGTTTTTTGTTGTAGTGTTCAGGAACTTGAAGGACTAGACGAAAAGCGTCTTCAAGCGCAACAACACATTGAGCTTTATCAAGCCCGCATATCTCGAACTTTCAATTGAAAAGTTAAAGAGAGGGTATTTAAAGTCGGAGAGCTAGTTCTGGCTGTTCGAAGACCGATGGTGATGACTCATAAGAGCAAAGGGAAATTCCAAGCAAAATGGGAAGGTTCCTATGTAGTAGAGTCGGTATTCTCCAATGGTGCCTACAGGTTGTCTAAACCTAATGGAGATTTGCTTATGATGTCGATCAAGGGCAAATTCTTGAAGAAATATTATGTTTGAATTTCTTCTTTATTCCCCAGCTACCAATGTTTGGTTAAGCTGATCATTTGTCTTCCTAAATTTTTTTTGATCTTCTGTCTTACCAGCTGATTAAACAAAAAAGAGAGATTTATTATTTATCATGTTCTCATGACCTCTGAATAAATATTAAGTCTACTTCTTCTTCTATCTATCTATCATGTCCTTTTGGCCTCTGAATAGATATTAATCTATTTTTCTTTTAGTTGTTACGATCTGTCACGTTCATATTACCTCTGATAGTATCGTATACTCTAAACAGAAAATGAGATTCATTATCTATTGTCACGACCCGCACCAACTTTTTGGGTACGAGACGTGTCCAAGCCAGCCTACGCCGCAGAGTCGGCGGTAGAACGCTGTCAAGCCCGCAAGAAATAAATGCTCAAAATCACAAAATATAATATTTGCTGCTCATTCACATTTCTAAGTTTATTACAACATTTACAAGAATTATATTTAAAGGAAAATACACAGTTCTCATAATTAATGAAAATGACAACTAGTTCCACTATCTAGGTCGGCCTCAGCATACCCATGTCTTCCCAGTGCTAAGAGTGATCGCAGCTAAACCTGAAAAAATATTGGTTTTCAGTCAGGAATGGAACAAGTACACAAATCGACGACAATGTGAAAATACAATAGAATTAACAAGACATGAAAATAACATATGAGATATAAAAACTGGAAAGTACTGATGACATAGCAAGATGGAGAATAAAAGAAAAAATAAAAGACAACTACTTATGTGGTGTGAAATATCCTTTTCAACATACGAACGGCTATGGGGTAAATACGGCACACTGCACGTATCGTGTGCAGCTGCTATCATTCAAGATTAGACATATTGGGATAGTTCTGGGTAGTCCACATGTGTACTAAGATATTTCCCCTCCCGATTACTCCGTGTGACGAGCGTGTCAACAAGCAGCAAGATATATGTATAAACATGAAATGAAAAGACTACTATGAATCGAAAGCAATCAGAAAGTGCACTTGCCTGAGGTCCTTAGCTGGAAAAACTGATAATAATATACCACTCAATGAGCCACAATCAGTCAACACTTGCAGAAGTCTCCAGATGCTAAAATAAATAGTACCAACGTTCCCAGAATAGTCAAATTAGCTAGGATTGTCTGTCCTTAAGTCCAATTCTGGACACAGGGGCAAAACGGTAATTTGGGGTTAAAATGGTATCCGTCGTTGGACCCGCTTTGCACCGAAAAGCGTGCCAAAGTCAACGATCTCTAAAGTCATCAAACTATATGTCTACAGGTCCGGTTTTCCGATACAAACCCAACCGTATGTCCAGAGTTGGATTCCGGCAGGCCGTGTACAAAATCGTCCGTTGAGTCGGACCGTGGGGCCCGCAAAACGACGTTCCGATTCCACTATCTCAGAATTGGACCAAACTTGACATACAGGACCAGAAAAACGATACGGTCCTGTTGGCGCAAGTTTTGTCTCGATCTGACGAGCGTGCACAAAGTAATTAGGGAATTTGTAAAGAGGCCGATACGGTGAATTTTGACGGATACGCATCAAATTCGTTGCGCACACGCGACCAATTTGAATTCCGTCATGGCCCACACGACCATGAAGTCGTTACGCACCTTTCGATGCTTTCGGTTCGCGACCACGTCGCCCGGTTTGGCGGGACGCACGTCGTATCGAAGAATTTTCTAGATTTTCAAAAACAGTTTTATCGGGTTTTTCCCGATTTTCAACCCTATTTATCTTACTGTCCTTTTATCAAAAATTAAAACTAAAGAAGGGTTGAAATCCTGGTTATATAGTCTAAAACTCTATTCAAATAGATTTCTAAGTTTCTCTACGGATTTGTGGAAATCTGTCTTCCAAAGTTAGGGTCGGGGTTGGGTGTTGTCCTGTTTTCGAAACGGGTTTTTCGTCGATTTCTCGTCGAATTTCTTGGCCGGTCAAACTACCATATTCGAAACCACCAATTGGAATTTCCAGAGGGTTAATTAGGCTACTCGAGGAACTTAATAGATCGAAAAATGATCCAGCGACTTGGACAATAATCGCCAACAAAAATATGTACCTGGATGTTGTCTCTGTTCGTCTGTTGCTGCTGTTTGTGGCGGACCCGGCCGACTCTGGCGGTCGTTGCGGCGGCGGGCGGCGCGTCCAGGGTCGGGGGAGGGTGGCGCTCAATGCTATAGGGTTTAGGGTTCGATCCTCTTTCGATCTCTCAATTTATAATCCACGCAAAACAGTGGGTTTTTGCTCGGAATACACAGGTTTGGGGTCGGCCTTCTCTGTGCTGGAGCTCGGTTGTGGGCTCTTGGGCTGAGCTATTAACTAGTTTTTCGTTTTAACTTCCATTTCTTTTATATATAACATATATATATATATATATATATATATATATATATATATATATATATATATATATATATATATATATATATTATATGTTTATACACATACATTTATATATCTATATATATAATCACTTATGTATATATATGCATATATACACATATTTACACACATATAATATTTATATATATCTCTATATATATTCATATGAATACTAGTATAATAATATCCAAAAATTCTAAATAAAATCCCAACATTATCTATTCCTAGATTAGGGCCTATTTATATAATAATGAATATATATATATCTACTACAATATGTATTTGACAAATAATATAACCAATAATAATAAAATAATATTATAATCATAACCTCAATAATATGATAATAACAATCATACTACTAATAATAATAATAACAATAAAATTCCATAAAACCTAATGGTTTATATACCATTATGTACAATCTAATAATCCCAGAATATACAAGGACCTACTTTATACAAACATCATCGAATACACACTAATAATAATATTTAATATTTAAATTATGAATACTTAGAAAATATTCATTAAATCATTAAAATGAAATACAACACCCTCATTCCAAATTCTATCAACACGAATGTCATTTGACGTGTCGCATGACTACACGGGCTTGGGCTCAGTTCGGGTCCAGTCCGAGCTAAAATAGAATAACCGGTTTTCCTAAAACTCAATAATATAAATAATAAATAAATAAATCTTCGGTAAGGGTTAATTCGCGACTTGGCCGGGTTTTCCTAATTAGGACATCGCTATGGCTCGGCCTTCCCTATCAGGGCTAACACACTAGTCAAAGCGCACCATTGCACTATCCGTGCCACGATTCCTAGTCGCCTTGTACTCCAAAACTCCACTATGGCTAAAATCATCTACCGTAAAAATTAACTAAATAATTATTTATAAAAATCTAAAAATTACCATTTAAATCAATTAAATAATAAATAAAAAAATATTTCAAAATTTTTGGGAAGGGGAGCTACAAATCTACCCACCTTAAAAATAATTTCGTCCTCGAAATTCTAATTCGTAACTATTCTTAAAATTCAAGAAGAAAGTCTACCTTAACCTTAATCTCCTAAATTTTAATTCCTCAAATAATTTACATCCTCCTCCTAGTCATTTCGTAACTACGAATTTTTGAGGACTTCTACCCACCTTTGGTCACGCTACTCCTCAAAATTAAAATCTTATAATCATCTAACTAGCTGTTAACGATCCTACCAATAGATATCTACTGCATACGGCACATATAATCCTCCCTTACCTATCAAACAACCCAAAATTTAACAAACAACAAATTTATACAAGTAGCTAAGAATTATTGGTAAAGCCTAACAAGTATGACCATTCGTCACTCTTCAATAGGAAGGACAAGAAGATAAGGAAAAATAATCGAGAGCGAATATGAAATTTCAAGAGCCATAGTGTATCTAATGGTACAGATAGAAAGAATATTTATGGACCGTTGACTTATTTGCTAGATTGGGCTACTCTAGACCAGTCACTTGCTAAATCGAAGAATCCTTCGTTCCTTAGAGGGGCTTGCAATCCATGCAATACGGAAATTCCGTTCTCAAATTTCTAAACAAGGTTCCAGAACGAAAATTTGGAAATCGAGATTGTGATCTATCCGCGGTTATTTAAACACACGAGCAAGAGATATAAATGCAATACAAGATCGTATCTCGACTTTTAGGTAGATGGAATAAGGGTTACGAATGACTTCACATTCTAAGAGGTGGAGACTACATAATAGGTATAGGAACCTATTTCAATTAGTTCGGTCTTATAGTCCAATTACGGTGGTATGCATAGATGGGTTCTACTGGGTCTTAATGGGTTCTCTATTTGGACATCACTCGCTGGTTGGATGAACCTGGAATTTCAATCTATATTGAGTGAACAAGATTCCAAGATCAAACTTATGTTTACTAGGTTAGGGTTGAGGCTCTAGTAGAAGTCGGAAAGTGTACCGGTACTATGGTAAGGGTTATAGCTAGTCCTTTTGTCCTGAAAGTCGTACCATAAAAATAGAGTACAAGGGGACGGGTTTGAGTGGGACATGATATACCTAGATGAAGGTGGACTCGTCTAGATCTTACATATGAAATTTGTTGGGAGGTAACAACTGGTCTTGTGCTTCGAATATTAATGACACGACCGGGAACACAAATTGATCTAAATGGAAAGTGGGAGTCCATGGGCACTAACTATCATCTTAATGGAAATTATTCCGATCAATCGGTAATCCTCGTATATCCCAAAATTTTAGGAGGCTCACAGTCTACCCACCTTAGAAGCTATGGCACAGTATTTGTTAGAGGCTCACAACACTTGGTCTCTTGAGAATAGGTAGTCTCCTAGGTTGGCATTTGATCAAGGGAAAGATCCTAATCATTCTCGGATTCCAAGGACTAGAAGATTAGGATAGTAGGTTTAGGGTCGAAGGGAGGACGAGTAACTCGAGGCAAGGTTCCAGTCACATGGCTGGCTGTGGGTAGCTATACTTGTGTATACAACTATCATAGCCTTGGGGATACCCTGTATCTATCTATCAATTACGAGCTTTCGTCTCTCCAAATCAGTGAAAGACAAAAACAATAAAGAGTCCAAGAGAGATGTCACTGAATACAATTATGTGATTCAAAGGCGAATATATAATTCAAGAGAAATTATCAAAGCAGTCGCAGATGAGATCCTAGAGACGTCTATATCTCAATCCACGTAGGGTAATTAAATAAAAAGTGAACCAAATGCATCATGGTTGATCTGACCGTAATACACTGATTCTGATTAGACAATATGTTAGCGGGCGTCCCCAATAAACATATGTCTCGAATCAAGCTCGATAAAAGAGTAAGCTTGCAAAACTAGGCTGTAATAGCAGCATTGGTCAAGATAGTCAAAATATAAGTAGACGAGATTTTTGAAAGGAGGCACAAGTGGTTCGAGTTTTGAGAGAATCAAGACCTTACCTGGTGTTCTTGCTTATACAGTCATCCTACTATCTTCTTATCCTTAGGGCCTTGGTTGACTAATGGGTTATGGACTTCTGAATTCTATATTCTAAGTAAACCTATTAGTGTCAGTCAATTACCATGTCAATAGATCACAAGAACCACATAACGCTAGGTTGGGAGACATGCTACTCAACTTATAGAACTTTCACTAGTTTTGGCCTTAGGTCTTATGGTACACACAGGACATTTTTCTATTCTCTATAGTATCCTAAACTTGTAATCACGTCTGAAGTCATTTCACCGAGAATTTTGCCTCGCCCGTATACTCTGGCTGGGGTGAACCCTTGGTTCCGTGATTCAAATATGATAGGCTATCGGGTACTCTACCTTATATTGATACAAGAGTATCTAAGATCTAAAGAGGTCAACGAAGGTATAGTCTTAGCAATGTTCTATAACCTATGATCCTCGAAATGATTTCAATTCTATGGGTTATGCCTTGCCAGTGCGCTGCTGACTGTAGTGAACCCACACTCTTCGCTCTCAGGTAATTGGCGACAGTGCGTTGCTGTCTAGTCATTGCAGTCGATAAAATGCTCCAACTATATTCCTAAGAACGTCAAAGAGCTGCTAGGGATTCAACTTAGTTGACTATGGTAGAAATCGTAAACACCTGCCTGTAAGTCTCAATCCTTAAAGTAAAAGGTTGACCGGGGAAATAACTGACGACAAGGAAAATAAGAACATCCTAACATTTATCTCATATATATATCAAATGGTTGAGGAAAAAAACTTTGAATCAAATCTAACTCGGGATTCATACAGAAATAAGAGAATCAGAAATTATAAACTAACTTCTTACAACAAAAGAGAATTTAAAATAGACAATTCTATCTTATGATATAAGATTTATATCTAATAAAGCAAAAAAAAATTAAACAGTTTATCAAAATTAACGCCTTAATTATAGGCAAACCTAACATATCAAGCGAATAGTATATCCACATTGGATCATATGATCATATCAAAAGTAATAGTGTAACTATAGGGATCTAGCAAGCTATCTAAATTGTATGGCCTATCTAATAACCTTAACTACCCAACGGTCAGTTTGAACAAGGGACTCCTAGTCCTAGTTATTCTCCTAAATTATTTTAATCCTAATTGTGAATGAGCATTTCCTGGGCGCAGGCTCGCAATGGTACGACTAACTTAAGTACCATCACGAGTTCACAATATTTCACAAAAATTGACCTACATGGGCCACCACAAAAACTTGTCACTACCCGCACCCGCTTTTCGGGTACGAGACGTGTCCAAGCCAGCCTACGCCGCAGAGTCGACGGTAGAACGCTGTCAAGCCCGCAAGAAATAAATGCTCAAAATCATAAAATATAATATTTGCTGCTCATTCACATTTCTAAGTTTATTACAACATTTACAAGATTTATATTTAAAGGAAAATACACAGTTCTCATAATTAATGAAAATGACAACTAGTTCCACTATCTAGGTCGGCCTCAGCATACCCATATCTTTCCAGTGCTAAGAGTGATCGCGGCTAAACCTGAAAAATATTAGTTTTCAGTCAGGAATGGAACAAGTACACAAACCGACGACAATGCAAAAATACAATAGAATTAACAAGACATGAAAATAACATATGAGATATAAAAACTGGAAAGTACTGATGACATGGCACGATGGAGAATAAAAGGAAAAATAAAAGACAACTACCTATGTGGTGTGAAATATCCTTTTCAATATGCGAACGGCTATGGGGTAAATACGGCAAACTGCACGTATCGTGTGCAGCTGCTATCATTCAAGATTAGACATATTGGGATAGTTCTGGGTAGTCCACATGTGTACTAAGATATTTCCCCTCTCGACTACTCCCTGTGACGAGCGTGTTAACAAGCAACAAGATATATGTATAAACATGAAATGAAAAGACTACTATGAATCGAAAGCAATCAGAAAGTGTACTTGCCTGAGGTCCTTAGCTGGAAAAACCGATAATAATATACCTCTCAATGAGCCACAAACAGTCAACACATACAGAAGTCTCCAGATGCTAAAATAAATAGTACCAACGTTCTCAGAATAGTCAAATTAGCTACGATTGCCTGTCCTTAAGTCCAATTTTGGACACAAGGGCAAAACGGTAATTTTGGGTCAAAACGTTGTCCGCCGTTGGATCCGCTTTGCACCGAAAAGCGTGCTAGAGTCAACGGTCACTAAAGTCGTCAAACTATATGTCTACAGGTCTGGTTTTCCGATACGAACCCAACCGTATGTCCAGAGTTGGATTTCGGCAGGCCGTGCATAAAATCGCCCGTTGAGTCGGACCGTGGGGCCCACAAAACCGCGTTCCGATTCTACTATTTCAGAATTGGACCAAACTTGGCATACAGGACCAGAAAAATGATACGGTCCTGTTGGCGCAAGTTTCGTATCGATCTGACGAGCGTGCACAAAGTAATTGGGGAATTTGTAAAGAGGCCGATATGGTGAATTTTGACGGATACGTATCAAATTCGTCGTGCACACGCGACCAATTTGAATTCCGTCAAGGCCCACACGACCATGAAGTCGTTACGCACCTTTCGATGCTTTCGGTTCACGACCACGTCGCCCGGTTTGGCGGAACGCACGTCGTATCGAAGAATTTTCTAGATTTTCGAAAACAATTTTATCGAGTTTTTCCCGATTTTCAACCCTATTTATCTTACTGTCCTTTTATCAAAAATTAAAACTAAAAGAAGGGTTGAAATCCTGGTTATATAGTCTAAAACCCTATTCGAATAGATTTTTAGTTTCTCTACGAATTTATGGAAATCCGCCTTCCAAAGTTAGGGTCGGGGTTGGGTGTTGTCCTGTTTTCGAAACGGGTTTTTCGTCGATTTCTCGTCGAATTTCTTGGCCGGTCAAGCTACCATATTCGAAACCACCAATTGGAATTTCCAGAGGGTTAATTAGGCTACTCGAGGAACTTAATAGATCGAAAAACGATCCAGCGACTTGGACAATAATCGCCAACAAAAATATGTACCTGTATGTTGTCTCCGTTCGTCTGTTGCTGCTGTTCGCGGTGGACCCGGCCAACTCCGGCGGTCGTTGCGGCGGCGGGCGGCGTGTCCACGGTCGGGGGAGGGTGGCGTTCAATACTATGGGGTTTAGGGTTCGATCCTCTTTCGATCTATCAATTTATAATCCATGCGAAACAGTGGGTTTCCGCTCGGAATACACAGGTTTGGGGTCGGCCTTCTCTGTGTTGGTGCTCGGATGTGGGCTCTTGGGCTGAGCTATTAACTGGTTTTTCCTTTTTACTTCCCTTTCTTTTATATATATATATATATATATATATATATATATATATATATATATATATATATATATATATATATATACACACACACTTACATATATACAATATATATTTTATATGTTTATACACATACATTTATATATCTATATATAATCACTTATGTATATATATATGCATATATACACATATTTACACACATATAATATTTATATATATCTCTATATATATTCATATGAATACTAGTATAATAATATCCAAAAATTCTAAATAAAATCCCAACATTATCTATTCCTAGATTAGGGCCTATTTATATAATAATGAATATATATATATATATATATATATATATATATATATATATATATATATATATATATATATATATATATCTACTACAATATTTATTTGACAAATAATATAACCAATAGTAATAAAATAATATTATAATAATAACCTCAATAATATGATAATAACAACCATACTACTACTAATAATAATAACAATAAAATTCCAAAAATCCTAGTGGTTTATATACCATTATGTACAATCTATTAATCCTAGAATATACAAGGACCTACTTCATATAAACATCATCGAATACACACTAATAATAATATTTAATATTGAAATTATGAATACTTAGAAAATATTCATTAAATCATTAAAACGAAATACAACACCCTCATTCCAAATTCCATCAACACGAATGTCATTTGACGTGCCGCATGACTACACGGGCTTGGGCTTAGTTCAGGTCCTGTCCGAGCTAAAATAGAATAACCGGTTTCCCTAAAACTCAATAATATAAATAATAAATAAATAAATCTTCGGTAAGGGTTAATTCGCGACTTGGCCAGGTTTTCCTAATTAGGATATCGCTATGGCTCGGCCTTCCCTATCAGGGCTAACACACTAGTCAAAGTGCGCCATTGCACTATCCGTGCCACGATTTCTAGTCGCCTTGTACTTCAAAACTCCACTATGGCTAAAATCATCTACCGTAAAAATTAGCTAAATAATTATTTATAAAAATCTAAAAATTACCATTTAAATCAATTAAATAATAAATAAAAAAATATTTCAAAATTTTTGGGAAGGGGAGCTACATCTATCATGTCCACATTACCTCTGGATAGATGTAATTTATTGAGTTTAGAAGACTTATCATGTCCATATTACCTCTGATAAGTATTTTCTATCTTATACCTATTGTTTAATTACAAAATAAATGATAGGATCACAAAACAAATATTTTATTCATCTTTGTAAACATTACAGAATGAAAAAAGATAGAAAGTTACAAAAAATTCTTTATTTTCTGCCTAAGGCGGAGCAGAGACATCTTCAAGAAGTTTTTGTAGCTCCGCTAGACGTTTTTCACGGGAGCTCAATACATTCTTAGTAGCTACGAAACGTCGAGCTTCAGGAGTATAGATGTAAGAAAGTCCAGCAAAAGTGACTATCATCTTGTCCTTGGCTTCGTCAAGGGTTTTGATGGTAGCCTCAGCTCCGAAGACTTGTTCCTCCAAAATTGAGCTTTGAGTTAGCTGCTGGTCCCGAGCTGTGATCATCTGCTCCCTCTCCGCCTTTAAACGAGCCAGCTCAGCCTCGACTTTGCAAATTCTATCATTCTGTTGATGAATTCTTATATTCGAAGCTTCATAGGCCTCTCTCTGAATCTCCAGCTGAGGCTTCGCTTCAGTCAAAAAAGCCTTTTCTTTGGTCACCTTGATGCTGTAATCATGGAGGGCTTCATTGAAAGTCATTTCCCGAGCGAGGTATTCAGCTGATAAAGCGTCATACTCCTCTTGGATGAGACTTTCAGTGGTCTCACTTGACAGCTTTAGATATTCTTTGATGGGCTATTCAAGTCCCTCCACGACTTTCTCCAATGCTGCTGCTCTCGCCACATCATTGAACATGGAGACATTTCTGATAGTAAGAGCAATCGTCGCCTTCAGACTTTCATAACTGAGGCCCTTATTCAGGACCATTTTGATCAGAGCCGCTAAAATCTTGTAAAAAGTATCAGTATGAATCTCAACTAAGAGATTCATTTTTGCACTTGAGCTTGGTGTTGCGGCGATGTCTACCAGATCTCTTCTCTGAAGACTAGGAGCAGATGTTGCCTTAGTAGCAGACTGAGATGAGGCCGTTGTTGTTGTTGCTACTATGGCCAACTGATCCCCAGGAGCTTCAGGGACAGTATCTTCAGCATTTGTTACTCTAGCCGGTTGTGGAGTCAAAACTACATGAGTTTATGTGGCGGTGATTGGTGCGGGAGGAATGGTAGTTATGGCAGCTGATTCTGGTTCGGGCATTATCCCTTCAAGAACTTGTGCTGAATCAATAGCAATAGCAGAGGATGCTATTACAACTTTCTCAGCTTCAATTGATGATTCGACTATGTTTTTATCACCTTCTTCGGCTACCGGCTCTGCAGGATCTTCAAGTATCTCAGTTGTAGCGAGTCTTTCTACAACTGATCCTTCGTCGAAGTCTAATTCTTCTTCAGTAGCCACTGCATCATCTACAGTAGGTTTTACTGTAGTTTGTTCTTTATCTTCGCCCTCAACAGAAAGAGACAATTCTGGCTGAGCCTGCACCTCTGGCTCTCACTGTACCTCCATAGATTGAGGGTATTCTTCTTAAGCATCTTCTTCTTCTGAAGAAGACCCCTCTTCCTCAGATTCTGTATTTTCCTCATAAATGTCTTCTTGAGGAGGAGGAGGAGTCACAAGCTTTGATGTGATGATAACACCTATAAAAAATTAAACAAAATAAGTTAATATACAAAATATAATAATTTTGTATAGATTTTGTATAAATTATATTTATCTAGAGTAGGTGTAGGACGTGCCAAGTACGCGTCATAGTCCCCATCCCAGTCATCATCGTCAAAATTAATAGCTGGTTCATCCGATGGGATGGGCTCTCGGTCAACAGTATGTACTGGAGCAACATCTTCAACAACTTGTGTCTTTTATGGCAAAGTCAAATGAAGTGCTGAGCTGAGACGTCCTGGAGATAGGACTGTCACCGCTTCTGTTGACGCTGCTAGTTGGGAGGCCGAGGACCCTTCTCCAGGATGGGCAGAAGAAGATGCAACATGTTACGGTTCCTCGACTGGAATATCAATTTCTGGGGTAACGACTCTTGATCTAGAAGGCCCTTTGGTGGTAACCTTCTTCTTCTTTTTCGGGGTCTTCTCTAGAAGAGTAGCAGCTGCACCTTGTTTCCATTTCCGGGTCTTGCCAATAATGATAGGTTCTGTAGCTTTTTCCCCCATTTCTATTGGGATTACTTCCAGATACTCATCTAGAACAGCAGCATCGTCAGGTATGTCTGATTGCACCCTGACTGGATCTTCAATATTCCCTTCCTTGGGCCATCTTAGACTACCTCTCAGGTTGTAGCCATGGGCGAAGGAACGGATAGAAGCGTAAAAGCGAGCATACGTATGAAGTATACGTAGCTCGGTGGTGCTTGTAGCAGTCGATATTCGAAATTTAGCAGCGGTACAGGCAGTGCTAAAATATCTCCAATATCTTGCACCATCAATCAGCTTCCCATAATGACGAAAACTGGTAGAAGGATTGCCAACATGAAGTTGGTCATATCCGAACTGGCGAGCGAACCGACTTGGTAAATACGGTTCAAACATGCAGCCGTCTTCATTTCTGTACATCAGATGGGAGGGTCTGATGCACTGTAGCCATCTGAAAACTGGAACTGACAATAGAGTTCTTCCTTCAACTTCATCTTCAAATTGTACGTCGAAGCAGTCAGCTGGAACTGGTGTTCGGGTGCAGAAAAAGTTTCAACCATAAGAGTAATTCAATACTGCTCTGGTATCTGCCACTGTCGTGGCAGTCCATGTGGCTTTGCTGAACTTCTGGAGGAAGACCTTCGCTTCATCTCCGGGGCTTGGTGGTAACAAATTGCAGTTGTGATGCAATAACCAGCCCATAAGGTAAGTGAAGGGCATTTCTACCCTAGGGAATACGTTCCGGTGAGGAGCATTGTTAATTAATTACTCACCAAAAGTCCTCAAACCTGCGTTTATTCGTCACACCATTGTCGAGAACAGGTTGATTCTAATTTTGAACACCAAACGTACCGCTGTCCATAGCACATTTTGGTGGATTCTATCAACTGTACCGGTCCCCGGTACAACCCATCTCCTCAACCACAAAGAAAGAAAACCTGCCAGTAAGGCTTTCTTGGAGATCTTTTGGCTGCCATATCTGAGGAAACTAAAGGCTTCGGTTCCTGCAGAGAACTCCCCAGTCTTGGTGGACAAATATTTATTCGAAAATTTATAACCAACCATCATATCCCGTATTTTATCAATAGGGATTGTTGAACCAGTGTTGATGGTTGGAGCTTTATTCTCCTGAAATCTTTCTTTATTATCCTTGGATATCTTATCCTTATGGTAAAAGAGATATGTTGTCCACTTGTTGATGTACGCCAGATGAGATCCACTTTCATGCATGGTAGTACAGATCATATAGTGGTACATCAACTCTTCATATACCTCAACTAATTGAGGATTCTTCTCCCTTATTTCTGTTAGTTCTCGGTTGGAGAGAACATACTCTTCATATGGGGCTTCCCCCATTGGCAGCTTGGAGATGAATTGCATCTCGTGGAGTGCAAGACCCATTTCACCTTTTGGGGTCGCAAAAGTTCCTGTGGAACTGATATATATCTCTATCAGAGCCATGAACAAATTACTGTTCAGTGGTATACCCTGACTAGTAGAGGCCATTGCTTCATACAGACCGATGTCTTTTAACTCTGTCTAGAAGTTTCTCATAATCCAAACACTGATCTGAATTCAGTTCTGGTTAAAAGGAGTTAGCCACCCTGGTAGTCTGGGGTTGGCCTGGGGATATAGTACTGCAGCCCTTATGAACTTATTAATGAACATTTGGGTCTGCACTGGCTGGATCAAAGCCGAATCTTCACTCGAAGTAAATCCTGGCAAGAGACCGGAGAATGGGACAACTCCACCACTGGAAGTGCTGGTGTGGTAGCCCATGTCATTTGCTCTATCCCTCTTGAAGATGATCCTTCCTGGCCTACCATGACTGCTGGAAGTCAGGTTCCATAGCATCTTTCGGGAATGGGTGGCATGAATAAAAGCAAACAAGGGATAATCTCTATCCATGTCAGGGAGGTACATTGCTCTTTCCCCAAACTTCAACACCCAAGCCTCCTTCTTGGGGTGTGTTTGTGATTTGAAGTCTATTGCATCCCCGAATAAGAAAGCTGGCTTTGCAAATTGTTGACCATCCAGCGACGTCAACACTTCTCCATTTATCATGGACAATAACATTCTGTCCCCTTGAGCAGATATCAGTTGTGCTCTCTCTGCAGGATATTCCGGATTCGACTGGGGAAACTCCACGTGGGACAGGTTCTCCAAATAATTTGAGCCCACCATACCAGCTGATGAGCCAAATATTTCTGCAAGTGGGTGAATTTGTAAATCTACTGTCAAAAGAAAAAGAAAAAAAAATCAAGTTAGTGAAAATCTAATTTGATAAAAAGACTGACTATGCAAACTTTACGCTTATTAAAGTTGATAAAAACTTTTAAAGTGTAAAAAGTTCTTTGTCTTTTCACTTATGAATTTTACGCTGGCATGTGTTAACATGAGCGTATTTTAATTTTTACGCTAACACATGTTGACGTGAGCGTATTTTAATTTTTACGCTAGCATATTTTGATGTGAGCATATTATAAATTTTACGCTGGCATGTGTTGACATGAGCGTATCTTAATTTTACGCTATCATGTATTGACATAAGCATATTTTAATTTTTACGCTAGCATGTGTTGACATGAGCGTATCTTAATTTTACGCTGGCACATGTTGACGTGAGCGTATTTTTATTTTTACGCTGGCATGTGTTGACATGAGCATATTTTAATTTTTACGCTGGCACGTGATGACGTGAGCGTATTCTAATTTTTACGCTGACAGATGTTGATGTGAGCGTATTTTGAAATTTATGCTGGCACGTATAAACGTCGGCGTATGTTCTTAATTTTACGCTAACACGTATAATGTGGGCGTATTTTAATTATCTCAGTTTCTACGCTGACACGTATAACGTGGGCGTGAAGTAAAAAATAGGGTGTTCTTCTCCGACGAACTCGTGATCGAAGTTCAGTGCTTTTACCCTTCATTGCCGGAGCCACGGCGGGGTTGCTCTGTTGGGGCGTCATTGATGATGGGACGGGGGTTTTCGCGCGGTCGGCCGACGATGAATCGGCGACGGGCTTCTTGCCTTTGCTGCCGGCGACGGACTTCTTGGGGGCCATCGGATCGAAGCAAAAGTATGAAAGAGGAAGAATAGTAAAGAGAGATCGGGATTACGAAAGACAAGTAAAGTTTTTTCTCTATTTGAAGAGCTCTATTTATAAAAAAAATTTGAATCGGTTCAAATTTCTGAATTCTACGCTGACTGTTGGATATCCCGACTTTTATGCGGATGACCATTGGATATCCCAAATTCTACGCTGACTGTTGAAATCCCAAATTTTACGCTTCTGTTCAAAGTATTTCAAATTTCGAAAATAATTTGAAAACTTTGAAGGGGGTCTTGTAGGAGCGTAAAAAGTGCTTAATGGACTAAGTCAAAGAAGTTGAAAACTTTATGCAATTCAAACTGAGTCAAACTCAGACTCTATGCAAGCTACTCTCTACGCAAGCTATTCTCTACACTGGAAGCTTTTACGCGAGAGTTATCCTCCACTTGTACCCTTGGACGACAGACTGTCAGGCCGCATTTAATGCGAGTGATTTGATCTGACAGCAGGATTTTCTGACAAGAACAGTGCACAGAAGCCGATAGGATTTGATTTACACTAAGCCCAAAGCTTGTCGTTTAGTGTGCAGATGGGCTACTTTACGCTCAATAAACTGCTTCTTTTTACGCACGATAGCTATTTCGAGCTTTTACGCTCAAAGCTATTGTGTGCGTAAAGTTTATTTGAGCTAATTTTACGCTCAAGGCTATTTTTTAGCCACTTTACGCTGGAAGCTTATTTTGGGCTATTTTTACGCCCAGTCTGCTACTTTCTGCAGGGAGTATATTTTGGGTAATTTTTACGCCCGAGCTTTCCTGGCTACATAAGAACGTGGTTTGCTTACGTGGCTTTCAAGCCACACTTATCGAGGAACGTGTGTACGTGCTCTTCCTATTTTGTTGAAGTAATGGGACACGTGTCACCGTGCGTAGAGGATGATTTACATCGTGGGTGACAGTTACTCGCGTAGAGACCTGATTTTATTGCTTTTTACGCACAAAGGGTCTAGTCTATAAATAGACTTATTTTCAACACAGACAACATCAAGAGATCAATAGAGATAGGAGAGAAGATTCTGAGAAAACTCATACTTTCAGAGTGATATTCCCAGAAGCATTTCTTCAACTTTTTCTCAAGAACAGGGTGAAGCAAAGCAAGAAAGCATTCGACTGTGCCATCAGTGCCGTTGCTCGATACCTTTCCGGTGACTTAGTTCTTCCGATTGTACGTCTTCTTCAAGCAGTTTTCTTCATCATCTTGAGAAAAAGTTGAAGAAAAAGTTGAAGAAATGCTTCTACCGGAATCCAACATTAGACACACGATTATGTTTGTCTCCTCAAATCAGACCCGTAAACATATAGTTTGATGACTTTAGAGACAATAGATACTGGCACGTATTTCGGTAAAAAACGGATCCAACGGCGAACATCATTTTGACCCAAAATTATGATTTTGCCCCTGTTCCAGAATTGGACTTTTGGACAGGCATTTTCTAGACATGTTTTTTATTCTAAACACGTTCGTGGTATTTATTTCAGCATCTGAGAACGTATGCGGGATTTGGCTTTCATCGCTTCACTATTCTAATAGTTCCAACTATTGGATGTCGCCCTTTTGCACACAACCTCGGGTAAGATACCTTGCCATATTTACTGCTTATATTTAGTTGCATTTTTTTGTAGTTATTGCATATTTCTGTATGTTTATTTCCAATTCTTTCAGTTGATCTACTTGCTTGCTTTTCGTGATATATGATGCAAGTACTCGCCTTATTTTCTTCTTGTCTTTATGCATATAGACCTAAAGTTAAGGGACTACCATCTGTAGTGTGTTGCATAAACCTTGATATAGTTGTATCACGTGATATATGTGAGATGAGTAGCATGTAGAGGTACTTGCGTGTGGCTGATCACCCGTGCACATGCGTTAGGTCTAACTGCTAATAGAGGCATGTTAGGAGACTTAGCAGTTAGTAAAGGTACGTGATCGCGAATGCGACTTAGATGGGTGCATCGGGTAGGGAGAACATTTCCTTGTCATATGGGCTTCTATTACACATTCCCTTGTAACCCGAAAGCTCCGCTAGAAATACGGGTATGCATACCCCCTCAGGTTGACCACTGACATTTTTGAACGTTATGCGCTTAGGTCACTGGTGCCTAATTGGGGACTATACCAGATCCTATTTACAGCCGGGGCTCATGCGATGAAAGATTTGTCCTTAACTTCATAAACACATTAGAATGGTTAGGTAAACCTTAGTCAATGTCATGTCACCCCCGTTCTTTAGTAGCTTGGGACAATGTCGCATCGCGGTATAGTGTGCTACCCCTTGTCCTTCTTTGGTTGTAGGGGTAGTCCACTGTTTCGATGATGAGATATTGGATCTTTACTTCACTTGTGATTTGACATATTATATATTTTCAGTTATGTGGCATGTTCTTCTTGTATCTTGTTATGTCCCTCTGAGGACCTGGTGATCTCTCCAGGTGTGTGATTTTATGATGTTTCGTAGGTGCTCTAGCCAAGATCGTTGTCTCTTCATTTCTAATGAGAAGGATTGCTCTTGGATCGTCTAGCTATTCTATCCATCCCTTTCTTGTATATTGCTTTCTCATTTAAATTGTTGGTAGTGGATTTGTCTCCGTCCAACAACATGTATAAATGACAAAGTTCATAGATGATTTATATTATTCTTCTTTTATTTTGGTGGATGAGATTTAGTTATCATGGTTTACTGTATTTCACAGCTTATGTATATGTTTGCCATTAAAATTGTTTTGATTGAAATCTTAATACAAACAGAACAGTGATACAATATAGGACTTAGATGTAGTCCTAGGAGTACACTTTTGTTTAAGCTGGGTCCTTAGTGCCAATGGAGCGAGTGGTAATGCGTTGACTCCGTTGACCGGCTGACGGCGGTTATCGGTTCTCTGAAGGTGTTGATTGCTCTGGGTGCTGGAGCTTGCTGAGAGGAGGAAGACGTTGAGTGTCTAGAACTGCCTCTCCGGTGATTCTCTGTTGTGGATTCTCTGTGAGTCTTATGTTCTGAGTCTCTGTGTGTGTGTGAAGGAGATGATCCTTCTATTTATAGTTTTCAGGCTGGCTGCTCATGCGCGCATGTAGGATGCGCCGGTGTGGGAACGCCACGTGGAGGTTGCTGATGGAGGCGCATGGATGCTGCACCCTGATCGAGGGGGAGAACTCTTCATACTGCTGTTGTGAGCCGGCACGTAGCAGGGAGAAGATCTTTTCGTTGCTAAAATCTTGGATGAGTTGAGTCAAAAGACACGTGTCGTCGACTCATGGTTCGAAGATCTCGGATTTGGTGGAGAGGAGTGATCTGGTGGGCTGCGCCTTGGATTGGGCGCAGGAGGAGGCTGCGGCTCATAACCTTTAGGAGTTACAAACCATTTGGGGTGCATGGCTTTTGAGGCGCATGCAGGCGACTTTCCTTCTGTCTTTCGGGATCAGAGATCAGTCTGGGGCGCATGGCTTTTGAGGCGCATGCAAAACTTCAACCGGAGACTCTTCTTCTGTCTTTAGGGATCAGTGAAGGGTCTGAGGCGCATGGCTTTTGAGGCGCATGCTGGTTTGGACGCATGGCCGTAGAGGCGCATGTGGGTGTGGACGTATGGTCGTAGAGGCGCATGCGGGTAGCCACGTGGCAGTAGCCGTCGGAATAGAGTCATGATGATGCTGACGTTGCCGACGCTTCGTTTTCTGAATAAAGCTGTCAACTGTTCAGACTTTGGGAGGCGTGCTGCCAACTCTGTCAGTTCAGCATTTAATGTTGGTGACGTTCGATGGACAGCTGAGTGGGCGCGTCGGTTGGCGTTCCACTCGGTATGGAGATGTGTGGGGGCGCACCCTCTATAATGCGCCGAGTACTATAGGGCGCGTCTGTGTGATGCGCCTAATGCCGAAGGGCGCGTCCGTGTGATGCGCTGTCTGGCTGGCGCATCGGACATGTATTTTAATGATGCGGCTGTCTCGCTCTTCGAGTGCTATAAATAGCCGTTTGGCTGAATTCGAGGCGTCCGGTTCATCCATTTAATGTACATTCATTGTACGGAATTCGGAGGGCCATCCACTTGGCGCGTGGGTTTGATCTGCCCGGCCTATAAATAGTGGCATGGAGAGAAGATTTGCTTCTCATTCCCTCACGTACTTCCAATATGAACTTGAACATACGGGTGCATTCTGCTGACGAAGTGCTCCCAAGGGTGAAGATGAGATGCTGCATTGTCTTTGATGCACTTGAAGGTGACTGTTACATCCAAAAGACGGAGTCGAGGGCTTCTGAGGCAGGCGGAAGGTGCCTGGTGCATCCAAAGATAGGGATGCTCGAGCCTCGTCTCCGTTATTCCGGAAGAGCCGTAGATCGAAATGGCGGTGCAAGGCTCTTTCTTCCTACAAAGTGGGGTTTCCCTACTTTGATCGTGTCGAAAGCTGCTCCTTTAGCCGTGGTTTCGATCACGGTCTTCCTTCGGCTTTGGAGGCTCTTTCGAAGCCTCCCCTGGCCACAGCATTTGCGGTGCTCTTCTCTTCCTTGGTTCCAGCCAGAGGGTTAAATGCTTTGTGTCGAAGCATTTATCGGGCGAGCCTGGTTGGAAGAGCGACACATAACTGGGCTCTGCTCGGCCAGGTGAGCCTGGCTGGAAGAATTTGGCTGAAGGGATGCACATAACTGAGCTGCTGGAGAGATGATAGGATGCGCTTGGATGGAGGCGCATGATATCTGCTGTGCCTTACTGGTGGCGTATAGTGATGCTGCGCCTATCTGGAGACGCATGGTGGCCGCTGCCCTTATCTGAAGGCGCATGATGGCCGCTGGCTGTAGTCTTAGGCTCTTTCCTTTGTAGAAATTCTCCTTTGTACAGCCTTTTCTAGACATGTAATAGACTTTTATATATAAATAAAAAGTCCTTCTTCAAATGTCTATAGTTATTGACTTTGCTGTGAAGTTCTTCGTCTGAGTTCTGGCGCATGTAGTGTCTGGCGCATGGGCTTTCTGGTTGTGAAATTCCATGCTTCTACAAGACCCCCTTCAAAGTTTTCAAAACTTTTGAATAAGTTTTGGAATACTTTGAATAAGAAGCATGGAGGTCAGGGCGTATGATTTCTGGGCGCATGCCTGTTCGGGCGCATGCTCTTCTCAATTAATGATGATGGTGCCTCGGTAACCGAAAAGATTAATGATGATCTTTTGGTTTTATTTGCTGCTATCCTTACAGAACCCGAGGCGACGGCTGAGATCATACGTCATCTGTTCACGCGTGCGACCAAGCCCTATAAATAGGTAAGAGTTGGAGAGAGAAAGGGTTCTTCTTCTCTGTGCCTCTGCTTCTTTAGAGTTTCTTCTTCAAAACCCTAACTTCTCCTTCCTCGAGAGAATGGCTCCCAAGACTCCTCGCGGTGCTGCCGGCAAGGGGAAGGAGAAAGCGAAGGAGTCTGTAGAAGTTGCGGCGGCTGTCGTTCCCCGTCGGCCTGTCGAAGTTCGGCCGGAGGTGGTTGGTAAGTCTCATTGTCCGTACGCCAACGCACATAGGCCTTGAGTCTTTAATGATGTGCTGCGGTCTTTGCCCGCCGACGTGCATGGGTTTAAACCTTGGTGATGCGCCGAGGCTATACTGCTGACGTACATGGGTTCAAACCCTGAAGATGCACCGAGGCTATACTGCTGACGCGCATGGGTTCAAACCCTGAAGATGCGCTGAGGCTATACTGCTGACGCGCATGGGTTCAAACCCTGAAGATGCGCTGAGGCTATACTGTTGACGCGCATGGGTTCAAACCCTGATGATGCGCTGCAGTTTTCTCCTTTAGACACATTGTGTGTCCTCTTCTGACTTTTTCTGATCTTTTGCTAGTGTCGATGGCAATCCCGCTTTTGAGTGAAGTTCTCTTGGAGGCTGTCTTCAACCAAATGGGAGTAGAGCATAACGAGGAAGTGATAAACCCTGCTCAAGATGCTCTTATGCTGGATCAGCCTCCTGAGAGAATGACCCTAATCCGTGAACAGCAGTATTGGTTCCTCAAACGGATGATGGAGCGCGGAGTCATTAAACCCTCCACATCTGATAAAGTGACCTTCTTGAAGCCTGAGTTCCTGTTTGGAGACCGTCTCACTTCTACTGATTCGTCAGTACTGAAGGTCAAGGAGGACTGGTTCTTTACTGCGAATGGAGTGCATATGACTGTTAAGCAACTTGAACGTCAGTGGCCTTTGACGTCCTTCTGTCGCCTTGTTTCCCAGAGGAGGATGTCTTAGGAGCTTACCCCTTCTCAGGGGGGAGCGGTGACTGGTGTCATCCAAATTGATTCTACTTCCGACCAAAGGGATGCTTTGACCGTTGTACGGTCTGGGTCTTCTTACACTTGGCGGACTTTACGTCCTGGGAGCCTCTTTAGTGATGTACCCATTGATATGTTTGCTTATAGTGCTTCGACTTTTACACATCGTATGTTTTTGATGGAACGTTCCTACCCGACAGGAGAGTTTCGGGTGGAGGGTTGGTGCCATTACGTCTCCAAATGGGATAAACTGACGCTCTGGATCTTGTCGCGGTTTCAGACTGAGCTCCGAGAGATCGGGTTGACTGCCGCGATCCGTGCTACCCAGGCAGGTGTTGATCTTAATAGGCACATGTTCCTCGCACTCCTGGAGATGTTTGATATCCATACCGGGACCTTCTTTACCCCGGTGGGGGAATTAGGGTTCGCACTTCATGAGATGTACGAGGTGTCAAAACTCCCTTGGGGGTCGGAACCCTATGAAGAGTACTTTCCCACCAACGAGGAACTTCAAATCCTAGGGGACAGGGCTGAGGAGATGACGGCCGTCTTCAAGGAAGTGGCGAGTCATCATTACTATATGCAGAGACGGGATAGGAACGGGACGCAGCCTCATGTGACCGCTTGGAGAGATCATGTCTTTAGACAAGACAAGGAGGATCCCTCACAATTTTCCACTCCACCGGCGCTCTCTCGTAGCGAAGTGTTGTCCGAAATGAGCAGGTTAGGGGAGAAAAATCCCCGAGGAAATGAGGACCAGCAGTCAGATGCACGCTCCTACAGCTGCTTCTGGCATCTTGCTTATCGGATGTCACCCAAGGCGGTGTTGGCATCCTACCTGATGATATGGCTCCGGGATTGCGTATTTGCGGGCGGATCCGGTGCCGTAGAGAGGGTAACCCGAAACTTAATCCTGCCAGTCGTGAAGCTGGTTTTCGGTCGGCGTTTGGCTCTTCTTCCCGCAATGGTATGTAACCTGCAGCGAGGTTTGAGAGAGTTTGCTGGAAATATGATTCATGACAGAGGCCGAAACAATAACTTCCCGCGCGCCGAACTGCCGTTTCACTATTTGATGGGATGGCTGATTCTGCATCATCCCAGTGTGATGAGCCCAGGCTCGGAAGGAGATTATAAGGCTGGAGATGCATTCCTTCGTCGTTTCCATCGGAGGAGCTGGTCGCATACTGGTGTCCCGGTTTGTAGAAAGGTTTTATCCCGTCTTCAGGGTTGGAAGATCACCAAAGTTGGTCCCATCTATTTGGGTTTTGAGGCCAACGAGGATTTACGGGACCTGGGCGAAGGTACTACCACTCTGCCTCAATGGGGATTCCGCTGGTTGCAAAATATCCGGCCGTCCCATCTGGTGTACCGGAACCGGAATCAGTGCTACCTGGAACCGTACTTGCCGAGCCGTTTTGCGCGGCAATTTGGTTATGCTCAGATGATGTTGGATAACCCCAGTAATACCTTGGGGTATGTTGGAAGTTTGTTGGACGGTGCACGAGCTTGGCATTACTATAATGCCGGATGTACCGGAGCTCGTTTTACGTTGCCCGTCCCCGATCCGCGGCCGCCCATTCTTTACTCGGCCGCCAAATTTTACTGTGTTATGGCTGCCCCGCCCTCCAGATATGACAGGGAGACCAGCCTTATCGCAGGCACCCAGTTAGCAGCGACTGGGGATACGCCAGGGAAGGCTCGGCCGCATCGTCCGTCAGGGGTGGGTCAACGGAGTGCCCCCTCCGCATCACAAGCAGAACCCTCGGGCGATCGACCGAAACGATGTGCAGATACAGGGGCTGAATCTCTTGTGTCGAAGAAGCAGAAGAAGGCATCGTTACCGACGGTGTCATCGGATTCGGCGTCCGAAGAGGTAAGGACATCCTACTAAATCTGATTTTGGTTCCGCCACTTACGAGATCCCATCTTCTTTTGTAGGAGCCGCTAAAAAGAAAACCTCGTACTCCAAAGTCGGGTGGGAGTAGGCGAGAAGAGATGGCGAGCTCGTCTGGAGTGCGTATCCCGCCGACAATGATGTCTCTCATGGAGGAAGATCCGGAGGATACTGTTATCGTGGAGGTTCCGGTCAGGAGGGAACCTGAGGGTGCAGCAGCTTCCGAGGTGGCGAAGGCCACAGCGGAGGCTTCACATATCGAAGGTTTAGCAAGTGCGCAGCTTCCTGGTGATGAAGAGGAATGGAGTTCATCATCTTCCGATGACACCGCTCCGGAGCTGCAGGAGTCTGTTGCGGGGGCAGCAGAAGCAGTGGGGATAGAGGAGAGGGTTGATTCCCCTCCTGGTCATGATGAAGGGAGGTCGGCTGAATCATTGCCGAATCCTTCCTTGGCTTCAACCATGGACATAGAGATGGCTACCGATCAGGCGGTAGCGACAGATTTTGTCCCTGTAGAGGGATTTGAGAAGAGTGAGACCCTTCTGCCGGTCTTGTCTCCTGGGGCTGGCCAGGAGATAAATTTTGATCTTCCCGTTTTGCCGGGGGAGGTAGCTGATGCTGATAGAACGTCGGGGGTAGAAGAGGTGGCCGTTGACGTCGGTGATGTCTCCGGGCTTGAGAAGGGTAAGGGTGTGGAACCTTCTGCTGCTCCTTCTACTTGGGGTACTATCACGACGCATGTGCCGGCTCCTTCTGTTCCTTCGGCACCTCGGGCTAGCAGTCTGGCCCCTGTTGATGAAGAGCCTATTGCTGCCGAGGTTCAAACCTCTCAGATCGAGGTTGGCGGATCTTCCTCCGGTCCGCAAACTGTAGTAGCTCCCCCAACTCCTGCTATGACGCCGCAGGTGCTGGCGGATGCCGACGAGTATGTGAAGTTCCTCGTCGAGGGAGTGTACAAAATGCTGGAGAAAGGAGTATCTGCAGTGATGGATGGCAAGGGGAGCTTTGCGACAGCAAAAGCTTTGGCAATGCCTTGTATCGAGCTGATCCGTACTCACCAGGGCCATGACCATATGGCTGAAATTCTGGAGGTTTCGGTGATGGAGCTGGACGAGCGGCTCGCGGAACTGCAGCGCATCCAACGAAATGACCTCTCGGTCTTGATAGATGCAGAGATAGGAAAGTCGATGGCTGAGATCGAGGCTTCCCATCGAGCCGAGGTGAGCAGTTGGGAGCATGAAGTGGCTGGGACTGAGGCTGCGGCGGAGCAGCTGTCTCAATCTATGAAGAAGACGACGGAGAAGCGGGCTGCGGTGGATGCTAACATCGCAGAGGTTGATGCTCAGATGCGCCGTCTTGAAGACCAGCGGGCCCAACTTCAACTAGAGGCTGAGCGTGTCCTGGCTGAACACGTGGCATTCAAGCAGGAGGAAACGACTCTTACTCAGCGGACCCTTGCTTTGGCTCAGCAGCGACGACAGCTTGATGAGAAGTATGAGAGTAAAACTTCCGCTGAGGCTGTCGGGTTAATACGTCAAGAAGCCGAGCTGCGAGTCCAGGAGACTGTGGAAACTCGCACTGCCGACCTGAGACGTCGAGTCAGAGAACTCTCGTCCCACCCTGGGGAGGATCGGGGATTGTAGCTTCTCTTTTTTTTATGTGTTTTTTTGCAACTCTTGCTAGGGAAATAGCGTATTTCTGTACTCCCTTTTTTTTTTAAAAAAAAAATAAAGAAATACACTATCTCTTTGATGTGTTCATTTTTGATTTCATGAACTTGATGATTTATGTGGACCTATTATCTTTTGCGCACCTTGGTTTTTAGGTACAGATAATAAGTATAAAGGAACCAACATGTTTGCTCAGAGGTAATGTGGACATGGCAATCATTAGGTTCAAATGATAGAATCTTCCTACTCAGAGGTGTTTATGGACGTGGTAGGAATGATCCTGGGGGATACGCTGAACAACTCAGAGGTAATATGGACGTAGAAGTTCTGCGATCAATGTACGACAATGCAGGAGTTGTTTGTACGGGATGTTTACTCAGAGGTAATGTGGACGTGGTAAACATGAAGGATAGCGTAAGCTCACGAAGTGTAAGGTTCTGCTTTGTAGGATGTAGAGAGACAACTCAGAGGTAATGTGGACGTGGTTATCTTTCTACGGAAGGATGCCACGGAACAGCTGGGTTCCGGAAGCGATTAATTTTGTGAAAAGAGGTTGTTTGGGGAAATACATGTCTTGGAGGATATCAAGAGTAGTACTTCTTTAGGAACTTGCCGTTGATGGGCATCATGAACAAGTCCCCATTGGGTTTGGCGAGCCGGTAAGCACCGTTTGAGTATACCGTCTCAATGATGAAGGGTCCTTCCCATTTGGGCTCGAACTTCCCTGGTGTCTTGTGAGTTAACACCATTGGCCTTCTGACTGCTAAAACCAGGTCGCCAACTTGGAAAGTTCTTTGCTTGACCTTCTTGTTGAAAGCCTGTGATATACGGGCTTGGTAAAGTTCGATGCGTTGTTGAGCTAGGAGACGCTTTTCGTCAAGTGCCTCCAGTTCCCGCAGACGACGACGTTGATTGTCTTCTTCTGTGAGATCGTTTGTGATTGCCACGCGGAGCGAAGGTATCTGTATCTCGAGAGGCAATACCGCTTCGCTCCCGTAGACCAGGGAGAATGAATGCCTCGGCCAATCCGTTTGCTGCCGGATTGTAGGCGGTTGAGGCCACGTTTTGAATGCGATTCTTGTCACAGAACCTGCTGAAAATGTGGCTGATAAACTGAGGACCATTGTCATGGATGATTCACCGGGGTACCCCGAAACGGTAAATGACATGGTGTTTGATAAAGCTGATCACCCTGGAGCTTTTTACTTCTGCTAGTGGGACTGCTTCCGCCCATTTGGAGAAGTAATCGGTGATGGCCAGGATGAAGCGGTGTCCTCTCGATGAAGGAGGGGTGATTGGCCCTACAATGTCCATGCCCCAGGCTTCGAATGGCCAGGAGGCGACTGTAGAATGTAGAGGTTCAGATGGTGTATGTATGAAGTCTGCATAAAGTTGGCATGCATGGCACTTCTTAGCATATTCCACTGCGTCGGCAACCATGGTTGGCCAGTAGTAGCCCATACGTCGCAGTCGATCTTGCAACTTAGGCCATGGTTGGTGAGCTCCGCAAGTTCCGTCATGAGCTTCTCGAAGAGCTTCGGCTGCTTCTTCGTTAGACAGGCATCGAAGGAGAAGCCCGTCGAAGGAGCGTCGGTACAGCGTTTTAGTGGCTGTATCGTAGTAGAATCGAAGAGAGCGTCTCCTGACTGAGACGGCTTCCTTCGGGTCCTCTGGAAGGATTCCGTAGACAGCGAAGTCGATGAACGGGAACCTCCAGTCTCGGACATTAACCCCAGTATTTGTCGGCATGGCGTAAGCCATTTGCAAACATAGGTTGTTTCTGGGACAAATCAAGTCTCGGCCAGTTACCGTGACATAGTGTTGAGTCCCAAGGGGCGCGGCCAATGAGGCTGCGAGGCCAGCTAGAGCGTCAGCCTCCAAGTTTTGTAGGCGGGGTACATGTTCGATGAAGAACCCAGAGAAGGTTGAAATGATGTTCAATGCAACTTCATGGTAAGGGATCAAATCTTCATGGCGAACCTCGTATTGCCCCCGAATCTGGTTTACGACGAGTTTCGAGTCGCCGTAGGCTTCCAGATGATCCATCCCCAGCTGTTGTGCTAGCTGGAGTCCCATGACGAGTGCATTGTACTCAGCAACATTGTTGGAGCACGGCTTCGAAAGGGAGTATGCGCGCTGGATGACCAGCTGATCGGGGGAGACTAAGACTACCCCCACTCCTGCGATGATTTGGCCATTGGGGCCCGTTCTTGAAGCGCCATCGAAGAACATCCGCCAAACGGGGCTTCCTTCAGTGACGTTTGATTCTTGGACTTCATCCGGGATGTCTTCATAGAGTTTTGAAGATTTTGGGATGGGGTGTGCAGCTAAAAAGTCAGCCAGAGCTTGACCCTTGACTGCCTTCTGCGGGACAAACACCATGTTGTATGGTGTTAGTAGGATCGCCCATGTAGCCAGCCGGGAGTTTAATGACCCTGGCTTCGTCATGAGAACTCTGAGCGGATTGACTCGGGAGATGACGTGAATTGTCTGGCCCGAGACGTAATGACGAGTCTTCTGAATGGCAAACACCAAAGCCAAGCACTCCTTTTCAACGGGGTTGTACCGGTGTTCGGCCCAGATGAGTGTTCGACTGAGGTAGTAGATTGCTTGCTCGTAGCCTGCATCGCTGTTTTCAGCCAGCAAAGCGCCGAAGGAATGATCCATGGCACGGACGTAGAGGAGGAATGGTTTGCCGGCGACAGGTGCCACTAGGACTGGCGGGCTTGTTAAGTAAGCCTTGATGTCGTCGAAAGCCTTTTGGCACTCCTCTGTCCAGACATAAGAGACTCCCTTCTTCATGAGCTGAGTAAAGGGTTGACATTTACCGGAGAGGTTTGCTATGAACCTCCGGATGTATGCCAAACATCCCTGTAAGCCCCGAAGTTCTCGAAGGTTCTTCGGAGGGTCCATGTTAAGGATAGCTTTAGTCTTCTCGGGATCGACATGAATGCCTTTTGCCGTGATGACAAAGCCCAAGAATTTACCGCTAGAAACCCCCAAGAAGGATTTAGCGGGGTTCATTTTGAGTTGATGTGCCCGCATGAGATCGAAGACCGTCTTTAGGTCCTGTAGGTGATCTCTTTTGAGGCGGCTTTTGACTGCGATGTCGTCAACATAGCACTCAACTGTCTTGCGAAGATGTTGACGGAAAATGGTGCTCATAGCTCGCTGGTACGTTGCACCGGCGTTCTTCAAGCCGAAGGGCATTACTGTGTAGCAGAAAACACCCTTTGGAGTCCTGAATGACGTGTGTTTTGCGTCATCGGGGAACATCTTGATTTGATTGTAGCCTGAATACCCATCCATGAAGGACATGCGTTCAAAGCCACATGTGTTGTCAATCATTACATCGGTGATTGGGAGCGGGAATTCATCCTTCGGGCAAGCAGAGTTGAGATCCCTGAAGTCGATACAGACTCGTATCTTCCCGTTCTTCTTGGTGACAGGGACGACGTTGGCTACCCAGTCCGGGTGTTGTTCCTCACGGATGAAGCCACTGGTCAAGAGTTTGTCCACCTCCTGATCGATGGCGTTCATGATGTCCGGGCGGAAGCGTCACTGTTGTTGTTTGATAGGTTTGGCATCTGGTAAGATGTTCAACCTATGCATCGTGATCTGTGGATCGAGACCCGGCATGTCTTCGTAGCTCCAGGCGAAGACGTCGATATATTCCTTAGCGAGTTGGACTAAAGATTCTCGGTCTTCTCCTTCCAAGCTTTTGCTGATAAAGATGGGTTTAGAAGAAGACCCATCCCCGAGGTCGATTTGCTCGACTTCGTCTTCGGTGGGAGGTTCTCGTAACTCAAAACGAGACTCCTATTGTTCTCCTAGGCGTTGAGCCCAGGGTTCCTCTTCGAAGGGTTCCGACGGTTGGTCTTCGCCTTCATCTTTCTGAGGTTGCGCCGATGTCATGTTAGCTGACAGCACTTTCCTGAAGACTGATCTGATACTGGTATCGGAATCCCACGTCGATGCTTCCGACGAGTGGGAATGTTCTATGTCTTCTGTGTCTGAACTCTCTGGAGTTGATGGCGGCGTGACATAGCCTAACCCCCGTCGAGTCCGATTATAGTAATCCTGTGGCTTTCCATTGGGCATCGAAAGCCGGACAGGGAGATGCCGACCCTTGCCATAGTTTAGGCCTTTATTGCTTTTCAGGTCGTAGCCCATCTTTTGGATGATGTGCTTAGCCGCATCTGTGTACCGATAGACTTGTACTCTGCCGGTATCAGGTTCGGGCTCGATTGACGGGAGGTTCCGACGACGCTCAATTTTGCCCGAGATGATGGTGCCTTCGTCTCGGCTTCGTGGAGGGACTATGAAGACTCCTTGAGACGGGACTATTTGATTGTGGTAGACGGTCGTTACTTGTGTTTGCAACGACCGTAGAGCGTTGTCTAATGTATACATGGCATTCCAGTGTGGAAGACAAGAATAATTGAAAGACACTCTATTATTGATAAAGTACGAGATTTTATCCCGTGGGATTACATTGTCGAAGGAGGGTGCGTCTACATCAGCAGAGATATATTCGCCAAGCTCCTCGTCTGTAAGCACTGGGGCCGGATCAGGAGAGTCCTCCACCGCTCTGACTTTGGGGTCTGAGAGGGTTATGTGAGCCCTCTCCGGCATCTTGGATGACTGCGGCGGCTTGCCTTTAAGACGCACCTTGAGGGGTGCCTCGGTTGCGCCTTCGATGAGTGGTGCCTTCCCTTGTAATTTTACCACCAGGGGAGCCGCTGTTTGTGGTGGCTTCCCCTTGAGGCGTATCTTCAGGGGAGCTTCGCGAGCTGGCGCTTTTTCTGATAGCTTGATGCTCATTGGAGGCGCCTTCTGGGGTGGTCTCCCTTTCAGACGGATTTTCAAGGGGGCGTCAGGAGTCGCTTCGGGCTCCAAGTCCGGCTCTGTTGCCGTCTCTGCTTCATCATCGGCGTCGTTGGCTTCCTCCTCGTCAAGTGGCTTGTACAAGTCGGAATCGGTGAAGCAGGCCTCAATCCCTTTGAAGGGATCGATATCTGCAAACTCCGTCCGGATGACGTCGTTGGTGGATACATATTTCATGCATTGGTGGAGCGTGGAGGGCACCACCATGTACTCATGTAACCATGGTCGTCCGAGTAAGATGTTGTAGTTGACCTCGGCATCCACCACATAACAAGTCACCTCAGTTTTGAGGCTGCCGATGTGACACTTCAGCCGGATCTTGCCCAGTGGCTCGCTCTTGCTGGCGTTGAAGCCGCTGATGGTCGTATTGGAGGGCGCTAGCCGGTACATTGGGATCCCCAGCTTTGATAGCAGCGCCTTTGGAATAATGCTTAGGGAAGACCCCGAATCGATCTGAATCCTGCTCACCTTTACCGAACCGATGTACCCTGTGTAATACAACGGTCGGTTATGTCGGTGATGCTTGAGCAGCATGTCTTGTTGGGTGAAGGTTATGTTTGGGATAACTTCATCCGCACAATGACAGTGTGCACAAGTAGTTGGTAGGTCTTCAGGTTGCTTGACCTGACTGAGAAAGGATTCGGCATCCTTCAGAGCTTCGCAGAGAGCTTCTCGGGAGTCCTTGGAGAGGCGCAGGAGCTCGAACAAAGACAAGCGTGCAGGAGTACTGGCCAGTTGTGCCAGAATGTCAAAATTGTGGGGCTTGGCTACCCCCGAAGCATTTTCTTTCCGCAGAGGTCTGTCGAAACGGGCCTCCACTTGCTTTTGTTTATTGGCTGCTGAGGGCTTGGATGGACCCTCCTCAGGGATGGTGCCAGGAGGCACCACTTCGGCGGCAGCTTCAACGGGCTGGGAGTTCTGTTGTGCACGCGTCTTCACAGGAAGTGCCTCTTCCGTTGAAGAAGAGACCATGCGGCAAGACTTGATCTTCCTGCCTTTTGCTTTGGAGGTAGGGCGTACCTCCGGTTGAGTTACCTCGGAGACGAGGTCGGGGTGAACCCAGAGGACCTCTCCTCGAGATGTGGTGAGTGGGACAAGTCCACTCACATTGTCACGGGTGGGTGGCAAATTCACCACCTCCATTGTCGCCTTAGGGATGGGGACGACGCCATCTTGTGTGGTAGTCGGCGGCAAGGTGCCGAACTCAAGTGACACCACATTAGCTGACACCGTCTTCTCTTCGTAATCGACGGAGATTACATCCGCATTGATCATGCGCTGGATGTAATTTTTGAGGACGTAGCAGTCCTTAGTCGGGTGTCCGACAAACCGATGGTAGTGACAGTACCTTGGGTTGTCCACCTTCCCGACTTCATCGGGCCGCTTCGGGTCCGGAAGCTTGATCTTGTCACCCTGCTTCAGTATCTCAAAGAGTTGCAGGGTGTCGTCATCATTGAATGAATAAACCTCCTTGGGTCTTGGTGCCAGTGGAGGCTTTTGAGTAGGCGCAGATGCGCCCTTCGAGGCATTAACAGTCAATGCCTGTTTCCCCTTTGTTTCTCGTCCGGAGTTGTTGGTTGCGGACTTTTTCCCCTTATCGTCAAAGGCGGGGAAGCTAACACCCAGAAGACGTGCATTGGCCGCCTTCTTCTCTGCAGCTTCAGTTCAATGATTAGGGAGCTCCAGTCGGGAGGGGGAGTAAAGTTAAGCCAGAGCTTTACTGCAGGCAGCATGTTCATACTGCAAGCAGAGAGAAGCGCATGTTCTGGCATGCCTGGAGGTAACCTGAAGCAGGCCTGACGAAGCGTTCGATGAATGCCCGAACCGTTTCCTTGTCCTTCTGGCGTATCTCAATGAGAGACGCCATCGTCATGTCCTTTCCACCGTCGTAGAAGCGGTCGAGGAAGAGGCGTGTCAGGTCGTCGAAGGACGATATGGAATTATCGGGGAGGCTGCAGTACCAGTCATACGCCACCCCTTTCAGGGCCCCAACAAAGATGCTGGTGAGGAGTGCGTCCTCCTTCGGAAGATGCCCTGTCTGCGACTGGAAGTACGTCAGGTACCGTCGTGGAGAGTCCTTTCCGTCATACGGCGTGAGTGTTTGTGGTTTATACTTTGGGGGATAAACCACCTTGTTCCACTCAAGGGGATAAGGCTGGGGAATGCCCATCTTCTGGCGTTCCTCCTGCCTGTTCTTGGACTCGAAGCGCTCCCGCAGATCTTTGATCATTTCGACCACGTCCTCCGTGGAGCTAGGAGCCGGGGAAGGAGGTACTACCTGGAGTGGAGCGTTTGAGGGCTCCGATGTCCGGGGTGCTTCTGTGTCTGAGGGTGTCCGCTGGAGGGGCACACTCGACTCTCCATTGGCTCCTGGGTCGGGACCATTTGAAGGTGTCCTGATCAAGGCCGACCGCATCTCAAACACTGCTTGAGTCAGTGCTTGCATTGAGGCAGAGAGGGTTTTGAGTCCTCCCTCTAGCGAGTCTATGCGCTGGACAATGTCCTGTGGCGGCGCATCAGCCTCAAGATCACCCCCGGTCATGTATACTGTCATGACACGGCCGGAAGTGGATGGATTAGTTGAGGCTTCGCTCTCAGCCTCGCTCTCATGTGGGGGAGTTACTTCTTCTGGTGTTTGGCCACCCCCAGCCACATTCTGGAGTTCGTCTTCGACAGGCGCATCTGTAAGGGCCTGACTGCCCTCAGCTCTGTCTTGAAGGGCCTCTTCGTTTTCAGCACTACCCCCGGCGGTGTCCTGGAGGACATCGTCATTTTGAGGGGCTTCAGGGAGGCCATCTTCGCCTTGATGAAGATCCGCCGCAGCTGTGCTTTGGACATCTTCGTCTTCGGAAGGAGGCTCGACAAGGGTCTGGCTACCCCCAGCTTCCTCCAAGGACTTCTTCCTCGACCGAGTGCCTTCGAACACTCCAGAGGTCGTGACAGCTGCCTTGGTTTTCCTCGGCTGGCTTTTGGATGAAGACGAAGAATTGGCAGTCGTCTTCCGGACAGATGAGGAATTGGAGATCACGTTGCATGACGCAATCTTTAGTTTCTCTTCTGCTGACACCTTCGTCCCAAGGCGATGTCGGAGGGGTGTCGATGATTGTAGCCGTTGGAAGACCGACTGCTTTGGCGGTACTGCCGTCTTGCAACAGCAGTTGATGGTGACCACTGCACAAGTGTACCCCGTGAGAGGTGCATCGTGCTTGTTGGTCAACTCTCCTGACCGGCGCTTGTGAGTGATCACGTTGCGCAAGTCGTTGGAGGAGAGTGCTACCCTCACACCCCTCTCAGGCGCATGGCAGAGCCAAGCGCCGGGGTGGTCGGGTGAGTGCTGCGCCCCCTGATCTAATACCAAGCAGGCATCACGATCAGTAGTGGGGGAACCACAGAATTTGAAGTGACTTGAACGGACCTCAAACGCACAACCAGAGGAGGCGCGGGAGTTCAAGACCACTGAGTTTGCCTCTCTCGGCTTGGTTGTGCACGCAGTGAATGCGCCCAAGTGAGATGAGGACTTTGAAGGTCGACTCGTTGTCGGTGCGGGAGCACTTGAGTCAACCTTGTACAGCTTGCCATCGGCAGCGCGCGTGATTGTAAGCGCGTGCCTCTGGCCGGCTGCTGGCATTGCACGTTTGTGGCGCGTGGCCCGTGCCGCCTTGGATTTTTTCGTACCAGCCCGCTGGGGCGCATAGTACTCAGCATCCAAATTCTCCTCGCCGTTACAGCGAGTGAGTCTGTCGAAGACAGAGGCTCGTTGTGGCGCATCAGAAGTAATGTGCGGGGCATTGGCTGCGCCCCTGCTCCGTCGACGTATCTTCCTCGCCTGAGAGGAAGATGGCTGGGGAACGTGGTCAGCCGCACGCTTCCCCGAGAGATGCGCTGCATCAGCGGGCGCACCTTGACTGCTGAGGACGTCAGCAGGAAGGGAAGGCTGGACGGGCGCATCCCCTTCAATGGTGGTGCCCGAGGCGTCGACTTTGCGCACCCAGACTGCGCGGGTCTTCTTCGGCTTCGACAGCCGCTTCGAAGGACTCGCACTTCCTTCAAAAATGAACTCCTCGTACGCCTATTGATTGAGGCGCACTACCAGCGTCTTGTGGGAGGAGCCCACCTTCACGTCGTCGGCCTGTGACACGACTTTCTCGGTAGAGGAGAAAGAGGTCCCCAGCAGAGTCGCCAGCTTGTTTGCCATTAAAATTGTTTTGATTGAAATCTTAATACAAACAGAACAGTGATACAATATAGGACTTAGATGTAGTCCTAGGAGTACACTTTTGTTTAAGCTGGGTCCTTAGTGCCAATGGAGCGAGTGGTAATGCGTTGACTCCGTTGACCGGCTGACGGCGGTTATCGGTTCTCTGAAGGTGTTGATTGCTCTGGGTGCTGGAGCTTGCTGAGAGGAGGAAGACGTTGAGTGTCTAGAACTGCCTCTCCGGTGATTCTCTGTTGTGGATTCTCTGTGAGTCTTATGTTCTGAGTCTCTATGTGTGTGTGAAGGAGATGATCCTTCTATTTATAGTTTTGCAGGCTGGCTGTTCATGCGCGCATGTAGGATGCGCCGGTGTAGGAATGCCACGTGGAGGTTGCTGATGGAGGCGCATGGATGCTGCGCCCTGATCGAGGGGGAGAACTCTTCATACTGCTGTTGTGAGCCGGCACGTAGCAGGGAGAAGATCTTTTCGTTGCTGAAATCTTGGATGAGTTGAGTCAAAAGACACGTGTCGTCGACTCATGGTTCGAAGATCTCGGATTTGGTGGAGAGGAGTGATCTGGTGGGCTGCGCCTTGGATTGGGCGCAGGAGGAGGCTGCGGCTCATAACCTTTAGGAGTTACAAACCATTTGGGGCGCATGGCTTTTGAGGCGCATGCAGGCGACTTTCCTTCTGTCTTTCAGGATCAGAGATCAGTCTGGGGCGCATGGCTTTTGAGGTGCATGCAAAACTTCAACCGGAGACTCTTCTTCTGTCTTTAGGGATCAGTGAAGGGTCTGAGGCGCATGGCTTTTGAGGCACATGCTGGTTTGGACGCATGGCCGTAGAGGCGCATGCGGGTGTGGACGCTGGTCGTAGAGGCGCATGCGGGTGGCCACGTGGCAGTAGCCGTTGGAATAGAGTCATGATGATGCTGACGTTGCCGACGCTTCATTTTCTGAATAAAGCTGTCAACTATTCAGACTTTGGGAGGCGTGCTGCCAACTCTGTCAGTTCAGCATTTAATGTTGGTGACGTTCGATGGACAGCTGAGTGGGCGCGTCGGTTGGCGTTCCACTCGGTATGGAGATGTGTGGGGGCGCACCCTCTATAATGCGCCGAGTACTGTAGGGCACATCTGTGTGATGCGCCTAATGCCGAAGGGCGCGTCCGTGTGATGCGCTGTCTGGCTGGCGCATCGGACATGTCTTTTAATGATGCGGCTGTCTCGCTCTTCGAGTGCTATAAATAGCCGTTTGGCTGAATTCGAGGCGTCCGGTTCATCTATTTAATGTAAATTCATTGCACGGAATTCGGAGGGCCATCCACTTGGCGCGTGGGTTTGATCTGCCCGGCCTATAAATAGTGGCATGGAGAGAAGATTTGCTTCTCATTCCCTCACGTACTTCCAATATGAACTTGAACATACGGGTGCATTCTGCTGACGAAGTGCTCCCGAGGGTGAAGATGAGACGCTGCGTTGTCTTTGATGCACTTGAAGGTGACTGTTACATCCAAAAGATGGAGTCGAGGGCTTCTGAGGCAGGCGGAAGGTGCCTGTTGCATCCAAAGATAGGGATGCTCGAGCCTCGTCTCCGTTATTCCGGAAGAGCCGTAGATCGAAATGGCGGTACAAGGCTCTTTCTTCCTGCAAAGTGGGGTTTCCCCACTTTGATCGTGTCGAAAGCTGCTCCTTTAGCCGTGGTTTCGATCACGGTCTTCCTTCGGCTTTGGAGGCTCTTTCGAAGCCTCCCCTGGCCACAGCATTTGCGGTGCTCTTCTCTTCCTTGGTTCCAGCCAGAGGGTTAAATGCTTTGTGTCGAAGCATTTATCGGGCGAGCCTGGTTGGAAGAGCGGCACATAACTGGGCTCTGCTCGGCCAGGTGAGCCTGGCTGGAAGAATTTGGCTGAAGGGATGCACATAACTGAGCTGCTGGAGAGATGATGGGATGCGCCTGGATGGAGGCGCATGATATCTGCTGCGCCTTACTGGTGGCGCATAGTGATGCTGCGCCTATCTGGAGACGCATGGTGGCCGCTGCCCTTATCTGAAGGCGCATGATGGCCGCTGGCTGTAGTCTTAGGCTCTTTCCTTTGTAGAAATTCTCCTTTGTACAGCCTTTTTTAGACATGTAATAGACTTTTATATATAAATAAAAAGTCCTTCTTCAAATGTCTATAGTTATTGACTTTGCTGTGAAGTTCTTCGTCTGAGTTCTGGCGCATGTAGTGTCTGGCGCATAGGCTTTCTGGTTGTGAAATTCCATGCTTCTACAGTATACATACGAGGTTTCCATATATTGTAGTATACTTCGTATGTGTGCAGTTGGCATGGATACGTACTTAGTCCTAAGTATTTTGGGACTGGAGCATTACATGTTTTTGTGGTGGCCCATGCAGGTCGAGTTTATCACTTCGGTTACGTTACTGTACCGATGTGAGCCTGCATATAGGATTAGAATCTAGGAATCTCATCCACATACTTGATCTCTCCCTTAATTCCAACTTCAAACTCTCGTCCGACTACCTTGACTTTCTTCTGCTTGAATCCTTTCTACTGTAAATCTTATCATTTCCTTCGTGCTTGATAGAGAGGTTAGAAATATGACTCATAATAGTTATAAGCGTTAAATTGCTCAATCACCGTACAGGTTGAACTTTTATAAGTTGGGTAGAATGCCCCATGACCCATCATTTACTGTATCCTTACAACCCTTTAGAAAGAGTACTCAGAAGATTACTTAGACCGTAGAGCTTAAGATCCATGCCCCATTAGTTCAAACCAAGGCCTTAGATAAGAAAATAGTAGGACAATTGTAAGAGGCACGAACATCAGACGAGTCTTAGAGTTTGATGAACTTGAATTACTTGTGTTTTCTTTCAATCATAACTCTCGCGTACTTATATTTTATTATCTTGACTAACGTCGCAATTATAGCCTAGTTTTTGCAAGCTTATTCTTGATCGAGCTTATTTAAGACATGTGTTAATTGGGGACGCCCGCTAACATATTATCGAATTAGAATCGATGTATTATGGTTCGATCAACCTTAGTGCACTTGGTTCGCTCTTCATATGAATATCCCACGTGGATTGAGATATAGGTGTTTCTATGAACTCATCTACAACTGCCTTGACAACTATGTTTGAATTATTCAATCGCCCTTGGAACCCCATATCCGTATTGATTTCCTTCCCTTAAACTCTTTATGGTTTTCGCTTTTACTACTGCGGAAAAACAATTGCTCCTATTTTAGGAATGATATACCCAGAATGTTCCCTCTTATTTTGCCATACCACATCTGGCCATGATAGCTATATGTACACAATCATTCCATCTATTCGAAATCGGAGAACCACCTTCCAATTTATTCATATCTACCGCATCACATTTCCTATTACATCGTATAGTGTTCTTCTATAATTAAAGGTCGAGGTACAATATTTTGACTTGAATTTTCTCTAACTTCATTAACCATAGAATCATGTTGTAGTCTAATATCAAGAAAAGAATTCCTGAAGTATATAGATTGTAAGACTTCTAAATTTTAGGATCACTGGGATTACCGATTGATTAGATTTGGTTCATTAGGATAATAAACTAGTGCCCCATGAACTCTCACTTTCTATTTAGATCATTTTGGTGTCCCCGACCGTGACATTTATATTCAGAGCACGAGACCAGCTATTACCTTCCAACAAATTTTACATACAAGAAATAGACGAATCCACTTTCATGTAGACATATCATGTCCCACTAAAACACGTTCCCTTGTACTCTATTTTCATGATACGAATTTCGAGTCATAAAGGGCTTGTTGTAAACCCTTCCATAATACCATTGTCCTTTCTGAATTCAGTTAGAGATCCAACCTCGGCTCAAATCTTTTGACCCAATATATGGTTATGATCTACTCGAAGCCCACTACGTACATGCCACTAGTGTGCCACCCAATAGAGTCCCCATGTGCTACTTAAACACAAAAGTCACAGAAGGCGTATTTTTTGCTTAAGGAACCTAGTAACCCATTCGACTGACAATTAGCTCAACCACTCGAGTAGAAACTTATTCTAGACTACCCTCACCTAGTAGAAATGGTTTAGCTTGATTTTAAAGATCTTGTCCAGCAATATAGATTAAATTCTAAGATTTAATTAATCAAAGATTGGTTCCAAGTAAACTAATAAAACAGTAGTTCATAACGTCCCCACCTCTCCGTATCATTTTGATACATCTACCGTGACTTTCATACTGGAAGCACAACACTAGCCATTCCCATCCAACAAACTTCACACTCATAAACTAGACTAGCCACTCTACACACATGACATACATGTCCCGTACAAACGTACCATCTTGTGCTCTATTTTAAATACACCACATACAGGACATAATTTCCTTAGAATAAACCATAGATACATATTTTTATCCTAATTGATTTTAAACCGTACCAATATCAACTAGTCTCCTCGACCAAACTGAATGCCCATGATCCATACAGGACGCGTCACACCTATGATATATATATTCCATGCAGGCAAGCACATGCCTCCTATACAACACCAAACACAGATCCCGCACACACTAGTCATTATTACTTAAGGATTCCTAACACTTACCTAAGCATGTCCTATAGTTAGGTCTTTCGCACTTTTTATAGATTCTTAACTCTTGAACATAAATTCTTCATTCCCTAAGTTTTTCAAGCCCACTTCTTAGTTTCCCATGTTAGACGAAGAAAGAAATCCTCCTGAACTGACACACCTTGGTATATTCAAACCAGAGGTCTCTACCTGCTTGTCAGAAGCATGACCCTAGAGTGGCAATATTAGATTGTAGTAACTTTATTATATTAGATATTGATCAAGAATGCCATGACCTTATCAAGGCTTACTTAGAATTCGTGAGTGTGGGCAGAAGTGTCCAATATCCACGTGCCTCTTCTTAGAAACTGTCCCTTTCAGAATTCTTGTAATAACGATTATACGGTTAGTCAACTTCTATAAGTTGGGTAGAGTCTTGAATTGAGAATACCCCATCGTATAGAATATGGAGTCGAATTGGATTCATGTGGTAACCACCTTCCTCATTTCAGAAACCGCGCTACGACTTGACATACCTGCCTCATGTATTAAATCCCATTACTTTTACATTTTTATATTAAGATTATTTTTAATTTCGAGGACGAAATTTCTATAAGTTGGGTAGGATGTAAACCCCCAAATTTTTAGATTATTTTTTTTCTTAATATATTTTTATTGTATTTTACTTTGATCTTGTTAGTATTGTGGTGGCAAGTTAAATGCTACATACCTACATATATAGATCAAGCTTACATAATAAAGAGTTCACAAAGGATTGTGTTATTTTGGTAAGGGTTAGAAATTTTCTTTACTATTTTATATTTTAAATTTACAACATTTTATTATAACTAAAAATATTTTGAATTTAATAAAAGATTTTGCTGATCTAGGTAATTGCCGCATTATAATTTAGCTTGTGGTTAAATAGTTCAAATGGGTTATTGAAAATTTAGACACATTTTGTAAAAAAAAATTATATAGTTTTACAAAAATTTATTTGGATTTTTAGTATATATGTATAGGTTTATATATAAATGTATAACAGTAAAAAAAGAAGAAAAAAAAAGAAAGGAAACTATGCAACTACTGTTCCAAAGGAAAAGTAGTCGTACAGGCCCGATCCCCCTTTACTCCAACCCGAGCGAACCCCCCTCCTTTCCTTAATGCTAAAGCCGACTCTTGTATAGCAATCGATATATATAAACATATGAGAGCGAGATCGCATGAGAGGGCCAAAACCCTAATCGTGCGCACCCCCATCTCAGCCCAGCGCCCCCAGCCTATAGCGACTGTTCCTGTCACCAGCGCATCGACGGCGGCCACCACAGCGCCGCCGTGGCCCCAGGACGGCCGAACCAAACCCGGGACAGGGAGACCCTGTTCCCAAGACCGCAGCCAGGTATGCTTTTGGCTAGCAATTCTCTCCTTGTGTACTCGATCAAATATTGATCTAATTTGTCCTACGCGTAGCTCATATGATTGGCTTCAATCCCATCCAAATAGATTTCGAGATACTAGTCTGTAACCCTCGAAAAAATCGACACAAAGTCGAGCAAATCCATCCAAAAACAGAATATTAAGCCACCCCAACCCTGTATTTTAAAAGGAAATTTCTGAACCAAATATTAGGAATTTTTAAAAACTAATTTCAAACAGTCCTAGACAACCTATAGGGCTTTACGACCCTTCTGGTAGATTAGAATTTCGTCGATTGATCGTCAAGAAAATCGATTCCAAAGTTCAACGAAAAACTGTTTTTAAAACTATATAAGTTTTAGAAAAACTCATCGATACGACGTGCGGCCTGACAAACCGGGCAACATGGTCACGAACTGTCACTCCCCAGAACCAGAATACTGGAGAGCGGGGACAGACACAGCCAGCTACGTACATTGAAGTATAACCCACCTCGATATACGGTCACGGCTGTCTAGATGCATGAGAGTTTAACTACAAGCCAACAGTCTTTTATGGTCAAGAACAAGCCTAGTGTCTCAATCTCAAGCAAGCAAGTAATAGTTACAAGGTATTAGATCATCAGACATACAAAGAAAGGCATCCCAAACATTACATATTTAGATGATCATGAAGCTAGTCATATAAAATGTGAAGACTAGCAAGAGTTTAAGTCATACATGATCAACCCTAGGATTTGTCAATCATGTTACAACCCTTAGGCAGACAGGAATATAAGCTTTCAACACGAGCTAACACTTGCTCGGCGGCTAAACGTCTCAAAAGAATAATTTACAATAGAGTGGGAGAGCAAAATAAACCCACTCGTTGCCAGGGTAGCGTCTAGTATTCACCATCTGGCTGGAAGGCAGGAAGATCCTCGGGAGCTACTCCGAAATCTGGCCATACTAGACTAGCTGGGTCAGATCCTAGAATATGCAAGTGCCATAAGGGAGGCTTCACTTAAGAACTAAAATCTGCATGTTAGATCACAAGACATAAAAATAACAAAAAAACTGGAGTTATGAGAGTAGGGTGATAAACGATGAGATAACTAAAGAACTATTCCGGTAACCAAGTTACAACCCTTAAAGCAAACAAGGACCGAGGTTGTAACCCTTCACCTGAATAGAACTTAGTTTCTGACCAATTATCGACAAAGTAAAGCATAAACAGTAATGAGTTGAGGTAACCATGAGCTGGCCTTGTCTAGACAAGACTAGACTAGACTCCATTCATCAATCACGACCAAGCAAAGAGTACGGCTTGATACTTTAACTAACTAGGGTTATCACAAGCCTAATTACTACAAGATGCAATGAAATGTTCTAGCAGTCACAAACCCTGCAGACTTAATCCAGGTTATCCTTCTGCGGGTTGAGAGAGTTGTATTAGGTGACTTGGGGCTGCAACACATGACAGTGTGCTAGGAATGCGCCCTACTCGTCGGCAGGCTAAAAGTCCACTTGAAGCGCCCAGATAACGGGATTGCCTGTGGCTAGAAAATCTTACTATAAACTACTTGATCAATCTAGTTGTTAACCTAGTCAGATTCAGTACGAATCCCTGACCGTGGTAACCAGGATTCCATGTCCTAGATATGATGCAAGACGAGACATGTAGCTTATACAAGCACAATCACCCACGGTGTCAAGATAAGAGTTACTTAGCAAGTCAAGATAGCCGTCGCAATAGCATATCAAGATTATCATGTTAGGTTACTTATCAAGATTACTTGTCAAGAGTACATCTCAGCGGGCCACTATCAAGATTAATCATAACATGTTAATACTTATCATGCCAAAGGTGCATCACGACGGACCACCATCAAGGATTATCATGTCAAGTTGCTTGTTAAGAGTGTACCACGACAGATCACTATCAAGATTATTCATGTCATATTATTACTTATCATGCCAAGGGTGCGTCACGACGGACCACCATCAAGGATTATCATGTCAAGTTGCTTGTCAAGAGTGCACCATGACGGGTCACTGTCAAGATTATTATGTCATGTAAAGCCATATTGTCATGTCGTATTCATGTTAAGAGCACTTGTATACCAAGAATTCACTTGGTCAAGATTGCGCCACAGCAGGCCACTAAAGGAGTTATCAGAGAGTGTACATGCCATGCTGAGATCGTGTTCAAGCTCAAAGCACGCATGTGGTACAGATAATAACATTATACAATGCTATCAGGGAGACAAACAAGGATAAGGTAACATAATTATCCTGGCCAAAAAGGGCACAAAGGATCAAATGCGATGTCATGGGTAGCATGCGCCCATGGTCAACATGCATCAAGAAGAGTATGCACCAAGGATGGTATACACTGGGAGTGGCATGCGCCCAAGCAGTGGCATGCGCCCAAGTAGGGGCATGCGCCCAAGACTATGTGTCTAAGGCCATGCGCCCAAGGCTATGCGTGTCATGGAGAGTATGTACTAAGGAAGTCATGTGCCCAGGGCTATATGCGCCCACATGATGGAGACAGGGTGTACTTGGAAGAAGGCCAGAAGACTATCTTTCTAGGCAAGTGGGCGCATAATCAGGGCTATGCACCCAAGCGAAGGGGGAACAGGGTATACTTAGGCACATATAAAGGCTATGCTCCCAGGTCTATATGCAAAGGGCCATGCGCCTAAGCACAGGAAGCTGGGGGCCTTAGGCGCATAAAAATGGCTATGCACCCAAAGGAAGACTGATATGGGCGTATGGAAATGCTATTCGCCCAGCACTGTTCTTCTTCCCCAATCGGAGAACATGTGTTCATGGAACCCATGAACTTTCCAAGTTCATAAATCGCTCAAAACAAATCGAAATCTGGGTTTTCAAAGGTCTATTTTAAGTAAAATTAAATTCTTTACAACATGTTATAATCAAAACTTGAAAATAATAAAGTTTGATAGATCAAAACCCAAAAAAACCAAGATTTGAATAAACTTATATCTACAAGATTTTATCCTCCAAAACCAAAAATGCTAAGTACTAAAGAGTCTTAGATGCTTGTAGGAAAGACAATAGAACAATTAAAATGGAGTTCCTCCATGAAGCAAGATTACACTTGCCTAAGGGTTTGGGAGAGAATTAATGGAGAAGAGAAATAAATTAAAGAGTAATGAGAAGAGAGAGAGAGAGTGGAGTTGGGTTATAAAGGGGGGTTTATCATGATGAACCACTTGGCCCAAACCAAGCCAAAATAAATGAAGCCGAGCTAAACCAGGAGCAAACTAAGCCAAGCCATGCTAGACAAGTCAAGATACGGGTCGAGAATCCATACACGTATACTGAAAATACGTATAACAAAAAATGGGAGTGACAACTCTACCCACCTTAAAGGAATTCCATCCTCAAAATTTAATCAAGATGCGAGAGATGTGAGGACAAGCTATACTAATCACAAGCAATCTACGACTAGCAGTCAATCAAGCAATCATTCAAACAAGCAAAGAATTAAAAGCATAAGGCATAAGAAAGATATTATACCTTATGAGTCAAACAGGTGTGGATATCGTGATCGGATATCATCCTCATGCTCCCACATTGACTCACCCAAAGAGTGATGACCCCAAGCAACACGGACTAAACTAATAGTCTTGTTCTTGAGTATCTTCTCTCTCCGGTCCAATATGGATACGGGTCTTTTCTCATACAAAATGTTGGTACCAACAACCAATTCCGAATAATCAAAGATATGACTAGGATCCGGGATATTCCGTCATAATTGGGATACATGGAAGACATCATGTACTTCATGTAACGATGGCAAAAAATAAGACGATAGGACACATCACCTACACTCACTCAAGAATGTCGAACGGCCCTATATACCTAGGACTAAGCTTTCTCCGCATGCCAAAATGAATGATGCCACGGGTAAACGAGATCCTAAGGAATACGTGGTTGCCGATAGAAAACTCAAGAGGACGCCAACGAGAATCGGCCCAATGGCATTGATGATCTTGTGGAACTCGAAGACGATCTCTAACTTGTCTGATCACCTCAATAGTCTGCGTAATCATCTCTGGACTAAGCATCCGTCTCTCGCCTACATCATCCTAGGCTAGAGGTGAGCTACACTTTTTTCCATACAGGGCCTCAAATGGTGCCATCTTAATACTGGCCTAGAAACTGTTATTATAGGAGAACTCTACTAGATGCAGGTGATCTTCCCGCGAACCACCAAAGTCAAGCGTACAAGACCACTACATATATTCAAGAGTCCGAATTATGCGTTCTGACTGACCATCTGTCTGTGGATGATAAGCTAAACTAAACTTGAGACAAGTCCCCAAGCTCTCTTGAAGACTCTGCCAAAAGTACGATGTATATCTTGAATCTCTGTCCGATATAATACTGACTTGTACTCCATATAACCTGACTATCTGCCTGAGGTACATCTCTGCAAGCTGATCCGTCGACTGACCAATTCTAAAAATGAGAAAATGAGCTACCTTTGTGAGTCGGTCAACTATAACCCATATAGCATCTCTTCTAGCTGGGGATTTAGGTAACCCAGTTACAAAATCCATAGCGATATGCTTCCACTTCCACTCTGGGATCGATAAAGGTTGAAGAAGTCCAGCTGGTCTCTGATATTCAGCCTTAACTTTTTGGCAAACTAAACAACGAGAGACAAACCGGGCTATCTCCCTCTTCATGCCATTCCATCAAAAATGTTGACGGATATCACGATACATCTTCGTACCACCAGGATGAATCGAATACTATGAACTGTGAGCTTCTGCCATGATCTCTTGTCTGATGTCACCACTAGGTACACAAAGATGCCTTCCATGTCGAAGTATACCATCTTCGTGAATACATAATTCTGCTCTTCGTCCCGCATCACATTCTGCCCTAAGCCGCTGAATCATAGAATCCGTTGACTGAGCTAACTTAATCCTCTCAACTATAATGGACTGAACTTGCATACTGGCCATCAATGCCACATTGGAAGGAAGAACTACCTCAATACCCATCTTCTGAAGATCTGCTAATAATTCTGGCTGTTCCGTTAGAAAATAAACTCCAGCTCTTCTGCTCCATGCATCTGCAACAACGTTGGCCTTCCCAGGATGATACTGGAGGTTGATATCATAATCCACAAGTAGCTCTAGCCATCTTCTCTGATGTATGTTAAGATCCTTCTGGGTAAACACATACTTAAGACTCTTGTGGTCGGTGAAAATCTCCACCCGATCTCCATACAAATAATGCCTCTACAACTTAAGTACGAAAACTACCGCTGCTAGTTCCAAGTCATGAGTTGGATAATTTTTCTCATGATCACGAAGCTGACGTGACGCATAAGCTACTACCTTACCATGCTTCATCAAGACGCATCCTAATCCTCTGCCGGAAGCATCACAATAAATCGAAAATCCTCTAGTCCCATCTGGAAGCGTAAGAATGGGTGCCGTCATCAATCCTTGCTTCAACTTCTCGAATGAATTCTGACACTCTACTGTCCAAGCAAACTGCACATCCTTGTGGGTCAACTGCGTCAATGGTGCTGAAATTCGAGCAAAGTCTGATACAAACCGCCGGTAATAGTCGGCTAATCCTAGGAAACTCTAAACTTCTGCGACGGTTCTGGGTACTGGCCATGTCTCTATAGCCACTGTCTTCCAGGGGTCCACTTCCACTCCACCTCTGGTGATGATATGACCTAAGTATGAAATACGATCAAGCCAAAATTTGCACTTACTGAACTTCGTGTACAACTGATGCTCTCTGAGAATCTGAAGAACTACTCGGAGTTGCTGCTCATGCTCTGCCTCATTCTTGCTATAGACTAAGATGTCGTCTATAAACACTATCATGAACTGGTCCAAATAGGGCATGAAGATATGATTCATGAGGTCAATGAATATGGCTGGCGCATTGGTCGCTTCAAATGGAATAACAAAGAACTCCCAATGTCCATATCTTCATCTGAATGTTGTCTTCGGGATTTTTTGCTATCTGACTCTGATCTGATGGTATCCTGACCGCAATTTAATCTTCAAAAATACTGCCGCTCCACTGAGTTGATCAAATAAATTATCTATCCTTGGTAGGGGATATCTATTCTTGATTGTTACAGAGTTCAAGGTACGATAATCAACACATAATCTTGACGTACCATCCTTCTTTTTCATAAGAAGCATCGGGGCTCCCAAGGTGATCCACTAGCACGAATGAATCCCTTGGTTCTGAGTTCTTCAATCATCTTGTACAAGATCTCTAATTCTGAAGGTGCCATTTTGTAGACTATCTCTAACACTGGTGCCATTCCTGGAAGTAAATCAATGGTGAACTCTATCTCTCTCTGGAGGCTTGCCTGGAACCTCTTCGGGAAATACATCAAGAAATTCATCTACTCCTCTGGGAAACTGAACTACTACTACTAGTGCCATCCGTAATATTGGTGGAGAAGGTTCTACTTCGCCTCTAAAAAATAAAAACTATGGTTCGCCGGGAATACCAAAAATAATTCTGCCAATATGGCAGTCTATTCTTGCGTATTGATCCTTCAACCAATCTATTCCTAGGACCACATCATAGTCGGCCATCGAAAATTCTATCAATCTAGGAGAAAACTCTCTACCGCTAACTACGATTTGACACGAGGAATAGACTATGTCTACTCCCACAAGATCGTTACCAGTAAGTATATTGAGCATTACTAATAATGACTCGGGCTCCAGTCCTATCCGTATAGCAAATCATGTAGACATAAATGAATGTGATGCACCCGAATCAAATAATACCGATGCTGGAAAAGAGTTGACGAGAATGGTACCTGCCACCACCTCACCTGATGCCAATTCTTCTGCCACGGTCAGAGCCATAGCCTGACCTTGTCCTCTTGGTGCTGGTCCCCTTGCTGAAAACCTCTCTGCCGATTCTAAATCTGAGCTTAGGGATACTGTTGAGCCTGAGGCGGCAATGACCTCGGAGGCTGGTACTGCTGTTGTACTGGTGCTGGACCCCCTAACCGATGGACTGGTTAGGTTTGATGACGATGAACTAGCTCTATACGGGCAGGACCCTATCTTGTGATCCGGTGCCCCACACGCCAAGCACAATCACTGTGCTCTATGACACTCTGATACTACATGTCCTGGCTTTCCACAATAAGTACATCCTATTACGGAAGACTGCTTCTACTTCTGTTGTTGAGGATACGTCGGTATCGAGTGCTGAATCGACAAGACTGTGGTCGCCCTCCTAGGAGCTCCAATAGTCAAAGCCCTAGCTGTCGGGACTGGTGCTGATGACTGGGATATCTGTCCATGGGACCTCTTCCTTCCTCCGATTCGATCTACTATCCTCTAAAAAGTATACTCATGCCTCTTCGCTGCTCGCAAGACAGCATCAAATGTCTGGTGCTCAAACTGCTCTACTGATATAATGATCTCTAGATGGAGTCCCTACCAGAATTGCTGGGCTCGGTCTAATTCGGTCGCCACTAAGGTAGGAGCAAACCGACTAAGTCTTGAAAACTTTACCGCATATCCATCGACCATCCTTCCCATCTGCTTAAGATTGGTGAATCTCGTCTGCAGATCATACCGAGCTACTGCATCAAAGTACTTCGTCTGGAACTTGTCGCTAAATACCACCCATAAGACAGGCGTTGCTAATCTAACTGCTAGCATCGCCCACCAGCTGCGGGCTAAGTCCAATAACTATAGGTGCACAACGAATACCTTCTCATTCTCAAGAATTCTACCTGCTTCCAGGATAACCTCTATGTCCTGAAGCCATGCATCAGCAGTGATAGCATCTTCACTGCCGTCAAAGAAAGGAGGGTTCAGACACTTGAAGCTATTGGCCGCGTTATTCCCTTGATAACCAACTCTGCCCATAGCATCTTGTACTTCTGGTACAGGACGTCACCCCGACGATCTTGTGACATAAGTAATTTCCTAATGAGTCCCACCAGGGTCCCATTGTCAGGCTCTGCAGGCTGGACTGGCTAAACCGGGGGCTCTGGGTTCCCAGAATACATGACTCGGGAAGCTGCTCCAAAGTGCTGGGCTTGGTCCCCAGGTTGCTGCTGGTTAACTGGAGGTGCTCCACCTTGCTGATTACTAGGACCAGGAGCAATGCCACTGAAGAAATGACATGGGAAACAATAAGAATGGACTAAGATAGATCGAAGATATAAGCATGTGATCAGGTCAAGATTTCAAAAAAATTAGAAGACATGAGTAGAGATCAAAGGCGAGTGTTGATTGAGACATCTATTCAGTGAAACCCTCACACATCTTGATTTATAAGACCTGCATGGGCCACCACTTAAATCGTATCATATCCTAGAACCAGAATACTGGAGAGCGGAGGACAGACACAGCCAGCTACGTACATTGAAGTGTAACCCACCTCGATATACGGTTACAGCTGTCTAGATGCATGAGGGTTTAACTACAAGCCAACAGTCTCTTATGGTCAAAAATAGGCCTAGTGTCTCAATCTCAAGCAAGCAAGTAATAACTACAAGATATTAGATCATCAGACATACAAAGTAAGGCATCCCAAACATTACATATTCAGATGATCATGAAGCTAGTCATACAAAATGTGAAGACTAGCATGAGTTTAAGTCAGACATGATCAACCCTAGGTTTGTCAATCATGTTACAGCCCTTAGGCAGACAGGAATATAAGCTTTCAACATGAGCTAACACTTGTTAGGCGGCTAAACACCTCAAAAGAATAATTTACAATAGAGTGGGAGAGCAAAATAAACCCACTCGTTGCCAGGGTTATTGCGTCTAGTATTCACCATCTGGCTGGAAGGTTGGAAGATCTTTGGGGGCTACTCTGAAATCTGGCCATACAAGACCAGCTGGGTCAGACTCCAGAAAGAGCATGTGCCACAAGAGAGGCTTCACTTAAGAACTAAAACCCGTATGTTAGATCACAAGACATAAAAATAACAAAAAAATGGGAGTTATGAGAGTAGGGTGATAAACGATGAGATAACTAAAGAACTATTTCGGTAACCAAGTTACAACCTTTAAACCAAACATGGACCGGGGTTGTAACCCTTCACCTGAACAGAACTTAGTTTTTGACCAATTATCGACAAGGTAAAGCATAAACAGTAATATGCTAAGGTAACCATGAGCTGGCCTTGTCTAGACAAGACTAGACTAGACTCCATTCATCAATCACGGCCAAGCAAAGAGTACGGCTTGATACTTTAACTAACTAGGGTTATCACAAGCCTAATTACTATAAGATGCAATGAGATGTTCTAGCAGTCACAAACCCTGCAGATTTAATCCAGGTTATCCTTCCGCGGGTTGAGAGAGTTGTATTAGGTGACTTGGGGCTGCAACACATGACAGTGTGTTAGAAATGTGCCCTACTCGTCGGCAGGCTACAAGTCCACTTGAAGCGCCCAGATAATGGGATTGCCTGTGGTTGGGAAATCTCACTATTAACTACTTGATCAATCTAGTTGTTAACCTAGTCATATTTAGTACGAATCCCTGACCGTGGTAACCAGGATTCCATGATCTAGATATGATACAAGACGAGACATGTAGCTTATACAAGCACAATCATCCACAGTGTCAAGACAAGAGTTACTTAGCAAGTCAAGATAGCTGTCACAACAGCATATCAAGATTATCATGTTAGGTTACTTATCAAGATTACTCGTTAAGAGTGCACCTCAGCGGGCTACTATCAAGATTATTCATGTCATGTTAATACTTATCATGCCAAGGGTGCGTCACGACGGACCACCATCAAGGATTTATCATGTCAAGTTGCTTGTCAATAGTGCACCACGATGGATCACTATCAAGATTATTCATGTCATGTTATTACTTATCATGCCAAGGGTGCATTACGACGGACCACCATCAAGGATTATCATATCAAGTTGCTTATCAAGAGTGCACCACGACGGGCCACTGTCAAGATTACAATGTCATGTAAAGCCATATTGTCATGTCGTGTTCATGTTAAGAGTACTTGTATACCAAGAATTTACTTGGTCAAGAGTGTGCCACGGCGGGCCACTGAAGGAGTTATCAGAGAGTGTACATGCCATGCTGAGATCGTGTTCAAGCTTAAAGCACGCACGTGGTACAGATAATAACATTATACAATTCTATCAGGGGGACAAGCATGGATAAAGTAAGACAATTATCCTGGCCAAAAAGGGCGCAAAGGATCAAATGGGGTGTCATGGATAGCATGTGCCCAAGGTCAACATGCATCAAGAAGAGTATGCACCAAGGATTGTATGCACTGGGAGTGGCATGCGCCCACGACTATGCGTCTAAGGCCATGCGCCCAAGGCTATGCGTGTCATGGAGAGCATGTACTAAGGAAGTCATGCGTCCAGGACTGTATGCACCCAAACGTGCATGCACCCACATGATGGGGACAATGTGTACTTGGAAGAAGGCCAGGAGACTATCTTTCTAGGCAAGTGGGCGCATAATCAGGGCTATGCGCCCAAGCGAAGGGGGAACAGGGTATACTTGGGCGCATATAAAGGCTATGCGCCCAGGGCTACGTGCAAAGGGCCATGCGCCTAAGCACAGGAAGCTGGTAGATAATAATAAATTTTGATAGATCAAAACCCAAGAAAATCAAAATTTGATTAAACTTAGATCTACAAGATTTTATCCTCCAAAACCAAAAATGCTAAGTACTAAAGAGTCTTAGAAGCTTGTAGGGAAGACAATAGAACAATTAAAATCGAGTTCCTCCATGAAGCAAGATGACACTTACCTAAGGGTTTGGGAGAGAATTAATGGAGAAGAGAAATAAATGAAAGAGTACTAAGGAGAGAGAGAGAGAGCGGAATTGGGTTATAAAGGGGAGGTTTATCATGATGAACCACTTGGCCCAAACTAAGCCAAAATAAACCAAGTCGAGCTAAACTAAGACCAAACCAAGCCATGCATGCCATGCTAGACAAGCCAAGATACGGGTTGAGAATTCGTACACGTATACTGAAAATACGTACAACGAAAAACGGGAGTAACACGAACCGAAAGCATCGAAAGGTACGTATCGTATTCGCGGATGTGTGGGCTTTGACGGAATTCAAATTGGTTGCGTGTGCACGATGAATTTTATACGTATCCGTCGAAATTTACAGTATCGATCATTTTGTAAATTTCACAATTACTTTGTACACGTTCGTCAAATTGAGACAAACTTGACCAACAGGACCGTATCATTTTTTTGGTCCTGTATGCCAAGTTTGGTCCGATTCTAAGAAGGTCGACCAGAGCGCCTATTTAGCGGGCCCGCGACCCGCTCCAACGGGCAAAATTGTGCACAGCCTATCAGAATCTAACTTTGGACACACGGTTGGTTTCGTCTCCTCAAACCGGACTCGTAGACATATAGCTTGACGACTTTAGAGACCATAGATACTAGCACGCATTTTGGTGCAAAATGGGTCTAACAGTAGACATCGTTTTGACCCGAAATTACTATTTTGCTCTTGTTCCAGAATTAGACTTTTGGACAGACGTTTCCTAGAAATGTTTTTTATTCCAAACACGTTCGTGGTATTTATTTCAGCATCTGAGGACGTATGCGAGATTTGGCTTTCATCGTTTCACTATTCTGACTGTTTGAACTATTGGATGTCGCCCTTTTGCACACAACCTCAGGCAAGATACCTTGCCATATTTACTGCTTATATTTAGTCGTATTTTTTGTAGTTATGGTATATTTCTGTCTGTTTATTTCCAGTTCTTTCAGTTGATCTACTTGCTTGCTTTTCGTGATACATGATGCAAGTACTCGCCTTATTTTCTTCTTGTATTTATGCATATAGACCTAAAGTTAAGGGACTACCATCTGTAGTGTGTTGCATAAACCTTGACACAGTTGTACCACAAGATATGTGTGAGATGAGTAGCATGTAGAGGTACTTGCATGTTGGCTGATCATACGTGCGCATGCGTTAGGTCTAACTGCTAATAGAGGCATGTTAGGAGACTTAGCAGTTAGTAGAGGTAAATGATCGCGAATACGACTTAGATGGGTGCATCGGGTAGGGAGAATATTTCCTTATCGTATGGGCTTCTATTACACATTCTCTTGTAACCCGGAAGCTCCGCTAGAGATACGGGTATGCTTACCCCCTCAGGTTGACCACTGACGTTTTTGAACATTATGCGCTTAGGTCACTGGTGCCTAATTGGAGACTATACCAGATTCTATTTACAGCCAGGGCTCATGCGATGAAAGGTTTGTTCTTAACTGCATAAACACATTAGAATGGTTAGGTAAACCTTAGTCAATGTCATGTCACCCCCATTCTTTAGTAGCTTGGGATAATGTTGCATCGCGGTATAGTGTGCTACTCCTTGTCCTTGTTTGGTTATAGGGGTAGTCCACTGTTTCGATGATGAGATATTAGATCTTATTATGATTGGGACCATTTTACTTCACTTGTGATTTGACATATTATATATATCCAGTTATGTGGCATGTTCTTCTTGTATCTTGTTACATCCTTCTGAGGACCTGGTGATCTATCCAGGTGTGTACTTTTATGAAGTTTCATAGGTGCTCTAGCCAAGATCGTGGTCTCTTTCTTTCTATTGAGGAGGATTGCTCGTGGATCGTCTAGCTATTCTATCCATCCCTTCATTGTATATTTTTTTCTTATTTAAATGGTTGGTAGTGGATTTGTCCGTCCAACTACATGTATAAATGATAAAGTTCATAGATGATTTATATTATTCTTCTTTTATTTTGGTGGATGAGATTTATTTATCATGGTTTACTATATTTTATAGCTTATGTATATATACGAGGTTTTCATATATTGGACTATACTTCGTATGTGTGCAGCTGTCATAGATATGTACTTAGTCCTAAGTATTTTGGGACTGGGGCATTACAGACTTTGAATCAAAGACACCTGCTTCCTCTACAAAGTCAAGAAAGGCAACCAAGAACAAGTCATGTCATATGACATCACTGGGTGGTCATCTTCCACCTTTGGATGCTATCTTCATCCTAGCAACGGCTTCACTTCCTTCTGCCGAAATGGTAGTACCGAAGCCAGAAATCAATTATCAGCCAGTATTCCATCTATACAGTCAACAGTCCCGTGAACTGATGACAAAGATGGGATATGATCTACAGAAAGCCCCTGGCTTGATTGACGGGAAAAGGTCTTCTATACCTATTTTCCTACGTCTTTAACATAATCAGTCTCGTATTAGTTTGGGATTCTGGACAGATCTTTCATCTCTCCAAAAGAAGTCTTCCAGAAGCAAGACTCGGATGAAGAACTATAACAAGGTTTCCTTCACACCAATATAGAAGAAGAAGCCATGACTGGTACTCGATCTGGGAGGCTCTATCTCAGAGACTATCCAGAGGGACAAGAGAATACAGTCACTCCTCCTCCAGTCTCTGATGCCCCTCCGGCATCTTTTTCTGCCGTCAATGTTCCTTCAGCGTCATCATCTCAAGCGAAACCAATTCCTCCTAAACCAACAACGGCTGACAAAAGCAAACAACCCGTTCGCTTTGATAAAATATTGAAGAAAACTCTATCTTTTGGACTTAAAAACCCATATAATTTTGACATATTGGCTCAACTAGCCAATACTCCAGCAAGGTTATCGATTTTTTAACCCCTGCGTCTCTCGAGAGAAACTCGAAAAATGTTAAGTGAAGCTGTAATGCAAGCGAACGCTTGTCTGGCCCATCTTAAGAGATCGGACGAAGAACCAGTAGCATGTTCTCACTATCATAGCGTGATGGAGCTGATCCCTAATATCACCTTCACTCAAGATGATATGCTTCTGGAAGACAATCGACATGACCGACCTCTCTACTATATGGGATATATCGATACCATGAAGGTCGATCACATTCTAGTCGACCTAGGATCTGCACTCAGCATTATGCCAAAGACTCTATTGGATGCGCTGTAGATCCCAGTTCATAACCTCTCTACAATAATTACGATTATTTTGGGGTTCAATTTCGAGAGAAGCAAACCGTTGGAAAAGATTCGCCCAAAAGTCCAAATAGGCAATCTTCGTACGAAGGTTACCTTCTATGTGATTGACAATCATGTCTCCTACAACGTCTTGTTGGAAAGACCATGGTTGCATGAACATAACATCGTGCCATCCACTCTCCATCAATGCTTCAAGTATGTTGATGACAACAGAGAAGTCTGGAAGAAAGTGGCTGATCTTAATCCCTTCCGTGGCATCGAGGCATATTTTACTGACTCCATAATGTACAAAAAGGAGTTCATGAAAGTCGTATTGGCCATGGACACTGAAGAAGACCGAAAAGTAAGTCTGGATGACGTCCTAGTGATTCCGGTCAAAGGATGCACTTCTCATCCTTCGTCTTCTCAGACGTTGACAATCAATCTTTCTCCTTCTATCAAGCATCTTCTTGCTGAAAGGATAGAGCATAGGGAGCTCACCTCTTCTAAGCCTCTTATTATCGACCTGCATCGTAACAAGCCTTCTCCTTCTCCTCCTCTTGTTATCAATATTAGTAAGCCACCGGCTAAGGTCAAGAGCACTGTTGTAAATGATGATGTAAATATCAATAAAGTAGCATCTTCTTTGCAGTATATCGATGTCAATTATTACACTCAACGTTATCTAGAAATCCTGGATAACTTCGAACCCCTTACCTTAGGAGCAGTTCAACCCCTTCAAGATGAAGTATCACTTGAATCAGTACAAGGTTCATTCTTTCTGGTTCCCTCCTGCAAGAAGGATGAACATCCTATCCACTTCAGCAAAGGATTGAATCAAAAGGCTACATCCGATAGTGATGCTGAAAATAATGATAATGGATGACTTCAACTATGTCGTTACAGTCAACAATTGAAGAACATCATCCAAAAGATGGGCTACAATTTCAAATATGGCCTCAACGGTGGTAGGGGAAGGCGAACTCCTATTCGTATACCTGCTCCAAAAGGGAAGTCACTACAATATCATAATAAAACAAAGTATGAGTTAGGCTACACTTTGCCGATCGTGACCCCAGATGCCTCTAAGTCTGACAAAGAAGAGTGATCTAACTCTTCTGACTCTGCCTCATAGGATTCAGACACCAGCATAGGGAACGTCCATCGAGTGACCCTATCTTCCAATATGGTGACCGCTGAGTTCTCGGAAGATGACGACGAATTTGTTGAAGTCCCTGAATCTGATCCTTGGGCACAAAGGATGGATATCCAATGGGCACTTCGCATCGAGCAACGTGAACCACCTACTGAAGATCAATTGGTCCAGGTCGATGACAAAGACAAAACTTCTCCAAGGCCAATCTTCATCAGCAAAAGTCTTCCTAAAGCAGATAAACAAAAACTGATTCAGCTCATTCGGAAATACATTGACGTATTCGCCTGGAGCTATGAGGATATGCCAGGATTAGATCCTCAGATCGCTACCCGCAAGGTCACCATTCTGCCAAATACTAGGCCAGTCAAACAATAACAACGACGATTTCGACCTGATATGATGGACTCTATAGAAGCTGAAGTCAAGAAGCTTATCGCTTGCAGCTTTGTCAGAGAAGAACAACATCCAGACGGGATGGATAATATCGTCCCAGTTATGAAGAAAATAAGAAAGGTCTGAGTCTGCATAGACTTTAGAGACCTTAATTAAGCTTGTCCCAAGGATGAGTTTTCTCTTCCGATCACTGATGTCATGATCGATAACACTTACGGGTTCGAGCGGATGTCTTTCATGGACGGATTCTCCGGATACAATCAGATCAGGATGAACCCCAGAGATGAAAAACATACATCCTTCTGTACTCCTCTGGGAGTCTACTGCTACACCGTCATGCCGTTTGGTCTCAAGAACGCTGGTGCAACTTATCAGTGAGCCATGAACACCATCTTCTGCGAATATTTACAGAAGATAATCGAATGCTATGTTGACGATATTGTTGTCAAAAGTCGTCTAAAGGAAGATCACATCTAAGACTTAAGAACTATCTTTGATCTAATATGCCAGCATCAACTTAAGATGTATCCCACCAAGTCATTCCTGGGAGTCTCTAGTGGTAAATTTTTTGGATTCGTTATTACCTCTATGGGTATACACGTTGACCCCGAGAAAGTCAAAGCTATTCAAGAGATGCGTCCTCCATGCAACCTAAAAGAGCTACGAGGATTCCAGGGATGACTTGCATACATCAGGAGATTCATCTCAAATCTCTCTGGACGTTGCAGACCGATCACTCAATTAACGAAGAAAGGTATCTTTCATTTGGACCAAAAAATGTCAGCAAGCATTTAAAGACATAAAAGCGGTACCTGATGAATCCTCCAGTCCTAGTGCCTCTACTCACAGGAATACCCTTCCTGATGTATGTTCGAGCAATAGATCATTCTCTGGGTACCCTACTAGCCCAAATGAATAAGGAAGGTCATGAGAAAGCCATCTATTATCTCAGTCATACGATGATTGGTATTGAATATCGATATAGCCCAGTAGAAAAAGAGTGTTTAGCCTTGATGTTTGTTGTCCAGAAAATGCGGTACTATATCACAGGCCAAACTATTCATGACATCTCCAAAGTCAACCCTCTCTAAGTCTTGATGAAGAAACCCAGTACACTCAATTCTAGACTCGCTACATTGGCTATATTGTTAGTACAATATGATATAGTCTATGTCCTACAAAAATTTATTAAGGGTTAAGCCTTGGCTGATTTCTTGGCAGCTCATCCAATTCCTAAAACGTCTAAACTTTGTGATAAAATTCCTGATAAAACTTTAGAATTAAAAATGATTTTGGAAGGAATCCCTACCTGGCATCTATTCTTCGATGGTGTATCCAGAATCAGACCCAAAGACACTATCGTCGCTGGAGTTAGAATCGTTCTGGTACCACCAGAAGGATTGGCCATTCAAAGAGCCTATTACTGGACGAGCTATGTTCTAACAATTTTGCTGAATATAACGCTCTACTCATCGGTCTCCAATTAGCTAAACAGTTGGATATTGAGTATCTAGAAGTATACGAAGACTCTAAACTGATTATCAATCAGGTTAGAGGCACGTACGAAGTTTGGCATCAAAATCTAGTTCCATACCATAAAGCAACAGTCAAACAGGCTACATTATTCAAAGTCTTCTTCATTGAACATGTACGCCAAGCTTGCAATACAGAAGCTGATGCGCTTGCTAACCTAGCAGCAGTATTAGCAATTACTGTGAAAAGACAACAACTGATCGTCATCACTAACAGAGAATTATTCTGCGTCGAGAATAATTTGCATTTGGAATACAGCAATTCAGTCAAAATTTGCACTACTAGTGAAGACTGAATAGCTCCTTTCATCGACTTTACGGTATATGACATCTTACCTGAAGATCCCAAAGAAGCCACAACAATCCGTCGGCGATCACTCATATTCTACTGTAATCATACCTCCAAAATACTATATATGCGATCATTTGACAGTATGCTCTTACGTTGTCTTGCAGAAGATAAAGCAAAATAGATACTACATGAAGCCCACGACGGCCTGTGGTGCACATCAGCCTGGTCCTAAGCTACAGGATCGGATTCAACGCATGGGATATTATTGGCCAACCACGGTGCCAGATGCCATTAAATATTCAAGAAAATGTCGAGCATGCCAAATCTATGTAAATTTTATTCATCAACCATCAGAATTCTTGTATTCGACTGTAGCATTATGGTCCTTCGAAGCTTGGGGCATGGATGTCATTGGTCCTATTAATACACCTTCATCTCGAGGACATCGGTTTATCCTAGCTATAACCAATTACTTTTCAAAGTGGGCTAAAGCTATACCCTTGGCTGAAGTCAAGACAAGCAGTGTCATCAACTTTATTAAACATCATGTGATCTACAGAATCAACATTCCTCGACGAATCATCTATGACAATGGACCTCAATTCATTAGTCAGAAGTTCACTCGATTCTGTGATGACAATCGGATCAACAATGTTGCTTATACAGCCTACAATCCTGCAGCTAACAGTTTAGCGGAAGCATTCAACAAGACGGTCATCATGCTTCTCAAGAAGTTTGTTTCCACCAATAAACATAACTGGAGCAAAAAGTTTGGAGAATGTTTATAGGCCTACCGTACTACCAAACGTACCTCGACTGGTTGTACACCTTTCTCTTTGGTGTATGGATACGAAGCTGTCCTACCATTAGAGATTCAAATCCCTTCTCTAAGGATTGCCATTGCCAATGAGCTCACAACAGAAAATAATGATTATCTTCGACTTCAGGAGCTTGATGCACTTGACGAGAAGCGGCTACTAGCTCAATAACACATCGAGCTATATCAAGCCCGTATCTCAAAAGCCTTCAACCGTAAAGTCAAAGTATGAGCATTTCAAAAACGTAAGCTAGTCCTTACCGTCAGACGTCCTATGACTATGACACACATAAGTAAGGGCAAGTTCAAATCAAAGTGGAAAGGTCCATATATTATAAGCAAAGTTTTCTCTAACGGAGCTTATCAACTTTCAGGGATGGATAGCCGAATCGCTATGATGTCTATCAACGACAAATTTCTGAAGAAGTATCATGTTTGAAAGTATGTATTATATTTTCTGACAAATATTGTACATACTTCAAATCATTGAATTACTTACTTGTCTGAAAAATCCCCAGCAGAGTCTATCCAGATCTTATGATACATCTTTTTTGACCCACAACATCTACTACATTATCACAAATATCATCTTTTGAAACCCAGCTATTTTAAGAGATATCATATCCTTGAGTCTCAATTGGCACAAGGATAATTAATATATCGATGAATTCACGTCCACATTACCTTTAAATTTTGCTATCTACATTAATGACTCGTCACGTCCGTATTACATCTGATGATGTCATATCAGAAATGACAATATTTTAAGTTATATTCTGTCATATCCATATTATCTTTGAACAGATATAATAAGTATTATTATTTTCAAGAGATATGTCACGTCTAGTACCTCTGAACATATTTCTTATTCCTATCTACTGCTTGTGTCTCAAATAGATACATAATAAGTAAAAGAGCAACAAAAAGATCATCAGTTTTCATTCAATGACATGAAAATTATTACATTCATCAAAATGTTTAAAATAAAAAGTTACCACAATCTGATAATTTCATTTCGAAGGCTGGGTACTAAGATCGGTGATCAACCTCTTCAAGGATTTAGCTCGCTCCATTCTGGAGTCAATCACCCTTTGTCTGGCCAAATTTCTCCCAGACTCTGGGTCAAAAGGTTGCAGTGAGTTAACTTGGAGTTCAATTTCTGCACCCTGAACTTGGACAAATTTATCTCGCTACCTCATCAGATCATCCAGATGACTTGCAGCAACTTGATGCAGTTCAAGCACTTCTTCTTCACGCTTCTTGGCTATTGTGATTGCTTTGCGAAGATTGGCCATCTCAACTTTCAACTCTTGAAGATGAGTTTGGCATTCAGCTGCTTCTTTCTCTTTCTTTGCGGCTTCAGTCTTATAACGCTCAATGGCAGAGATAGTTTCGGCAATGCTCATTTCTATTTCTCCAGATCGTACTGTGAATGCAACTACAGAATCTTTTAAAGCTGCCTGTCATGCTTCATATTCATGAGTCATTGCCTCACAGTCGGCATCCATAAGTCTCTGGATGTTGCCTCTTGTCAAATCTTGATAAGATTTGATATGCTCTTTAAGTGCATCCAAGATATGCTCTAAAAGCTGACTCTTTCAGTATCGCCGATATTACGGATGGCTTCAACGGCAAAGAAAGCAGTTCACTTTACTGGTTCATAAGGGTGGCTTTTCTCTAAGGCCATCTGAATAAGAGTATTCAAAGAGAGAAAGAAGGTACTTGTATAAGTCTCGATGAGGCTATTTGTCATCGCCGATACGCCAGGTGTCGCTACTTTGCCAACAACTCCTCCTTCTGCAGAAGATGGATTGATCACAGCTTGTGTACCAGGAGACTTTTGCACAGGCATCCTTGAGGAGCTTCCTTCTGCAGTATGAGTCCCCATGTCTAGGAGAGCCATGGTGGAACTGAAGCTGAAGGCCGTAGAGGTCAACGGGGCTGCAGCAATAGTCCCCACGTAATCCTCTGCAATCAAAAGCACAATCATTATATATCATGTCAAATAATATCAAAGGAGCAATAGTGAATAAAGTCAGAAATTTACGTGAGTCCGGCAACACATATGGAGTCTCACGAGGCGTGGGGTCTCGTTCGGTAATGAGCCTCGTTATAGTATTCTCAGAGACGGCTGCTTGGCTGCTCCCAGCCTTCGAACCACCTGACATGAAACGGCTGCTCCCAGCTCTAAATTCAGCCTAGTCACCTGGGGCTGCCACCTCTGCCCCTTCTGTTTTAAAGACGCATTCAGCTGGGGTCTAGATCTCCTCAGCATTAACTTCTTCAGGGTTTTTGTCACCTTCAAAATTTTTAGGACCTTTGGCAAGGCCTTCGTCATCATCTTCATCATTTGGGCTTTCATCGCCCTCAATATCAACATCGAAATTCTCATCGCCTTGTAGTTCATCGAGGTTCTAATTGTCATCTTTTAAGCTCTGGTGGCTCTTATTTTTATTCTCACCAGTAATAAGGCCATCCTTGGTCGTCGACTTCTGATCTTTCTGGGTCTCCTGTGGACCTTATCTTACTTCAACTTTATCAAGATCAGAAGAAGCATCTATGGGTTCTTTTTTAATCAGATTGTCATCAAAGTTACAGCCATCTAGCGCTTCTATCATCTTTTTGTCTTCTCGAGAGAGTACAGGAGTTTGGCCTATAGAAGGAACTGGGACATTCGGAACGCCCTCTGAAGGTAACGCTTCTTCAGGAGTTGTGACTTTCGGAAGATCATCAGTAGGGGATGGTAACATTATTCTGGCAGCAGCAAGTGCAGTCACAGGAACGGTGATCCTCATAAATACTGGTTTTGAAATAGGAACCAAAGGAGTAGCCTCTACAATATTTGGAGCCAGAATATTCATTGTTGGAGTCTCTGTAAATAGAAAACATATATATATATCAACACAAATGCCCAATGAATTAATATCTGGAAGGGAAAGAGTATCACCTTTCGGGGACAGTGGGTCTTGCGATGGCAATGACGATTCTGGTTGACCACGAGACTGCCCTAGCACTGAGGGAGTAAACGAAGCTGCAGTTTCTAATTGCACAACTTCAGTTACCAACAGTTTTCTTCTTGTTTTGTGCTTGAGCAGTATTGGAGGAGATCGAATCCAGAAGGTTCATCCCATACATCCGGCCCTCTACTAGTCTCTTTGGTAGGAATTTTGCTTTCTTTTGGGATTGGAGAAGGAGTTGTCCCCGTTCCCCAAGAAGAAATCCATGTTTCAACCTGTCACATCTGGGATTTTGTCCTCGCTACAGGCTGTTCAGTAATAACAACAGCTTCTTCTTTTTTCTTCCCCCGAGCCTTAGAGGGAGAAGGAGGTTTAGCTGGGATAGATTGGGTAGTTGATTCACCAACTTTTTGTCTTTTACTAGCCCCTTTTGCAAGAGATTTCTCTTTCCGCTTCTTGAGAGAGATTTCTAGCAGATCATTCACTTCGTCATGGAGACCGACAAGTGTAGCTTCAAGAGGTTCATCAGCAGGAGCATTTTTCTCAGCCTCTCTAAACTCCAGGCTGGTCTTGGCCTATGCTCTTGACCGTCTGACACTAACAAAACTATCAGACAAATTGAAGCTTTCGAAGAAGGTATTGGCCGAAGTATAAAAGTTTGCATATGTATATAACATACGCGGGCCTACTTCAAGAGTAGCAAAGGGCATTAAGAATGTAGCCTTAGTGCCCCTGGCACTATAATATCTCCAGCCTCTAGCACCATCGATCAGATATCCTGAGGCTTTTCAGGTGGTTGCGTTGCCGACGTACATTTGATCATAGCCGAACTGGCAGACAAATCGGCTAGCCAGATACGATTCCAAACAACACTCACCCCCAAACCCGATATATTAGGTGAGAGGGTCTGATCATCTTCAACCACCTAAAAGCAGCTGGCGATGGACGAGCACCCATAGGCTCTAGGTCTATGAGCAAAGGAAGAAGATTCTCAGTTCTAGGAGGTGGAGGAACGCAATAGAACCTCCAATCAGAACCTATATTTGATGCTTTTCGGCAGTTAGTAAGAGAGTTTACTTTCCATTGAGATGTGGCATAAGGTCTGAGGAAGTCTCCTCCTACGACACATAGAGCAGGATCCATCAGAATGGAATTGTGTAGCAACAACCAGTCGAACAAATAAGTATATGTCATCTCAGTACGAGGAAACCCGTCTCGGGTACTGGGATCCATCATCATAGCATCTGTGAAAGAACGAAGACCTGCGTTCAACCGGCAAGTCATCGCAGAAAGAATGTCCATCTTGTGTCTGAATACTAAACGCACAGCAGTGAATAGTAACCCCGGTGGATCCTATCAACAGCACTGGCTCCGGGGACCACGAACCGACGCAGCTACAATAAGAAAAAACCTGCCAGAGTAGCCTCTCGAGATATCTGTCTACCACCTTGTCTTATATAAGTCTCGATTGAAGCACCAGTCGTAAACTCACGCCAATCCTCCTTCAGTTCATTGTCAACATGCCTTGACCTTTCTATCAATTTTTGGATAGTACTGCGGTCAAGTGGTTCAAAAAAGCGAGCTCATAATCTAGGTGTTCATGCACCTTGTCTTTCTGGATGTGGCCCAAAAATATATACAGCAACCATTTGGATAAATAGCACGTCCCTTTTGTATAAATCTTATTTAGAATGGTGCAGATCATGAAGTGGCATAACAACTCGTCGAAGACTGCCAGCATTTCTGAGTTTTTCTTGACTAAAGCGTCCAATTCTTCATTGGTTGGCACATACTCTTCATATGGGTTTTCACCCATTGATAGATGAGTGATGTATTGTATTTCATGAAGGGCGAAGCTTCTCTCTCCCCGAGGGGTTACAAAAGTGCCCGTCTTACTATTGTATCTTTCTACCAAGGCCAAAAACAAATTGGAATAGGTACAAATTCTGCAGGAAGTAGTCCAAATGGGTTCATAAAGCTCTAAATCAAGCATGTCGTCGCTAAAGTTGTTTAAAGCCCAGATTGAAAGCTGGTTCCATCGTTTGATATATGGATTCATCAAACCCGTCAATCTCATATTCTGAGCTGGATACTTTCCTTCAGCCTTAGCAAATAAGTTTGCAAAGAAAGGTATCCTAACTAGAATCATCATAGATGAATCCTCAGGAGGCATACAGCTTGGTTTTAGGCCTCTCAAGTAGGTGTTATTTCTCTCCGAAGAACTGAAGAATATGTCTCTATTTTGAGGACCTAGTATGTGACATATCCTTCCATCTCTGGCCTGTTGAAAAGGAGTCAGATCCCATACCATGTTTCGAGTATAGCTGGTATGGGCATAACGGGATAGGAACAGATGTCTCGTCATATCAGTAAGATACATTAGTCTGTTTTTGCTCTGATAGACTCGCTTTTCCTATTCCAATTTAGGCTAAGAATCTTTCTTGATAGCTTTGCCAAACAAGAAGGCTGGTTTCTTATGGGGAACCTGATCCAAGCTTATAAGGGGTTCACCATTCATCAGGCATAATAAAGTCCTGTTATCCTGAGACTTTAGCACAACTCTGCTGGTTTTAGGAAGATCGTATTGAGGAAAATGGACATAAAAAAGATCTTCTTGATACTCAGACACCTGGAAGGCAGAAGCTAATTCCTCAGCATTCTCTCAGATCAACTGCAAAAAAAATTTAGAATTAAAATCTTGAAAAGATTGTTTTCTTAAAGAAACACACAGCGCCAATCATGGATGGCACAGAATGAGAAGAATAGTCCTCAATTAGCACATGCAGAGTGACAGTTCTCAAGTCCAATGGCATATAAGTCAGTCAGCACATTATTTGTGCATCACATTGAATAGCACATTATGCTTAAAATATGAAAAATAGCACAAGGTGTTATTTTTTATGATTGATTTTAGCAAACACTCTGAAAGAGGTGGTGCAAGTTGTAGATGGTGTAAAAGCATCGACCAACACTCTGAAAGAGGCGATCGATGTTGGCCATAGATTGTGCTACATGTGAATGGCGCGAGCGTTCTGTTGTCGTCTTCTTCGATCAATTTTCTCACCTTCAAAATCGGGATTCGCCTCATCGGCTCTCGCCGACGGCATGACATGACGTGGCACCATCAACGGAGGAACGCGTGAAGCTTCAGAAGTTGAAGAAAATAAAGAGTTTGAGAAGAAGAGAATTTGAGTAAAAGTCTTTTCCCTCTCTTCTATCGGTTATTTATAGCCTAAAGCTATTTCGTAATAGACGTGCGATCCGCACCCAAAACTCAGGGTCAGTTACAATAATGTCATGCGCCAATCACACAGAAATACTTTTTATTCAAAGTATTTCAAATTTTAAAGCTTTTCAAAATTTGTAAACTTTGAAGGGGGTCTTGTAGAAGCCTAAAAAAGTATAATCATCATCATGCGCTACTCATAAATAGTGCCAGAGTATAAATCATTAAATGGCACTGGCCATCAGATGGCGCATGACATCAGTTGGCGCTGGACGTAGGTGGCGTTGTCCGCCACGTGGCAAAGCTTCCTCGAGAAGCTGAAACAGTTGTCATAATTACTGACAGCAAGTCAGTCGAGGAAAATCCGTTTGAATCTCGAACGCATAGCACTCGAGAAGGTTGTGTCAGATTTGTTTCGATTCACGCGTTGTAGGTTTCGTTGTACGAATTACGAGATACATACTTAATATTTGAACCTAGAGTTTATAATGTATATTATTAACGAATAATGATCATAGAGATTAGTGTAACCTAGATCTAGAAGGTATGATTAGTAAATGGCTTAGGTAACATAGGTAGTATATGACTTGGAACGACCCAAACTTTCTAGGTAGGAGTGGCTAGTCATATTTGGATTTAGTAAATAATATATATTTGTTTGTGATTTGGGGTTGATAAATATTGCACGGAGTATGATTCATTGGTTCATGGATAGTTCGGTTAGACTTTGGTACTGCAGTCTCAACACAGATTGGACAAAACTCCAGGCAAGTATACCTTGTCTACTTGTACAGTTTATTTTCATATATTTCTATATTATTATTTCTTTCCAGTTATATTTTATTGTATGCCATTCATGTTTATGTTACTTCTACTTTCTTATTTTACGTGCACGTATCTTTCTTGTTTTCCTTATGTCACTGTTTATTTCTTATGAGTGTCATGACGATATTTGCTAGTCCTTAGTCTACATTCTATTGAGTTGACTTGACCTGTAGCCGAGATCGATTTTTAGTCATTGACCTATGTTATCTATAGATCGGGAGCGTCCTATGGCGTTACGGTATAGAGACTCATTATCGACCTGTTACTCCATCTCTAGATCGGGAGTATCCTATAGCGTTACGGTATAGAGACTCCTTATAGACTTGTTCTTCTATCTCTAGGACTTGGAGCATCCCATGATGTTATGGTGTTAGAGACTTGTTATCGACCTGTTATCTCCCGTCTCTAGGATCGGGAGTGTCCTATAGCATTACGGTAGTAGAGACTCATCTTTTGTCTTGAGATCGGGAGCGTCCTATGGCGTTACGGTATTGAGACATCTTTCTTGATTTATTTTATGTTTTACTTTCCTTTCTTTCCATGCATGTTATTTACTGTTATATTTGGCATGTTTTTATGTATCTTGCTACATCCCTCTGAGGACCTGGTGATCTCTCCAGGTTATTGTTGGTTTTCTTCCAGGTAATTGTTGAGACTGCTAGAATAGAAGGATAGATTGGGGGACGGTTATATCTCCAGGATTCAGGTATCGATAGTGGTATTTTTATCATTTTTTTGTCTTTTATATTTTATGATGACATCTTTAGCTGTATAGCCTAGTTTTACAAGCTTACTTTCTGTTATGAGCTTGTTCAGATGATTGTATTAAGGTCTGGCCAACCTTACTACAAATTATCTATTCTTGTATTTATATTCCAGTAGCATCAATATATTATTGTTTGATCAGCATTAATACACTGGTTCCTACTTGAGATTATTATCTGTGGATTGATATATAGTTGACTTGCCATTTTAAACCCTATCTTAGACAGCTTATACGTATTCGAGCTGGGCTGCAGACCACTCGATACGTAGCTGGCATGTATACATATCATAGTCCTACATATTTTAGGACTGGGGTGTTATATTTTTTTGGTGGCCCATGCAGGTCAAGTTAGCCGTTTCGATTATGTTACTGTACCGAGTGGGCCTGTGAATATGATTAAAATCTTAGGAATCTCAATCCACACTGTCTTGACAATTCTTTTAGAAATTTCTCTATTACCCTTGAACTTCGTATTTACTTTCGATTGCTCTTCCTTTGTTTTCTCTGTAAACCCCCCAAAATTTATAAACTCTATTAATAAAGTTTTATATATAAGTAGGATATTTTAATATTATAACTAGTTAGTAAATGATAAGGTGATTTATTTTACAATAACAAGTGGTTATTGTAGATAAATATATGAAATTATTCTCATATAATCCTTTCTACCCAAAAATATTAAAAACTTTTTGTTTTCTTTTTCTGAGAAATTTTTATAAGATTTTATGAGATTTTCTTTATCTTCACAAGGGTACCTAAGGAATTGCATATAGTTTTTTTATAAATTTATAAAAATAAATTATATATATATATATATATATATATATATATATATATATATATATATATATATATATATATATAAAGAAATATATATATATATATATATATATATATATATAAAATATTTATAAGGTATTATTTTGTTTTAAAATTTTGGGATTATTAGATTTTTAGAGGCTTGTATATATAATTATTTTTATTCATTTATATATAGATATAATTGTATAAGTAAAATAAAAAATAAATAAATAAATTAAAACTCAGACCGAGATACTCGTGAGATAAGATTATCTCACGAGTTGAACAAACCCAATTTCTCCCGCTGAATGACCCCCGAATCCACGCACGGATAGGAGGGGATTTGGAAGATAGTTCGTGAGATTTAAAACCCCTAAAATCTTCGTCAAATCTGAACCAACCCTATCATAATCTAAACCACGTCCGATTCGTCCAAGATCCCAGAAAAATCCTGCATCAAATCAGATCAAACCTCCCCAAAAATAGGGTTATCACCGTATGTATTTACTTTGAACTCGCAGCGAGTTCTTGAGAAACTTCCTATTAAAAGCGCTCCCAACTTCGCAACCACCGACGCTCGAAGAACCCCAACGTCCCCACACCAGGTTCTGAACGCCTGCACATCGACGTTGGTCACCTTAGTGCCGCCGTGGCCCAGCAACACAGCCATACCGAAACCAGAACAGAGTAGAACCTATTCCCAAACCACTGTCAGGTATGAACTTCCCAATCGAATTTTGTTTCCATTACTTCATCAAATTCTGATTTGATTTCTCCTACGCATAGCCCACATGATTGGCTTCAACCCTATTCCAATAGATTTAGAAGTATTAGTCTGTAATCCTCTAGAACTCGACGTAAAGTCGAGCGAAATTATGTCCATAAACAGAGTTTAGGTAGTCCTAGACACCAGAATTAGAAGGCGAACCCTTACTAATCCATCGACTGATTCAAGAATCTACTTGAAAGAGTTTCTAGACAACATGTAGGAGATTAACACCCAGTTTATAGTTCCTGGTTTCACTTATTATGTGCAAAGAAATTCACTGTCAAAAATCAATAAAAAGTTGTTTTCAAAAACTAGATTTTAGAAAAAATCACCGATACGGCGTGTGCCCCGACAAACCAGGCAACGTGGTCGAGCACTATATGCATCGAAAGTTGCATATGGATGTTGCCGACGTGTGGGAACTGACGGAACTTGATTTCGCTGCGCGTGCGCGACGAAATCAATGCGTATTCGTCGAGATACTCCCGTATCGACCTTTTGCAAACTTGGCCATAACTACGTGAACGTTCGTCGGATCGACGCGAAACTTATGCCATCAGGACCGAATTATTTTTTTGGTCCTGTATGCCAAGTTTGGTCCGATTCTGAGAGGGTCAACCGGAACACCTATTTGGCGGGCCCGCGACCTGCTCTAACGGACGAAATTGTGCACGGTCCGTCGAAATCTAACTTTGGACGTACGGTTGGGTTCGTCTCCTCAAATCGAACCTGTAGACACATAGTTTAAAGACTTTAGAGACCGTAAGTACTGACACGCTTTTCGGTGCAAGGCAGGTCCAACGACGGACATCGTTTTGACCCAAAATTATGATTTTGCCCCTGTTCCAGAATTTGGCTTTTGGACAGGCATTTCCAAGGCATATCTATTATACTAGGAACGTTTTTGATGTTTGTTTCAGCATCCGGAGTCCTTTCTGGATTTTGAGTTTCTTGCTGACGCTTCTGATCGTTAGATTTGCTATTCCCGCACCACCAGGCAAGATACCTTGCCTTATTTATTATTTATAATTAGATGCATCTTTATTTATTTATTTGCTACATATTATTATCTACTTTCAGTTGGATCCATTACTTGTTATTTTTAGTTCACTTTATTTTGCTCTCAATTATTTTTCCTTCTTGCCTTTTTGTATGCATATGGACCTAGTATTAGCGAACTACCTTCTGTTAGTGACCTTGGGAGGGAGAAGATAGTTAAATGTATGGGCTACCTAATCCAAAAGCTAAAGTAACTGTGTACTACGGTAGTCGTGTCACGGTGGTCACTAGCCTTGAGCTATGTGGACTAATGGGTCACGTGGGCCACTAGCCTCGAGTTATGTCGGCTGATAGTTTTGGTAGTTGACGTGTGCGTGTTGTGAGTTGTTACCTTATCCTGGGGGAGTCAGCCTTCACCTGCCCATATATCTTGATGTCTTCTAAATTGCTTGCTAGAAAGGTTAGGAGACCTTAGTCAATTTCATGTTCGAGTCATGGCATAGAAAAATGTCACATCGCGGAATAGTATGTTACCCCTTGTCCTTGTTTGGTTGTAGGGGTAGCCTACTATTTTGATAATGGGATATTGAGTAGTGTTATGGTTTGGAAACCTTACTTTTATATTTACTTTATGGTGCATTTATATCCAATTCATATGGCATGTTCTTCCTATATCTTGTTACGTCCCTCTGAGGACCTAGTGATCTCTCCAGGTATAGGCAATTTCCCGCAGGAGTATGGAATGGAATTGGATCCTTCAAACCTTGATGACGAGGCGTCTCCCGCTGATATCTAGATTTATGTTATTCTTTGAGACTCGTAGTGGACATCTACTTTATTTGAGATTATTTTTATAGCTGTTTGGTGTGGGCATGTCCACCCGGCTATCTTTTGACTCACTCATTTATTCTATTTCGACTTCTTATATCTTCTGTGTGTTCTATGGATGAGATATAGTTTTATGATTTTCTGGCCTGCGATTTATATTATTACAGCTTATGTATATACGAGGATTCTATATATTGGAGTATTCTTTGTATATATACAGCTCGCATGTCCACGTACTTGGTCCTGAGTATTTTGAGACCGGAGCGTTACATGTTTTTGTGGTGGCCCATGCAGGTCAGACAATATTGTTGGGTTACATGACTGTGCCCAACAAGCCTGCATATAGGAATAGGAATAGTATCTCATCCATGATTATTGCCTCCTTTGACCTCCAAACTTTTCGAACTCTCTTTGATTACTTGTATTGCCTCATATCTAACCCTTCCTTGACCGTAACCATGGCCTCAGACAAGAAGATAGTAGGACGACTGTATAGGCACGAACCCTGAACAAAACTTTGATTCTTAAAGGAATAAAATTTTTATATTTACTTTCATCATTATCTCGCGTACTTATGTTCTTCCATCTTGACCAATGCTGCTATTATAGCCTAGATTTGCAAGCCTATTCATTTTTCAAGCTTGTTCATGACACATATGTTATTGGAGGTACCCCGCTAGCATATTGTCTATCAGAACCGGTGCATGATAGTCTGATCAACATAGTGTACTTGGCTCGCTCTTTATTAAAAAAATTTAATATTGAATGAGATATAATTAACTTGCTTCCCAAGATCTCATCCGCAACTATGTTGACAATTCGCTTTCAACTGCTTGACCTGTAACTTGTTTGAATCTGTTCTAACATTATTCTATTTTCGTGCCAGTAAGGATGAACCTTCGAAGCGAACACGTTCCTACCTCGGTGATCACATCTGGTGATGCAGCCACTCAAGAGGAAGAGGTCCTACCAATGACCCTGGTGACCCCGTATCAGCCAGGACAGTCGTCGACCACCATGACCCAGTCAATGGTACAATAGGAAACTCCAGTGCCAGCAGTCATCTAGATTGCACAGACTACCGTAGTACCACCCGAAGAGAATGTACCACTACCTCCACCACCCTACACTCAGCAGTATCTACCTCAGTCCGGACCACAAATGCCTCCACCACCAGAGGATGGAAACCTTACTACGCAGTTCATGTATGCCATGATACATACTCAGTGGCAACAGGCTGAACTGATGAGGCAGAGCATGACGGAAGCACTGAATAGGCCCCCACCTCTACCTCCAACACTGGTACTAGCACCAGCTCTACATCCATATGAGGGTTCTATCAAGGACTTCATAGATATGAACCCCAAGCCCTTCAGAGGTACCAAGGAACCACTAGAGGTCACCGCATGGCTTCTCAGTACGGAGAAGCTATTGAGGGCATCCCAGTTGCTAATAAATGATTGGATGACAGCAGTAGACTTGCTCTTAGAAGACAATGCCCATCATTGGTGGAAAGCCGAAGAAAGACGCTTAGGAGCCAATCAGACTTGGGAAGAGTTCTACAAACTCTTCAATGAGAGGTTCTTTCCTATACATGTACGCGATGTCCTCTATGATCAGTTCCTTCATCTCAAGCAAGGAAACATGACCGTAGATGAGTACGATACAGAATTCTGTCGACTGAGTAGATTCGGTGAGACACTAATTCCTACTGAGCAGGAAAGGGCCAATAGATTTCACCAAGGATTGACACCATAGCTCAAGAAGTATACTACAGTACAGTCTAGAGTTTCTCATGCTGCAGTGTTAGAAAAAGCTAGAAGCCAGGAACTCTTTGACAAGGAAGTACAACAGGCTCAGAGACGCCATATTCCAGCAACTGGGCCATGTAACCCTATCCATGGTGGACCAATCATACATTCTATGACACAACAACTACCAAGGGCATCACCCTATCCAATTGATGAGCTTCGTACATGTCGCTTCTGTCATAGAAAGGGTCATGTTATGAAGGATTGTCGCCGCAGATTTGGATAATGTATGATTTGTGGCTCCAATCATCACAAAGCTCGAGACTATACAGAATAACTAAAGGCAGCACAACAGAGGATGCAAGGACCCGTAGCACTCGGACCAGTAGCAGAGCCAAATCAACCCTCATATGGAAGTTATCTTAGAGGATCATACTTAGTTGACCAATCGGCACAAGTTAGTCATGCTGGACGGGAGACAAATGAACAAGGGGATGGGGAAGCATTTAGCATGGTTGTGATAGGCACCCATCCTGAGGTTGGAGATTTGGCAGGTATTATTCCAGTTACAATATTATTTGTTTTAGACATGGCTTAGCGTTAGAACAACACATCCATTAGCTTGGTCAACATGCATAGCATAATACTTGTCTTAGTATGAATTACTAGTTATCAGCTACAGTCCATATGCACCACTTTCGACACCATTAGAAATCTATTAACCATAGTCTAGCAGACTTATTGTGAATAGTGAGTTATGAGTTAGTAGTTAGAGATCTTGCATAACGTACCTTATAATTTATTACCCCATCAATAATCGTCTTGGGCTACTAAAGAGTGAATCATTCAATTCCCTCGGTACGTGTGTCATCCAGCGTCCCTCACCAATGAGGAAGCGTAAATATGACATGGGCAATCATTTCACTATTGTCCAAAATTCAAAGAAAAATCTTTGACTTAACATAGTTCCTCCAACCAAGCAAATAAATCAGTGGTTCACAACGTCCACTCCTATCCGTAATACTATGGATACTCCTACCGTGACTTTGAAATTTGGAGCACAACATTAGTCATTTTTTCCAACAAATTCCATATGCGAGACCTAGACGAGCCGACCTTCCTCTAGGGATATCATGTGCCACTCAAGCACGTCTCCTTGTACCCTATTCTTATGATGCGACTTTCAGAACAAAGAGGACAGCTATAACCCTTACCACTATATCGATGTACTTTTCGGTTTCAGTTAGAGGCCCAACCTCGACTCAAATCTCTCAACCAATATATCGTTATGATCCACTCGAAGCCCACTATACACCTGCCACTAGAGTACCACTCAATGGAGTTTCCATGTGCAACTTAAACACAAAAGTCACATTAGGCACACTTTTGGTCTTAAGGAACCTAGTTAACCAACCTAACTAGCAATTAGCCCAACCACTTGAGCTAGAACCTGTCTAGGTTACCTTAACCTAGCAAGGATGGTGTAGATTGATACTACGAGATTTTGACTAGTCAATACAGATTGAACCCAAGACTCCTACAATATAAAATCCCTCTGTACCATTTGTCTTAGCCATATTTCGTCCAAATATAATTCCTACTGTCTTGCTTAAGCATAACTATATTCCATCAATGTTAATTCGGTAAAAGTTTTCTTTATAATATTAATCGACCAAGAATGCCATGATAATAGCTAGGCTCACTTAAAATCTGTAATTGTGGGCATAAATGATCAATATTCTTATACCACTCTTTGGAAACTGTCCTCCTCAGAAAAACTCTATGGACGATTTTCACAATTAGCCAACTTCTATAAGTTGGGTAAGACCTTGCACCAAAAAATAAGCTTATCTGGTAGGATATGGAGCCAATGTGGATTCCATTTATGACTACCCCCATCCTTTCGGAATCAAGTTACAATTCAACGTACGTGCCCTCCTTTTGTGTTAAATTTCGTGTTCTTGATATTAAGATTATCTTTAATTTCGAGGACGAAAATGTTATAAGTTGGGTAGGAGATAAACCCCCCAAATTTTATAAACTCTATTAATAAAGTTTTATATATAAGTAGGATATTTTAATATTATAACTAGTTAGTAAATGATGAGGTGATTTATTTTACAATAACAAGTGGTTATCGTAGATAAATATATGAAATTATTCTCATATAATCCTCTCTACACAAAATTATTGAAATCTTTTTTCTTTTCCTTTTTTTTGTTGAGAAATTTTTATAAGATTTTATGAGATTTTCTTTATCTTCACAAGGGTACCTATGGAATTACATATAGTTTTTTATTTATAAATTTATAAATATATATATATATATATATATATAATATTTTATGAGGTATTATTTTGTTTTAAAATTTTAGGATTATTAGATTTTTAGAGGCTTGTATATATAATTATTGTTATTCATTTATATATAGATATAAATGTATAAGTAAAAGAAAAATAAATAAATAAATTAAAACTCAGACCGAGATACTCGTGAGATAAGATTATCTCATGAGTTGAACAAACCCAATTTCTTCCGCTGAATGACCCCAGAATCCATGCGCGGATAGGAGGGGATTGGGAAGATAGTTCATGAGATTTAAAACCCCTAAAATCTTCATCAAATCTGAACCAACCCTATCATAATCTAAACCACCTCCGATTCATCCAAGATCCCAGGAAAATCCTGTATCAAATCAGATCAAACCGACCCAAAATAGGGTTATCACCGTATGTATTTACTTTAAACTCGTAGCGAGTTCTTGAGAAACTTCCAATTAAAAGTGCTCCCAACGTCACAACCACGGACGCTCGAAGAACCCCGACGTCCCCATGCCTCATTCTGAACGCCTGCACGACGTCGTTGGTCACCGTAGCACCATCGCAGCCCAGCAACACAGCCATACCGAAACCTGAACAGAGTAGAACCTATTCCCAAACCGCTGTCAGGTATGAACTTCCCAATCGAATTTTGTTTCCATTACTTCATCAAATTCTCATTTGATTTCTCCTATGCATAGCCCACATGATTGGCTTTAACCCTATTCAAATAGATTTAGAAGTATTAGTCTGTAATCCTCGAGAACTCGACGTAAAGTCGAGCAAAATTATGTCCATAAACAGAGTTTAGGCAATCCAAGACACCCGAATTAGAAGGCGAACCCTTACTAATCCATCGACTGATTCAAGAATCTACTTGAAAGAGTTTTATGCAACATGTAGGAGATTAACACCAAGTTTATAGATCTTGGTTTCACTCATTATGTGCAAAGAAATTCAATGTCAAAAATCAATAAAAATATATATTTTCAAAAACTAGATTTTAGGAAAAATCACCGATACGGCGTGCGCCCCGACAAACCGGGCGATGTGATCATGCACTATATGCATCAAAATACGCGTATGGATGTTGCCGATGTGTGGGAACTGACGAAACTCGATTTTGCTGCGCGTGCGCGACGAAATCAGTGTGTATCCGTCGAGATACCCCTGTATCGACCTTTTGCAAACTTGGCCATAACTTCGTGCACGTTCGTCGAATCGATAAGAAACTTGTGCCATCAAGACTGAATCATATTTTTGGTCCTGTACGCCAAGTTTGGTCTGATTTTGAGAAGGTCGACCGGAATGCCTATTTGGCGGGCCCGCGACCCGCTCTAACGGGCAAAATTGTGCACCGCCCATCGGAATCTAACTTTAGACATACGGTTGGGTTCATCTCCTCAAACCGGATCCGTAGACATATAGTTTGATAACTTTAAAGATCGTAGGTACTGGCACGCTTTTCGGTGCAAGTCGGGTCCAACGACGGACATCATTTTGACCAAAAATTATGATTTTGTCCCTGTTCTAGAATTTGACTTTTGGACAGGCGTTTCCCTCTTTTATACTGGGAACGTTCTTGATGTTTGTTTCAGTATCCGGAGTCGTTCATGGATTTTGAGTTTCTTGCTGACGCTTCTGATCGTTGGATTTGCTATTCCCGTACCACCAGGCAAGATACCTTGCCTTATTTACTGTTTATAATTAGATACATCTTTATTTATTTATTTACTGCATATTATTATCTTTTTTCAGTTGGATCCATTACTTGCTATTTTTATTTCACTTTATTTTGCTTTCAGTTATTTTTTCTTCTTGTCTTTTTGTATGCATATGGACCTAGTCTTAGCGAACTACCTTCTGTTAGTGACCTTGGGAGGGAGAAGACAGTTAAATGTATGGGCTACCCAATCCAAAAGTCGTAGTAATTGTGTACTACAGTAGTCGTATCACGGTGGTCACTAGCCTCGAGCTATGTGGACTGATGGGTCACGTGGGCCGCTAGCCTCGAGTTATGTCGGTTGATAGTATTTGTACTTGAAGTGTGCATGTTGTGAGTTGTTACCTTGTCTTGGAAGAGTCAGCCTTCACCTGCCCATACATCGAGATGTCTTCTAAATTTCCTACTAGAAAGGTTAGGAGACCTTAGTCAATTTCATGTACCTGTTATGGCATGGAAAAATGTTACATCACAAAATAGTGTGTTATCCCTTGTCCTTGTTTGGTTGTAGGGGTAGCCCACTGTTTCGATGATGGGATATTGAGCAGTGTTATGGTTTGGACAACTTACTTTTATCTTTACTTTATGGTACATTTATATCCAGTTCATATGGCATGTTCTTCCTGTATTTTGTTACGTCCCTCTGAGGACCTGGTGATCTCTCCAGGTATAGGCAATTTCTCGTAGGAGTATGGATCGGCATTGGATCCTTCATACCTTGATGACGAGACGTCTCCCGCTGATATCTAAATTTATGTTATTCTTTGAGACTTATAGTGGACATCTACTTTATTTGAGATTATTTTTATAGCTGTTTGGTGTGGGCATGTCTATCCGGCTATCTTTTGACTCACTCATTTATTCTATTTGGACTTATTATATCTTCTGTGTGTGTGTTGTGGATGAGATATAGTTTTATGATGTTCTGGCCTACGATTTATATTATTACAGCTTATGTATATATACGAGGATTCCATATATTGGAGTATTCTTTGTATATATGCAGCTGGCATGTCCACGTACTTGGTCCTAAGTATTTTGGGACCGGGGTGTTTCATTTTCGTACCATTGCTTCTCGTCCCTTCCTATTTTGGAGTGACGAATGATCGTGCTTTATAGAATTTATCAAAAATTCTTATGTTATATTATAAGTTAGTTTGCTTATTGTATTTTGATTGTTTGATAGATATGAGGGGATTAGAGATGATATATGCCATAGATATCTAGCGGTATGGATTTTTGCAACTAGTGCATAAGGGTTATAAAATTTTAGGGCATGATGTGTTTGATGGGGTAGTGTGACCAAAGGTGGGTAGACGTTCTCAGTATAGAAATAAAATATATGGTAATACTAGGTTACGCTCTTATGGTAGTCACTCGATCAAGAATAGAGTGGTAGTTTTAGTGTAAAAATTGACCCTCTACTAGAAGGACCTAGATATAGTCTAAGCCAACCCATTTACTATTATGCCCTACTAGTTGTATAGTTAGATTAAACAGAATGATAGGTATCACTTAGCTTGGTCAGGTAAAAAGGGAGACTCATATAATTATGATAATAATATGGTTAGGAGAACAAGCCCTCAATACGATCATTGTAAGACCGCCAACACCAAAGAGGAGCGAATAGAGATAACCATTTATTATTTTATAATAGGAACATTGTATAAGAAAATGTTTAAGATTAATTATTACTTGAATTAGGAGACACAGTAGTGACCTAGCGTATCCCTTGGATAATTTCTAGTTACTCAAGCGTGGTTCTTCGTTAGTTAGCCTTATCTTAATTTCAAGGACGAAATTATTTTTTAGGTGGGTAGATTGTAAGGACCCTAATTTTTGAAAATTATTTTTTATTTATTTTATACGATTATAGGATTTTATACTTATCAAATTATATTTTCTTAATAATTATGACTATAGATGTACCTTTCCGTAGCTTTGATTTTTGGAGCAGGAGAAATACCAATCCTTCGAAACGTCCTTCATGAGTTTGAAGTAAACAAGACCACCTTCAGTTTGATATATGTAACACCCAATTTTCCAGATGAGGGTAATTTTGAAATTTTGTAATTATAATTATTATTTATTGATAATTATTTTATATTATGATTTTTAGTGATTTTTAAATTATTTTAAACTAATTAAATTCATGACTTGTGGTTTTGACGTTTTGCTAGTGAAATCCTAGAGACTGTTTGACCTAGAGCCTAACCACGTGATTATGATATTTTAATGTCATTTTTGGCCTAAGAATATTTTTGTATTTGACCTCTTTGAATTATTTTGATATCATTTTATTATTTATGATATTGTTTTGGGGTTATTTGAGTCGGGTTCGAATTTCAACTCAATCCGACTTGAAACGGGGACCCAGGGGTAGTTTGACTCTAGTGAGACCCACACACTAGTTAGGCATGGCCCACATGATATTAAATTTAGTCCACATGATAGAAATATTTTAGTTAGAGGTTAGACTAATTATTATGGATAAGGTTAGTGTGATTAGAGACTTTAGAATGACTAATTTAGCCCCAACCAATTAGCCCTTTCCTAATACTCATAGAATAGGTTAGTAGGGGCATTTTGGACCTTACCATAATAGAACAAATAGCCCCATATGGCCAGCCACTTTGGGAGAGGATAGGCTCAAGTTCATTTCATTATTCTCATCCACACTCTCTCTCTTGTTCTTTTCCAAATTTCTAGAGAGCAATCCCTAGCAATTTCTCCACCAAATCCTTCCATTTTACCACCAAATCTTCTTCTTTCCTTCTCCATTCTAGCCAAGGAGGAAGCTACCCAAGTTTGGGAGGATTCGGAGCTCGTTCGTGTCCTTTTGGAATCTCTACGTGTCGGTGTCGCTCCGGGAAGGCTTTTCTTCGATTCGATCTACCGGGAGGTATAAATCCCTTCTCCTTTTTATTTCCTCATGCATATAGGTATATTTTGAACCTATAGGAATGACTCCTATGGTTGTATCTCCATTTGTGTCCATTTCGTGTCTATTTGGAGGTCATAGGAGTGTCCTTTGTGTTGTGGTTGTGTCCATGTGGGAAAATCCCAAATTTGGCCACACTATGTGTTGTTGTTATGTATGAATGAATTATTACATGTTTAATCTCATATTTTTGTATTGGAGATGTGTTCTATAGTGTCTCATATATATATATTAGTGTAGAGAGTGAGTTCTTGATATATTATGTTATATACTTGTGTTCTTTTGTCTCAAACTACCCAAATCCGTCATGATATTTATCCACGTTTTTAATTTCAGCCCTAACTTAGAAATGTCATAACTTCTAGCTCAAATCTCGGTTTAATCTCCCATTTTTTTTAAAAGAAGCGTATTGAAGTTAGCTTTCCAAAAACATGTATTAATTGGCCTAATTCTTTCTGTAACTTTCTGGAGAATTATTTGAGTGTCAGCTGTACGAAAGACAAATGCGTTCTCGGTGTTTTTGCGATTCCGGGAGTTTCCGGAAACGAAAACGCAATCCGTTTGAAGTTTAGGAAAGCTAACACATAGATCTATAACATACTTTAATCCTAGATTTTAATTCATGCTGAGATGGTACAGTATTGATTATTAGTAGGAGTTACTATTCGGCATATGCATTTTGTGCACCCTTGTGTGTAATATAATGTTCTATTTGATTTTAACCCATGTTAATGTATATACATTATGTAATTAAATAGAGAATGCAAGCATGAGTAAATATTTAAATAAATGATGTATGAGGTGTAAGTATCCTATCTAATGTAAGCATGTATAAGTATGGCTTGTAATGAATATGTAGGTTCCATAGTATGTAATATATGGTGCATATAGTGGTGCAAGAAAATAAATGAATGATGAATGAATGCAAGCATGAATGTAATGTAATAATAGATGTAATATATGTAGCCTTGTTAGGAATAAAACTGGAATTTAGTTTTGTTTTACTAAATAAGAGATACATGAGAACTCATATATGTGAATGTTAACTTCCTATTGACACTTTGCTACACAACTGTCATGCCTCACTATCACTCCACACACAATGCACACTACACTATATAACCCTCACACCCTCACTCATTGACACTCTCACTCACACATTGCCTAATACTCATTCCATGATAACACACATGTTCTTGTGCACTTTCATGACAGACACACACACACCCATGAACACATACACATGCTCTTCTCTCTCTATATATATATATATATACTATACATGGCTAAATGTGTTAATGTGGTAAATAGAGTTTTCCTATAGTTATATATACATATATGTGATATAGGGCCTAGTGTTGAATTCTCTTTTCATGTACACCTCCATATTCACACTGTAATTCCTCTTCCCGATTTTTTTTATTATTATTAATTTAGTTTGTTTAAATATTTATAGTAGAAAATATGTCGTTATCATACAAAAGATATTTTGATTAATGAAGGGAAATTATTTTTCATTTTATCTTATAAATGATATGTTTAAACTTATTAATTATTATTTCTAGATTTAAAAATATGTTTCAAATATTATTTAACATTTGAATATTGTCTCAAGGAATCGTTTTAAAATATTGTTATTTATAAAGTATTAAGTTAGATTTGGTTAAATGCATGTTAAATGTCACTATAAAATCTGGTCTTATTTTAAGTCATAATAGATTAATAAATCTAGAACTTGTTTAATTCAACGTTTAATTGGTTTGATTCTAATTATTTTTTAAATAGATTTTTGGGTTTATGAAAACATATTTTTAAGAATTATTTGATTTATTACCCGCAATTACATCTAAGATTTGAAACTATAAAACTTGTTTTAAATAATATTGGATATTATTGAATATATTTGCAACTATTATGGTGATTGGGATTTGATAATCTAATTTTGATCTATAACTATAAAACGCTATCTTTGATAATATTAATAATATTTTGAACTATTGTCGTATCGAAGGTTATATTTAGTTCTACTTAATTAAAGTATTAGATATCTATTTAAAAATTTAAATTATGGAAGAGATCAAATCAATCCAGAGAAAATCCCTACCATCTACCAACAGATCCCCTTATCACATCCAAACTAGTAAACATTAGAATCTTCTCTCCTAGTAACCGAATTGGAAAAAACCCATATTAGTCGGCTACTATAGAGAAGAGGACCTCTTTCTCATCTTCATCACCAATACAACCTTAACCTATTTTGCTTCCAGCCATCCGCCCATAGGCACTGCCATAGCCACATCATTACCACCACCACTGTCACCAACCTCTCCTGCTATTTCCATTGATCCCGACATCACCGATCCCCAGTCAAGCAGCCACCCGTCGTCGACTTCGCCATCACAACCACAACCAGATCTTCCTCACCGCCATCATCATCATAACCAAGCACATAAAATCCTGTGACCGTGTCCGGACCCGTGTGTTCGTGTCAAACCCATCTTATTCCAATATTACAATCCAAATATCGTGTCCGTATCGACAGGCCGATACGAACATCCCGACCATCACAACCGAAACCCCAGCCTCGCGCGGCGCTCCCTTGCGGGCGTTGTTCCTCCTGCCGAGCTTTCGGCCGCTGATCTCCCAACGCAGCCGCCGACCCTGCCATTCCGGCCAACGTCACCCTCATCCAACGAAACCACCACCACCACCATCACAGAAAGAAGGAAGGGCGGAGACCTACCTGACCCGGTGGCCGACCACCACTCGTCCGACCACCAGTCGACGACCCGAGCCTCCCCACCTTTCCAGATCTGGTGCTTCCCTCCAGTGATCCAGCATCTCGCCGCCTCCTCGCTGACGGCAGACTCGACCCCGGCCGGTCGCGCCTCCCAATCAAGCACGCACGACTTTCGAAGCAACGTCGGGAGACGGATCCGCGCGCCCCTGTCGCTGTCGCCGTGTCGATTCAGTCGGTGACGCGCCTCCGGCCGTGCCGAGCCCCCGCGCCTCCCCACTCCGACGCCGCGTCCGGCGCCGGCGCTGCCTCCTCTCTCTGCTAGGTGAGCCCTCCTCTCTCTCGACCCTGAGTCCTGCGCTCCCTCCGGTAAAGCTTCTCGCCGCTCCGCCGCCGAACACCTCTGTGAGACTCCCTCCATTTTCCCCTTTTCTTCTCTCGTTGACTTAAGAATGAGTGATTCCAGAACCCCCCTCACCATTTTTTTGTTTTCATTTATAAATATGAGTTGGGATTGACAACAACTTTGCTGTCCAGTATTAATTAAGGTTTGTCAACATAATTATTAATATTAAATAGTTAATTACTTTTAGAGTTATTTTAGTCATAGTTTAAATAATTTATTTTTTTATTAATAATTCATTTACAGTATTGGGAGTTTTGTTAAAAATGGGTTATAGACTTTGGGTATTATTTTGTTAGATAATTATTGAATATTGTAAATATATATATATATATATATATATATATATATATATATATATATATATATATGTATATATATATATATATATACATATATATAAAAAAAATATATATATATATATATATATATATATATATATATATATGTATATAGTGTGCATTTTGCTTTTATTATCATTATTGGTATTACTAATTAAGTTGTTATTTGAAAAATTATATAAAATATATTATAATATTTCCAAAATATTACTAGTAAGTTTGATCTAAAATTCTATTTGCCAAAATTGGAGTTTCTAGTCTAAAATGGTTTTTCTCAAGTAATTATATATAAGTATATATTATGAAATAGGGTTATCAGAATGAGTTTTAATGAATTTCCTATATATATATATATTTCTAAGATAAGTTCCAGTAAGAAGTAGCTTTATTTTAAATGAAGTCGTACACATATGTTTGGTTTTATTTATAACCATTAGGGTTATTTATATGAAAAAGTATATTTATTTGAATATAGTTTTGACCAAGAAATTATAGTTTGACAAAGTTTGGTTTTGCCCTAAAATGATTTACTAGATTTTTCCATATATATATCTAAAGTATTTTGTTAATAATATTATAGCTTTTAAAACATTTTAAATAAATTCTAAAATAAAGTTATAAATAAGTATACACATTATATATATAAAGGATTAACCTCTCTTACACCAAATAGAGTAGAATTGACCTAGAAGCCCATGGACCAACATGTGTGCTACTCCTTGCAAAGATCATATATTAATATGGTAATTTTATAAAATAGGTTCTTTGGACTTGACTCAGTGCTAGACCGTACCTTCAGCTCGGGACCACAGGCAAGTGCACTTTCTGATTGCTTTCCGATTCATAGTAGTCTTTTCATTTCATGTCTATACATATATCTTGCTGCTTGTTGACACGCTCGTCACACGGAGTTGTCGGGAGGGGAAATATCTTAGTATACATGTGGACTACCCAGAAATATCCCATTATGTCTAATCTTGAATGCTAGCCGCTGCGCACGACACGTGCAGTGTGCCTTATTTACCCCCTAGCCGTCCACATGTTGAAACAGATATTTCACACCACCTAGATAGATGTCTTTTATTAGTTTTTCTTGTTTACTTCTCTATCGTGCTATGTCATTAGTTTTCTTACCAGCTTTCATATTCCATATGCTATTTTCATGTCTTGTTAATTCTATTGTATTTTGCATTGTCGTCGGTTTGTGTACTTGTTCCAATCCTGACTGGATAACCAATATTTTTCAGGTTTAGCCGCGATCACTATTAGCACTGGAAAGACTTGGGCATGCTGAGGCCGACCTAGAAATAGAAAACAGTTGTACTCAATTTTATTAATTGTAAAACTTTATATTTTCCTTTAATTATAAATGTTGTAATAAATATAGAATTGTGAAAGAGCAGCAAATATTGTATTTCTTGAGCATTATTTCTTGCGGGCTTGACAGCGTTCTACCGCCGACTCTGCGGCGTAGGCTGGCTTGGACACGTCTCGTATCCGAAAAGCGGGTGCAGGTCGTGACAAGTTTTTGTGGTGGCCCATGCAGGTCAGTTTTTGCTAAGATTGCGAACTCGTGATGGTGTGCTAGTCGTACTATTGCGAGCCTGCGCCCAAGAAATGCTCATTCACAATTAGGATTTAAATGATTTAAGAGAATGACTAGGACTAGGAGTCCCTTGTTCAAATCGACCGAATAGGTAGTTAAGGTTATTAGATAGGCCATGCAATTTAGATAACTTGCTAGATCCCTATAGGTACACTATTACTTTTGATATGACAATGTGATCCAATGCGAGTATACTATTCGCTTGGTATGTTAGGCTTGCCTAGAATTAAAGCGTTGATTTTGATAAATAGTTTAATTTTCTTTTTAGATATAAATCTTATATCATAAACTAGAATTGCATATTTTAAATTCTACCTTGTTGTAAGAGACTATTTTAAAATTTCTGATTCTGTTATTCGTGTACCAAATCTCGAGTTAGATTTTGATTCTCACAAAACTCGAATTACTTGTGCCTCATTCCAAAAATCTCGTCTACTTATATTTTGACTATCTTGACCAATGCTGCTATCACAGCCTAGTTTTGCAAGTTTACTCTTTTATCAAGCTTGATTCAAGACATATTTATTGGGGACGCCCGCTAACATATTGTCTAATCAGAATCATTGTATTACGGTCTGATCAGCCATGATGCATTTGGTTCGCTTTTCATCTAAATTATCCTATGTGGACTGAGATGTCTCCAGGATCTCATCCGCGACTGCTTTGACAATTCCTCTTGAATTATACATTCGCCTTTGAATCGCGTAATTGTATTCAGTGACATCTCTCTTGAGCTCTTTATTGTTTTTGCCTTTCACTGATTGGAAAGACGAAAGCTCGTAAATAATAGATAGATACATAGTATCTCCATTACCATGATGGTTGTATACGCAAGTGTAGCTACCATCGGTCAGCCTGTGACAGTAACTTTGCCTTGAGTTACTCGTTCTCCTCTCAACCATCAAGCTACTATTGAGACCTTCTAGCCATCTGAATTTGAGGAATGATCATTGACTTGACTTATATCCACCGTATCCCATTACGCTGTGCCTTGTTCTTTAATTGACCAGAGTCGAGGTACAATATCCGGACTTTCGAACTTTCTAACCTCATTATTCCTAAAACCCTGTCCTAGCTCCTAAGGTGGGTGGACTGTAAGCCTTCTAAAATTTTGGGATATACGAGAACTACCGATTGATTAGAATAAATCCCACTATGATGATAATTGGTGCCCCGTAGACTCTCACTTTCCATTTAGATCATTTTGTGTTCCCGGCCGTGTCATTAATATTCGGAGCACGTGACCAGCGGTTATCTTCCAACAAATTTCATATGCAAGATCTAGACGAGTCCACCTTCATCTAGGTATATCATGTCCCACTCAAACCCGTCCCCTTGTACTCTATTTTTATGGTACGACTTTCAGGACAAAAGCAATAGCTAAACCCTTACCAATAGTACCGATATACTCCTCCACTTCCATTCTCCCGTGGTCAATACTTGATCACTATTTCTTTTGACCGAAAACTCTCATTAAGCAAGTTGGTCACCCTTGATTTTATCCTATCGGTCAATATCGATCTTATTAAAATTCTTGTTGTTACCTCTCCTTCATCCTATCTATACTCGACATTCCTAAATTCGAGGACGAATTTATTTTTAAGGTGGGTAGATTTGTAATTCCTCTTCCCGATTTTTTTTTATTATTATTAATTTAGTTTGTTTAAATATTTATAGTAGAAAATATGTCGTTATCATACAAAAGATATTTTGATTAATGAAGGGAAATTATTTTTCATTTTATCTTATAAATGATATGTTTAAACTTATTAATTATTATTTCTAGATTTAAAAATATGTTTCAAATATTATTTAACATTTGAATATTGTCTCAAGGAATCGTTTTAAAATATTGTTATTTACAAAGTATTAAGTTAGATTTGGTTAAATGCATGTTAAATGTCACTATAAAATCTGGTCTTATTTTAAGTCATAATAGATTAATAAATCTAGAACTTGTTTAATTCAACGTTTAATTGGTTTGATTCTAATTATTTTTTAAATAGATTTTTGGGTTTATGAAAACATATTTTTAAGAATTATTTGATTTATTACCCGTAATTACATCTAAGATTTGAAACTATAAAACTTGTTTTAAATAATATTGGATATTATTGAATATATTTGCAACTATTATGGTGATTGGGATTTGATAATCTAATTTTGATCTATAACTATAAAACGCTATCTTTGATAATATTAATAATATTTTGAACTATTGTCGTATCGAAGGTTATATTTAGTTCTACTTAATTAAAGTATTAGATATCTATTTAAAAATTTAAATTATGGAAGAGATCAAATCAATCCAGAGAAAATCCCTACCATCTACCAACAGATCCCCTTATCACATCCAAACTAGTAAACATTAGAATCTTCTCTCCTAGTAACCGAATTGGAAAAAACCCATATTAGTCGGCTACTATAGAGAAGAGGACCTCTTTCTCATCTTCATCACCAATACAACCTTAACCTATTTTGCTTCCAGCCATCCGCCCATAGGCACTGCCATAGCCACATCATTACCACCACCACTGTCACCAACCTCTCCTGCTATTTCCATTGATCCCGACATCACCGATCCCCAGTCAAGCAGCCACCCGTCGTCGACTTCGCCATCACAACCACAACCAGATCTTCCTCACCGCCATCATCATCATAACCAAGCACATAAAATCCTGTGACCGTATCCGGACCCGTGTGTCCGTGTCAAACCCATCTTATTCCAATATTACAATCCAAATATCGTGTCCGTATCGACAGGCCGATACGAACATCCCGACCATCACAACCGAAACCCCAGCCTCACGCGGCGCTCCCTTGCGGGCGTTGTTCCTCCTGCCGAGCTTTCGGCCGCTGATCTCCCAACGCAGCCGCCGACCCTGCCATTTCGGCCAACGTCACCCTCATCCAACGAAACCACCACCACCACCATCACAGAAAGAAGAAAGGGCGGAGACCTACCTGACCCGGTGGCCGACCACCACTCGTCCGACCACCAGTCGACGACCCGAGCCTCCCCACCTTTCCAGATCTGGTGCTTCCCTCCAGTGATCCAGCATCTCGCCGCCTCCTCGCTGACGGCAGACTCGACCCCGGCCGGTCGCGCCTCCCAATAAAGCGCGCACGACTTTCGAAGCAACGCCGGGAGACGGATCCGTGCGCCCCTGTCGCTGTCGCCGTGTCGATTCAGTCGGTGACGCGCCTCCGGCCGTGTCGAGCCCCCGCGCCTCCCCACTCCGACGCCGCGTCCGGCGCCGGCGCTGCCTCCTCTCTCTGCTAGGTGAGCTCTCCTCTCTCTCGACCCCGAGTCCTGCGCTCCCTCCGGCAAAGCTTCTCGCCGCTCCGCCGCCGAACACCTCTGTGAGACTCCCTCCATTTTCCCCTTTTCTTCTCTCGTTGACTTAAGAATGAGTGATTCCAGAACCCCCCTCACCATTTTTTGTTTTTATTTATAAATATGAGTTGGGATTGACAACAACTTTGCTGTCCAGTATTAATTAAGGTTTGTCAACATAATTATTAATATTAAATAGTTAATTACTTTTAGAGTTATTTTAGTCATAGTTTAAATAATTTATTTTTTTATTAATAATTCATTTACAGTATTGGGAGTTTTGTTAAAAATGGGTTATAGACTTTGGGTATTATTTTGTTAGATAATTATTGAATGTTGTAAATATATATATATATATATATATATATATATATATATATATATATATATATATATATGTATATAGTGTGCATTTTGCTTTTATTATCATTATTGGTATTACTAATTAAGTTGTTATTTGAAAAATTATATAAAATATATTATAATATTTCCAAAATATTACTAGTAAGTTTGATCTAAAATTCTATTTGCCAAAATTGGTGTTTCTAGTCTAAAATGGTTTTTCTCAAGTAATTATATATAAGTATATATTATGAAATAGGGTTATCAGAATGAGTTTTAATGAATTTCCTATATATATATATATTTCTAAGATAAGTTCCAGTAAGAAGTAGCTTTATTTTAAATGAAGTCGTACACATATGTTTGGTTTTATTTATAACCATTAGGGTTATTTATATGAAAAAGTATATTTATTTGAATATAGTTTTGACCAAGAAATTATAGTTTGACAAAATTTGGTTTTTCCCTAAAATGATTTACTAGATTTTTCCATATATATCTAAAGTATTTTGTTAATAATATTATAGCTTTTAAAACATTTTAAATAAATTCTAAAATAAAGTTATAAATAAGTATACACATTATATATATAAAGGATTAACCTCTCTTACACCAAATAGAGTAGAATTGACCTAGAAGCCCATGGACCAACATGTGTGCTACTCCTTGCAAAGATCATATATTAATATGGTAATTTTATAAAATAGGTTCTTTGGACTTGACTCAGTGCTAGACCGTACCTTCAGCTCGGGACCACAGGCAAGTGCACTTTCTGATTGCTTTCCGATTCATAGTAGTCTTTTCATTTCATGTCTATACATATATCTTGCTGCTTGTTGACACGCTCGTCACACGGAGTTGTCGGGAGGGGAAATATCTTAGTATACATGTGGACTACCCAGAAATATCCCATTATGTCTAATCTTGAATGCTAGCCGCTGCGCACGACACGTGCAGTGTGCCTTATTTACCCCCTAGCCGTCCACATGTTGAAACAGATATTTCACACCACCTAGATAGATGTCTTTTATTAGTTTTTCTTGTTTACTTCTCTATCGTGCTATGTCATTAGTTTTCTTACCAGCTTTCATATTCCATATGCTATTTTCATGTCTTGTTAATTCTATTGTGTTTTGCATTGTCGTCGGTTTGTGTACTTGTTCCAATCCTGACTGGATAACCAACATTTTTCAGGTTTAGCCGCGATCACTATTAGCACTGGAAAGACTTGGGCATGCTGAGGCCGACCTAGAAATAGAAAACAGTTGTACTCAATTTTATTAATTGTAAAACTTTATATTTTCTTTTAATTATAAATGTTGTAATAAATATAGAATTGTGAAAGAGCAGCAAATATTGTATTTCTTGAGCATTATTTCTTGCGGGCTTGACAGCGTTCTACCGCCGACTCTGCGGCGTAGGCTGGCTTGGACACGTCTCGTATCCGAAAAGCGGGTGCGGGTCGTGACAAGTTTTTGTGGTGGCCCATGCAGGTCAGTTTTCGCTAAGATTGTGAACTCGTGATGGTGCGCTAGTCGTACTATTGCGAGCCTGCGCCCAAGAAATGCTCATTCACAATTAGGATTTAAATGATTTAAGAGAATAACTAGGACTAGGAGTCCCTTGTTCAAATCGACCGAATGGGTAGTTAAGGTTATTAGATAGGCCATGCAATTTAGATAACTTGCTAGATCCCTATAGGTACACTATTACTTTTGATATGACAATGTGATCCAATACGAGTATACTATTCGCTTGGTATGTTAGGCTTGCCTAGAATTAAAGCGTTGATTTTGATAAATAGTTTAATTTTCTTTTTAGATATAAATCTTATATCATAAACTAGAATTGTCTATTTTAAATTCTACCTTGTTGTAAGAGACTATTTTAAAATTTCTGATTCTGTTATTCGTGTACCAAATCTCGAGTTAGATTTTGATTCTCACAAAACTCGAATTACTTGTGCCTCATTCCAAAAATCTCGTCTACTTATATTTTAACTATCTTGACCAATGCTGCTATCACAGCCTAGTTTTGCAAGTTTACTCTTTTATCAAGCTTGATTCAAGACATATTTATTGGGGACGCCCGCTAACATATTGTCTAATCAGAATCATTGTATTACGGTCTGATCAGCCATAATGCATTTGGTTCGCTTTTTATCTAAATTATCCTATGTGGACTGAGATGTCTCCAGGATCTCATCCGCGACTGCTTTGACAATTCCTCTTGAATTATACATTCGCCTTTGAATCGCGTAATTGTATTCAGTGACATCTCTCTTGAGCTCTTTATTGTTTTTGCCTTTCACTGATTGGAAAGACGAAAGCTCATAAATAATAGATAGATACATAGTATCTCCATTACCATGATGGTTGTATACGCAAGTGTAGCTACCATCGGCCAGCCTGTGACAGTAACTTTGCCTTGAGTTACTCGTTCTCCTCTCAACCATCAAGCTACTATTGAGACCTTCTAGCCATCTAAATTTGAAGAATGATCATTGACTTGACTTATATCCACCGTATCCCATTACGCTGTGCCTTGTTCTTTAATTGACCAGAGTCGAGGTACAATATCCGGACTTTGGAACTTTCTAACCTCATTATTCCTAAAACCCTGTCCTAGCTCCTAAGGTGGGTGGACTGTAAGCCTTCTAAAATTTTGGGATATACGAGAACTACCGATTGATTAGAATAAATCCCACTATGATGATAATTGGTGCCCCGTAGACTCTCACTTTCCATTTAGATCATTTTGTGTTCCCGGCCGTGTCATTAATATTCGGAGCACGTGACCAGCGGTTATCTTCCAACAAATTTCATATGCAAGATCTAGACGAGTCCACCTTCATCTAGGTATATCATGTCCCACTCAAACCCGTCCCCTTGTACTCTATTTTTATGGTACGACTTTCAGGACAAAAGCAATAGCTAAAACCCTTACCAATAGTACCGATATACTCCTCCACTTCCATTCTCCCGTGGTCAATACTTGATCACTATTTCTTTTGACCGAAAACTCTCATTAAGCAAGTTGGTCACCCTTGATTTTATCCTATCGGTCAATATCGATCTTATTAAAATTCTTGTTGTTACCTCTCCTTCATCCTATCTATACTCGACATTCCTAAATTCGAGGACGAATTTATTTTTAAGGTGGGTAGATTTGTAATTCCTCTTCCCGATTTTTTTTTTATTATTATTAATTTAGTTTGTTTAAATATTTATAGTAGAAAATATGTCGTTATCATACAAAAGATATTTTGATTAATGAAGGGAAATTATTTTTCATTTTATCTTATAAATGATATGTTTAAACTTATTAATTATTATTTCTAGATTTAAAAATATGTTTCAAATATTATTTAACATTTGAATATTGTCTCAAGGAATCGTTTTAAAATATTGTTATTTACAAAGTATTAAGTTAGATTTGGTTAAATGCATGTTAAATGTCACTATAAAATCTGGTCTTATTTTAAGTCATAATAGATTAATAAATCTAGAACTTGTTTAATTCAACGTTTAATTGGTTTGATTCTAATTATTTTTTAAATAGATTTTTGGGTTTATGAAAACATATTTTTAAGAATTATTTGATTTATTACCCGCAATTACATCTAAGATTTGAAACTATAAAACTTGTTTTAAATAATATTGGATATTATTGAATATATTTGCAACTATTATGGTGATTGGGATTTGATAATCTAATTTTGATCTATAACTATAAAACGCTATCTTTGATAATATTAATAATATTTTGAACTATTGTCGTATCGAAGGTTATATTTAGTTCTACTTAATTAAAGTATTAGATATCTATTTAAAAATTTAAATTATGGAAGAGATCAAATCAATCCAGAGAAAATCCCTACCATCTACCAACAGATCCCCTTATCACATCCAAACTAGTAAACATTAGAATCTTCTCTCCTAGTAACCGAATTGGAAAAAACCCATATTAGTCGGCTACTATAGAGAAGAGGACCTCTTTCTCATCTTCATCACCAATACAACCTTAACCTATTTTGCTTCCAGCCATCCGCCCATAGGCACTGCCATAGCCACATCATTACCACCACCACTGTCACCAACCTCTCCTGCTATTTCCATTGATCCCGACATCACCGATCCCCAGTCAAGCAGCCACCCGTCGTCGACTTCGCCATCACAACCACAACCAGATCTTCCTCACCGCCATCATCATCATAACCAAGCACATAAAATCCTGTGACCGTGTCCGAACCCGTGTGTCCGTGTCAAACCCATCTTATTCCAATATTACAATCCAAATATCGTGTCCGTATCGACAGGCCGATACGAATATCCCGACCATCACAACCGAAACCCCAGCCTCGCGCGGCGCTCCCTTGCGGGCGTTGTTCCTCCTGCCGAGCTTTCGGCCGCTGATCTCCCAACGCAACCGCCGACCCTGCCATTCCGGCCAATGTCACCCTCATCCAACGAAACCACCACCACCACCATCACAGAAAGAAGGAAGGGCGGAGACCTACCTGACCCGGTGGCCGACCACCACTCGTCCGACCACCAGTCGACGACCCGAGCCTCCCCACCTTTCCAGATCTGGTGCTTCCCTCCAGTGATCCAGCATCTCGCCGCCTCTTCGCTGACGGCAGACTCGACCCCGGCCGGTCGCGTCTCCCAATCAAGCGCGCACGACTTTCGAAGCAACGCCGGGAGACGGATCCGCGCGCCCCTGTCGCTGTCGTCGTGTCGATTCAGTCGGTGACGCGCCTCCGGCCGTGCCGAGCCCCCGCGCCTCTCCACTCCGACGCCGCATCCGGCGCCGGCGCTGCCTCCTCTCTCTGCTAGGTGAGCCCTCCTCTCTCTCGACCCCGAGTCCTGTGCTCCCTCCGGCAAAGCTTCTAGCCGCTCCGCCGCCGAACACCTCTGTGAGACTCCCTCCATTTTCCCCTTTTCTTCTCTCGTTGACTTAAGAATGAGTGATTCCAGAACCCCCCTCACCATTTTTTTGTTTTCATTTATAAATATGAGTTGGGATTGACAACAACTTTGCTGTCCAGTATTAATTAAGGTTTGTCAACATAATTATTAATATTAAATAGTTAATTACTTTTAGAGTTATTTTAGTCATAGTTTAAATAATTTATTTTTTTATTAATAATTCATTTACAGTATTGGGAGTTTTGTTAAAAATGGGTTATAGACTTTGGGTATTATTTTGTTAAATAATTATTTAATGTTGTAAATATATATATATATATATATATATATATATATATATATATGTATATAGTGTGCATTTTGCTTTTATTATCATTATTGGTATTACTAATTAAGTTGTTATTTGAAAAATTATATAAAATATATTATAATATTTCCAAAATATTACTAGTAAGTTTGATCTAAAATTCTATTTGCCAAAATTGGAGTTTCTAGTCTAAAATGGTTTTTCTCAAGTAATTATATATAAGTATATATTATGAAATAGGGTTATCAGAATGAGTTTTAATGAATTTCCTATATATATATATATTTCTAAGATAAGTTCCAGTAAGAAGTAGCTTTATTTTAAATGAAGTCGTACACATATGTTTGGTTTTATTTATAACCATTAGGGTTATTTATATGAAAAAGTATATTTATTTGAATATAGTTTTGACCAAGAAATTATAGTTTGACAAAATTTGGTTTTGCCCTAAAATGATTTACTAGATTTTTCCATATATATATCTAAAGTATTTTGTTAATAATATTATAGCTTTTAAAATATTTTAAATAAATTCTAAAATAAAGTTATAAATAAGTATACACATTATATATATAAAGGATTAACCTCTCTTACACCAAATAGAGTAGAATTGACCTAGAAGCCCATGGACCAACATGTGTGCTACTCCTTGCAAAGATCATATATTAATATGGTAATTTTATAAAATAGGTTCTTTGGACTTGACTCAGTGCTAGACCGTACCTTCAGCTCGGGACCACAGGCAAGTGCACTTTCTGATTGCTTTCCGATTCATAGTAGTCTTTTCATTTCATGTCTATACATATATCTTGCTGCTTGTTGACACGCTCGTCACACGGAGTTGTCGGAAGGGGAAATATCTTAGTATACATGTGGACTACCCAGAAATATCCCATTATGTCTAATCTTGAATGCTAGCCGCTGCGCACGACACGTGCAGTGTGCCTTATTTACCCCCTAGCCGTCCACATGTTGAAACAGATATTTCACACCACCTAGATAGATGTCTTTTATTAGTTTTTCTTGTTTACTTCTCTATCGTGCTATGTCATTAGTTTTCTTACCAGCTTTCATATTCCATATGCTATTTTCATGTCTTGTTAATTCTATTGTGTTTTGCATTGTCGTCGGTTTGTGTACTTGTTCCAATCCTGACTGGATAACCAACATTTTTCAAGTTTAGCCGCGATCACTATTAGCACTGGAAAGACTTGGGCATGCTGAGGCCGACCTAGAAATAGAAAACAGTTGTACTCAATTTTATTAATTGTAAAACTTTATATTTTCCTTTAATTATAAATGTTGTAATAAATATAGAATTGTGAAAGAGCAGCAAATATTGTATTTCTTGAGCATTATTTCTTGCGGGCTTGACAGCGTTCTACCGCCGACTCTGCGACGTAGGCTGGCTTGGACACGTCTCGTATCCGAAAAGCGGGTGCAGGTCGTGACACACACACACACATAGCTTTACATGTTAGCTTCCTTTCTCTTATGTATAATATTGAATGTGATGGCTTGTGTTTGGCTTGTATAGCCTTGTGATTGGTGTGTGATTGCTAGACTAGGCTTGGTTAGGCCAAGTAAGACTTATTAGACTTGTTGGGCTAGGATTTGACCTAGTTGACCTAGTTTGACTAGTCTAGTTAACTGGAGTTGACCAAGTGTTGACTTTAGTCTAGTTTGACCTAGACAGCATGCAGATGCATTGTAGATTATATTTATCATTCCCTGTGTACATCTTGACTTGTGTTGCTCTAACTAGGAGTCAGGTACCTCATCTCGGACAGTACATTTACTTCAGACATTCAGATACAAGGCGAGTACATTCTCTGATCATTTTATATCTTGTTTAGAATTATTTTTCTGCGTTAAATTACTTTACTTGATACTGTCACGTTGGTCACACGGATTGGTACTATATAGATCCTTTCATGAGATGTTATCCCCCTCGGGAACATCGGATACAGCATGTTTTGTGCGTTACACGAATCATCACGTATCTCTATGCTTCCTCTGATTCACGAACCGCCTGTGACACATGTACTCTCATGTTCACAGAGCCCCCATGAATCACCTTCACGTATCACTCATTTTATGAGCCATGTGAAGTTTCACGAACCTTAACATAACTTGAACGGATCTTTGTGTATTGATTGGGGTTGGGGGAGTAGAAATAGACATGTGAATATTATCCAAGTAGCTGTAGTCATGAATCACTCTCTTAGCTGTAGTCATGAACCTCCTATGCCATTCACATGTTTATATTTTACTCTGACTCACTAGTCACTATTAGTTCTCTATGTATAGTAGATATTTCTATTACAGTTCTCTCTCTGATTATATAATGTATTTCCTTCAGTATCTATATCTTACTTTACTGCATGATTATATTTTCTAACCTGCTATGAATTGTTGAGATGTACTGTGCTTGCTCCCGTCCTGACTGGACCTGTTGAAAATTTTACAGAGGATGATGAGGCACCCTGCACCCTTATTTGGAGTTTGCCTAGTTGACACTCGCGACCTGGACCCCAGGGGAGGTTCAGGGAGCTGCTCAGGATGATACCTTGTATAGTGTAGATAGCTTAGACTGTCCTTTCTTTTCATGTTTAGCTGTTGTCTTATTTTCAGAGTTGTGTATTTTAGAGATGTTGAGACTTTGTTATTTCTTTCTGCTGTACCTCAGTTGAGGATTTCTTATCTATTTTCCATTATGCTACATTCTACCTTAGATTGTGATTGAGTTGTACCTCTATGTTGGCCTCCTTATGGAGAGCATTCATATTATGTTAGTTATAGTTCATGACCTAGAACAGCGTTCTACCGCCGACACTGCGGCGTAGGCTGGGCGTTATTACGCTCTCGTACCCTCACAGTGGGTGCGGGTCGTGACACATTTTTAGTGGTGGCCCATGCAGGTCTCGAGTTTATGTAGTGATATTCGAACTAGAGTATCACTACAGCCTGCAGCAGGATTATGATTATTTTTAGAGGTACTCAATCACATTAGGAAAAACTCTTAATCAGATTCCTTTGTCTAAAATTGTTGCTTATTGACTTCCCTTGAATATAAACTGTCCTTCTTTGAATTTTCGCTTCATTCTCAGAAATTGCTCCTTGTTTTGATCTATTTTCATAATTGTTATGAAGACAGGATCTCATCACTTCGGTTCGGGGGATACTATCGAGAGGCTGGCCATCTCTCGTCCTGTTCATCAGGGCCTCGAGACCGCAGCTCCTGTTGTGCCGACTCAGGTTGGTGTATCTGCTACATTGGAGGTGCACCTCTATCTGTACAGAGATTTTCTCCCGTCATTTCTGATTTCTCTCAGCAGCGGTGATTCATGCAGCATCAGCAGCAGACCAGGGGAAACCAGCAGGGCGAGCTATCGTCAGGACAATCAAGGATGCACAGACTATTGGAGATCTTGCTGCAAGTTTCGTTCTTCTCAATTCCATTCCTGGAATTGTCTTTTATAACTACCTTGAAATCCGATTCCATCTGTTCCTTGCTGATTTATTAAGTTTGTCATGTTGTTCTTTTGTTATGATGTTTTTCTTCAGAATCGTATGGGCCAGGTCACCTAAATCATGGGATCTAGGATCTTCGATAGTTGTGTTAGTTGGCATAGTGAGGACATGTAGTCAGATTTCAGATGTATTTTTTGGGTATAGGAATTTAAGGTTTTCGCCGTCGCATGCGACTATACGAAAATTTTAAATACCATGAACCTAGAGGTACGTACCTTAGTCAAGGACTCTGTAATTATCGTAGCCTTGCTCACTAGCATGATGAAGACTCTGGACAACATGATTTTGGACAGACGCATATGAGTAGCAGATTGTATCTTGAGAAGGTTTAAAACATCATACCTTTTTTGTTGTTATAAATAACTTAGGAGTAGGGATATTTAGAATGTAGAGCTTGTTCATAGGTAGTTCCTTCATAGTATATAGATATGGTGACTTGTAGAGTGTCTGTACCCTAGAGGTGATAGTTAGCATTGGTGCTAGAATAGTAACCCATTGCAGATAATTCCCTGTTATTATGATACCAACCAGTTACGTATAGGATGTTAGTATGCCATACAACCTTGATGATTATTTATTGTTTTCCTTTACCCTTCCAGTAAGGCACCCAGTAACCAAAGCCTGCCCTTGAGCATAGTTGTAGTTTCACCTAGGACTAAGAGGTCTATATATAGATGATATACTTAGGATATATGTGATGGGTTGTTGTTCTTGAGCATATATATATATGTGGTATTTGGGATTGGTGTGCTTAGCTTGTGGGTAATTAGTTATGGGTGACTTGATAGGATTTGGAAGTTAAGAGCTAGTCTATAATAGAGTTTTCTTTGCTAATCCCTAGTTGCCAACACTAGGTAGCTAGCATAGGTAAAAATCCTAAGAAGTTGACCAGCTGATGACCAAGTACTAGGATGTTGAGAAAATTGACTAGTAATTGACCCTTGACTATGTTTGACCTAGAAGGGGTGCGATCATCTTAATTTCGAGGACGAAATTTTTATAAGGTGGGTAGGATTGCAACACCCAATTTTTCAGATGAGGGTAATTTTGAAATTTTGTAATTATAATTATTATTTATTGATAATTATTTTATATTATAAATTTTAGTGATTTTTAAATTATTTTAAACTATTTAAATTCATGACTTGTGGTTTTGACGTTTTGCTAGTGAAACCCTAGAGACTGTTTGACCTAGAGCTTAACCATGTGATTATGATATTTTAATGTCATTTTTGGCCTAAGAATATTTTTGTATTTAACCTCTTTGAATTATTTTGATATCATTTTATTATTTATGATATTGTTTTGGGGTTATTTGAGTCGGGTTCGAATTTCAACTCAATCCGACTTGAAACGGGGACCCGGGGGTAGTTTGACTCTAGTGAGACCCACACACTAGTTAGGCATGGCCCACATGATATTAAATTTAGTCCATATGATAGAAATATTTTAGTTAGAGGTTAGACTAATTATTATGGATAAGGTTAGTGTGATTAGAGACTTTAGAATGACTAATTTAGCCCCAACCAATTAGCCCTTTCCTAATACTCATAGAATAGGTTAGTGGGGGCATTTTGGACCTTACCATAATAGGACAAATAGCCCCATATGGCCAGCCACTTTGGGAGAGGATAGGCTCAAGTTCATTTCATTATTCTCATCCACACTCTCTCTCTTGTTCTTTCCCAAATTTCTAGAGAGCAATCCCTAGCAATTTCTCCACCAAATCCTTCCATTTTGCCACCAAATCTTCCTCTTTCCTTCTCCATTCTAGCCAAGCAGGAAGCTACCCAAGTTTGGGAGGATTCGGAGCTCGTTCGTGTCCTTTTGGAATCTCTACGTGTCGGTGTCGCTCCGGGAAGGCTTTTCTTCGATTCGATCTACCGGAAGGTATAAATCCCTTCTCCTTTTCATTTCCTCATGCATATAGGTATATTTTGAAACCATAGGAATGACCCCCATGGTTGTATCTCCATTTGTGTCCATTTCGTGTCTATTTGGAGGTCATAGGAGTGTCATTTGTGTTGTGGTTGTGTCCATGTAGGAAAATCCCAAATTTGGCCACACTATGTGTTGTTGTTATGTATGAATGAATTATTACATGTTTAATCTCATATTTTTGTATTGGAGATGTGTTCTATAGTGTCTCATATATATATATTAGTGTAGACAGTGAGTTCTTGATATATTATGTTATATACTTATGTTCTTTTGTCTCAAACTACCCAAATCCGTCATGATTTTTATCCGCGTTTTTAATTTCAGCCCTAACTTAGAAATGTCATAACTTCTAGATCAAAGCTCGGTTTAATCTCCCATTTTTTTTAAAGAAGCGTATTGAAGTTAGCTTTCCAAAACCATGTATTAATAGGCCTAATTCTTTCTGTAACTTTCTGGAGAATTATTTGAGTGTCAGCTGTACGAAAGACAAACGCGTTCTCGATGTTTTCGCGATTCCGGGAGTTTCCGAAAACGAAAACGCGATCCGTTTGAAGTTTAGGAAAGCTAACACATAGATCTATAACATACTTTAATCCTAGATTTTAATTCATGCTGAGATGGTACAGTATTGATTATTAGTAGGAGTTACTATTCGGCATATGCATTTTGTGCACCCTTGTGTGTAATATAATGTTCTATTTGATTTTAACCCATGTTAATGTATATACATTATGTAATTAAATAGAGAATGCAAGCATGAGTAAATGTTTAAATAAATGATGTATGAGGTGTAAGTATCCTATCAAATGTAAGTATGTATAAGTATGGCTTGTAATGAATATGTAGGTTCCATAGTATGTAATATATGGTGCATATAGTGGTGCAAGAGAATAAATGAATGATGAATGAATACAAGCATGAATGTAATGTAATAATAGATGTAATATATGTAGCCTTGTTAGGAATAAAACTGGAATTTAGTTTTGTTTTACTAAATAAGAGATACATGAGAACTCATATATGTGAATGTTAACTTCCTATTGATACTTTGCTACACAACTGTCATGCCTCACTATCACTCCACACACAATGCATACTACACTATATAACCCTCACACCCTCACTTGTTGACACTCTCACTCACACATTGCCTAACACTCATTCCATGATAACACACACATGTTCTTGTGCACTTTCATGACACACACACACACCCATGAACACATACACATGCTCTTCTCTCTCTCTCTCTCTCTATATATATATTTTTTTTTTGCTCTTCTCTCTCTCTTCTCTCTCTCTCTCTCTCTCTCTATATATATATATATATATATATATATATATATATATATATATATATATACTATACTATACATGGCTAAATGTGTTAATGTGGTAAATAGAGTTTTCCTATAGTTATATATACATATATGTGATATAGGGCCTAGTGTTGAATTCTCTTTTCATGTATACCTCCATGTTCACACACACACACATAGCTTTACATGTTAGCTTCCTTTCTCTTATGTATAATATTGAATGTGATAGCTTGTGTTTGGCTTGTATAGCCTTGTGATTGGTGTGTGATTGCTAGACTAGGCTTGGTTAGGCCAAGTGAGACTTATTAGACTTGTTGGGCTAGGATTTGACCTAGTTTGACTAGTCTAGTTGACTGGAGTTGACCAAGTGTTGACTTTAGTCTAGTTTGACCTAGACAGCATGCAGATGCATTGTAGATTATATTTATCATTTTCTGTGTACATCTTGACTTGTGTTACTCTAACTAGGAGTCAGGTACCTCATCTCGGACAGTACATTTACTTCAGACATTCAGATACGAGGCGAGTACATTCTCTGATCATTTTCTATCCTGTTTAGAATTATTTTCCTGCTTTAAATTACTTTACTTGATACTGTCACATTGGTCACACGGATTGGTACTATATAGATCCTTTCATGAGATGTTATCCCCCTCGGGAACATCGGATACAGCATGTTTTGTGCGTTTCACGAATCATCACGTATCTCTATGCTTCCTCTGATTCACGAACCGCCTGTGACACATGTACTCTCATGTTCACAGAGGCCCCATGAATCACCTTCACGTATCACTCATTTTATGAGCCATGTGAAGTTTCACGAACCTTAACATAACTTGAACGGATCTTTGTGTATTGATTGGGGTTGGGGGAGTAGAAATAGACATGTGAATATTATCCAAGTAGCTGTAGTCATGAATCACTCTCTTAGCTGTAGTCATGAACCTCCTATGCCATTCACATGTTTATATTTTACTCTGACTCACTAGTCACTATTAGTTCTCTATGTATAGTAGATATTTCTATTACAGTTCTCTCTCTGATTACATACTGTATTTTCTTCAGTATCTATATCTTACTTTACTGCATGATTATATTTTCTAACCTGCTATGAATTGTTGAGATGTACTGTGCTTGCTCTCGTCCTGACTGGACCTGTTGAAAATTTTACAGAGGATGATGAGGCACCCTGCACCCTTACTTGGAGTTTGCCTAGTTGACACTCGCGACCTGGACCCCAGGGGAGGTTCAGGGAGCTGCTCAGGATGATACCTTGTATAGTGTAGATAGCTTAGACTGTCCTTTCTTTTCATGTTTAGCTGTTGTCTTATTTTCAGAGTTGTATATTTTAGAGATGTTGAGACTTTGTTATTTCTTTCTGCTGTACCTCAGTTGAGGATTTCTTATCTATTTTCCATCATGCTACATTCTACCTTAGATTGTGATTGAGTTGTACCTCTGTGTTGGCCTCCTTATGGAGAGCATTCATATTATGTTAGTTATAGTTCATGACCTAGAACAGCGTTCTACCGTCGACACTGCGGCGTAGGCTGGGCGTTGTTACGCTCTCGTACCCTCACAGTGGGTGCGGGTCGTGACAATATATCATGTCCCATCCAAACTTGTCCCCTAACATTCTTTTGACTTCGCACAACTTTGGGTCAATCTAAGTCATTTGACCATTTACCGTAATTCTAGACCTAACTTCCAACTTGAGTTCGGGACTCGACTTAGATCAAAATCATTTGACCCAATATATGGTTTTAACCCATTTTGAGCCTAAGATGCACATGCTAAGGGTGTGCCACTCAATCGAGTTCCCATGTGTTATTTATTTGCGAATGACACATGAGACTCATTGCGTAATTTTTGGATTCTATTTTGACTAGAAAATATATTTGGACCCTAACCTAGCCAACCTCGCTTGGTAGAGCCATGACCCAGTAGAATTACTCTAAATTTCTTTATAGGATTTTGTACATCCAAATAGGTTTATGCAATTTTGTATATATTTATAATAGCCTAATACTATATATATATATATATATATATATATATATATATATATATATATATATATATATATATATATATATATATATATATATATATTTTTTTATATATTATATATATATATATATATATAATATATAAAAATATATATATATATATATATATATATAATATATAATATATAATATATAATATATAATATATATATATATAATATAAAAAAAAAATATATATATATATATAATATATATATATATATATTTTTAAACAAAGACATTTTATTAAAACAGAAGGATACAGCTCGCGAAGAGCCTACAAACAGTCACTGGGCCAACGCACAGGAGGGCCCAGCCAGCCCAAAATCCAGACAATTCGAAATTCAAAAAACCGCAGGAAAGAAGCGGGGTGGGGAGGGCACGAAGCCCAAGGGGGGAACGGTCCACGCGCTGGTCTCAGGGGGCACGTGGGGGCACGTGGCGGGAGAGAGCGGGGCCCGAGGAGGCAGCTCCGGTCGCAGAGCCAGATGCTCTGCCCGAGGCGGCGCTGAGCCCGAGGCGACAGCGCGGGCCGGGCGGGCGGGCGGGGAGCGGGACTCCGGCGCTGGGGGAGCGGGGCTCCGGCAAGAGAGGGGAGCGGGTCTCCGGCGACGGGGAGCGGGGCTCCGGAAAGGATAGCGGGGATCTGACGAGGAGGAGTGGGACTCCGGCCAGGAGAGCGGGGCTCCAGAGAGAGTGGCGCTGGAGCCTCAGCGGAAAAGGCCGGCGGGGAGGACGGAGAGGAGGGAGCACCAGCAACGGGGACGACCGAGGGGCGGGGGAGGGAAAACGACGGAAAGGGAACTTCGTCGAAGGAGGGGGGGCCGGGGCTGGGGAGAGGACCGCCGGATGGGGCCGGTGTGCTCGACTCCAGGGAGGAGGAGCCCGGAGAGGGAGGTGGTTGGGGCTCGACTCCAGGGAGGAGGAGCCCGGAGAGGGAGGTGGTTGGGGGGAGCCGACGGGAGGGGGGGCGCCCATACACCCCCCCCCCCCCCCCGAGCGGTCGGCGGAGGAAGGGGAAGGGGGCCACGACCACCGGGGGCAAGGGGAGCTCGACCACGACCTCGGGGAGGGAGGGAGAGGCCCACGAGGGGGGCGGGGGGCTCGACCACTGGGAGCTCCGGCGGGGTGGGGCTCGACTCCAGGGAGGAGGAGCCCGGAGAGGGAGGTGGTTAGGGGGAGCCGACGGGAGGGGGGCGCCTATACACCCCCCCGAGCGGTCGGCGGAGGAAGGAGAAGGGGGCCACGACCACCGGGGGCAAGGGGAGCGCGACCACGACCTCGGGGAGGGAGGGAGAGGCCCACGAGGGGGGCGGGGGCTCGACCACAGGGAGCTCCGGCGGGGGGGGCTCGACTCCAGGGAGGAGGAGCCCGGAGAGGGAGGTGGTTGGGGCTCGACTCCAGGGAGGAGGAGCCCGGAGAAGGAGGTGGTTGGGGGAGCCGACGGGAGGGGGGGCGCCCATACACCCCCCCCCCAATATATATATATATATATATATATATATATATATATATATATATATATATATATATATATATATATATATATATATATATATATATTGCCTTAGTCATAGTTAAGTTTGAGATGCATATCGACTAGGAATTTTGGCACGGTTGGTGTGGTTGTGTACTTTGACTAGTGTTTTAGCCATGATAGGGCAGGCCGAGCTATATGTGTGTCCTTACTAGGAAATAAGTCACAGTTGTGACTTAACCCCTATAAACGATTTAATTATTTAATTATTAGGATTTTGACTTTATAGGAAATTTGGTTGTACCAAACTAGCCCGGACTTGACCCAAACCAAACCCAGACCCATGTAGACGGGCAGTGTGTCCAAAGACATCCATATTGGTATATGTTTATTGCATGCGTATATTTTGTAATTCATGTTAATGGTCTAATTATTACTACTTTTTAAATAGTTGTTATATATAATAAATTTGTTATTTGATATTAATAGGATATTTTATTATGGAGAATTCCCCCTAAAATTGTGACTAGGACTACTTTATTATTTTAAAATTTAGTATAAGATAAATACAGGTATGTATGTATATTTAGTAATTTATTTTTATTATATGGCCTAGTAAGTAAATTGTTATATATGTATAAATATTATTGCTGCTAAGCTAATAATTATTTTAGAAGTATTATAGCATTTTTAAAATATTTGTTAGATCGATATATAGAAATATATGAATATTTAGATACATAATTATATATATACTAGGTTATATATATATATACCCCATTTAATTAATAACCTATGAAAAACCCTACACCTACACCAACCCGACCCCTCGCATGTCCAAAAATGAAGCAGCAGTAGCTGCAACCTATGGCCGCCACCGCCAACCGCCTCGTCGTACCATCGTCGGTCCCCAAATGTGCCCTGCCGTACGTGCGGCCAGGCAGGCACAACCTGCCAACAGCAGCAGCGGCTGTAGCAGCAACTGCAAGCGCTGTCACGGCAGCGCCACCAACCGCCACCAGACCACCCCCTGTGGTCCCATGTGCTCGGGCGACCCCTCCTCGATGGTCCCTATCGTCCCCGAAGTGATGCATAGTCAATTCATACGTTTCGCAAGAAATCCCATCGTGACGCGCATGAATTCGAGTCTAAAATTCTGTTTCGTCGCAGCAACTTTGGACACATTTTTTGGAGAATCCGACCATTGGATCGTCGATCCGCTTCTTTTGACTCAATCTGGTATATCCCTTCACTCACCTAAATTTCTAACCGTTAATTATGTCGTTTGATAGATCAAAACCGGCCACCAAGTTGACCGTTTAAAACACGTTTGTTTTAGACAGTTTCGTAGAGCCAACTTTGCAGATTTATTTCTCCCCCGTCGAAGCTTCATTTCACAAACCACCAACTCCGATGCATAGTAGGTATAACCAACTTTGCCCCATAAATTTTTTAGTTTTATAGGATATCGTTTGGTTGGTTGACATCGACGCCAAATTTAGTCGTTCGAAATCAAAATTTTCAAAATGTAAAATTATGTTTTTGAACCCGGGACATCGGATTCCAAATCCGACACCACCATTGGACTCGTGACATTGTTCTTGTCCAAATTGACATATAATTTGTCAAATTTGGACAACTTTAGTCTTGGCAAGTTTTTTGGTACAAAGCGGGTCCAACGACGGACACCGTTTTGTCCCGAAATTACCGTTTTGCTCCTATGTCCAAAAATTGGACTTATGATAGGCTATTCTAGCTAATTTGACTATTCTAGACATGTTGGTGATGACTGTTTCATCATCTGACGACTTTTTTAGATTTTTTCTTCTGTAGTATCACTAATTTTAATTAATTTATATTATGTTCGTATTTCAGAATCCGTACGTCAAACTGAGATTAGTCAATTCCAGTGATCTCACATCACTAAAATTGACAAAGTGACTGTATGGATCGCCAAGATAAGATTGTTGACCTTATGGTTGATCATCTTGTCTCGATTCACACGTCGTTGATTTCGTTGTACGAATTACGAGATACAAACTTAATATTTGAACCTAGAGTTTATAATGTATATTATTAATGAATAATGATCATAGATATTAATGTAACCTAGATCAAGAAGGTATAATTAGTAAATGGCTTAGGTAACATGTGTAGTATATGACTTGGAATGATCCAAGCTTTCTAGGTAGGAGTGGCTAGTCATATTTGGATTTAGTAAATAATATATATTTGCTTATGATTTGGGGTTGATAGATATTGCACGGAGTATGATTCATTGGTTCATGGATAGTTCGGTTAGACTTTGGTACTGCAGTCTCAACACAGATTGGACAAAACTCCAGGCAAGTATACCTTGTCTACTTGTACAGTTTATTTTCATGCATTTCTATATTGTTATTTCTGTCCAGTTATATTTCATTATCTGCCATTTATGTTTATGTTACTTCTACTTTCTTATTTTATGTGCACGTATCTTTCTTATTTTTCTTATGTCACTGTTTATTTCTTATGAGTGTCATGATGATATTTGCTAGTCCTTAGTCTTCGTTCCATTGAGTTGACTTTACCTATAGTCGAGATCGATTGCTAGTCATTGACCTGTGTTATCTCTAGATCGGGTGCGTCCTATGGTGTTACGGTATAGAGACTCATTATCGACCTGTTACTCCATCTCTAGATCGGGAGCATCCTATGGCATTACGGTATAGAGACTCCTTATAGACTTGTTATTCCATCTCTAGGACTTGGAGCATCCCATGACGTTACGATGTTAAAGACTTGTTATCGACCTGTTATCTTCCGTCTCTAGGACCGGGAGTGTCCAATGGCATTATGGTAGTAGAGACTCATCTTTTGTCTTGAGATCGGGAGCATCCTATGGCGTTAAAGTATTGAGACATCTTTCTTGATTTATTTCATGTCTTACGTTCCTTTCTTTCCATGCATGTTATTTACTGTTACATTTGGCATGTTTTTATGTATCTTGTTACATCCCTCTGAGAACCTAGTGATCTCTCTATGTTATTGTTGGTTTTTTTCCAGGTAATTGTTGAGACTGCTAGAATAGAAGGATAGATTGGGGACGGTTGTTTCTCCAGGATTCAGGTATCGATAGTGGTATTTTTATCATTCTTTCGTCTTTTATATTTCATGATGACATCTTCAGCTGTATAGCCTAGTTTTGCAAGCTTACTTTCTGTTATGAGCTTGTTCAGATGATTGTATTAAGGTCTGGCCAATCTTACTACAAATTATCTATTCTTGTATTTATATTCAAGTAGCATCAGTATATTATTGTTTGATCAGTATTAATGCACTGGTTCCTACTTGAGATTATTATCTGTGGATTGAGATATAGTTGACTTGCCATTTTAAACCCTGTCTTAGACAGCTTATACGTATTCGAGCTGGGCTGGAGTCCACTCGATACGTAACTGGCATGTATACGTATCCTAGTCCTACATATTTTGGAACTGGGGCGTTACAATACCCTATTAGATAATTTGAGGAATTTTTATAAAAGAATATACTATTGTATTTTAATACGATGGTATGACCAAAGATGGGTAGACTATTCACTTGGTAAATTAGGCCTTCCTATAATTCAATCCCTAACCTTGATAATTTGTTCAAATCATCTTTTCTACCATACATAAACATTATCATCATATCATAAGGTCCGTATTGCTTATTTATTTTCCATTGGCCATAAGCAATTATTTTTCCTAGGAGTCAATATTTTATTTCCATCCATTGACTTTTGAGCCTAACCTGATTCAATTATCTATATATTAATTCCAAATTGTCTTCGTTCATTTTTCGATCGATAGTTACACTTTTTTTATTATGATCACTTTGGAACTTGTTTAAATTTCTAGAAGCTTCTTTGAAATTTCTTATGGACAGAGTTGAAAGAATATTCGATAAACTTATTATGGCAAGGCAGATGCGCACTACAGCCGTTTATTTGAATCATGGAGACTGCAGGTTCACTACAGCCAGCGTACTAGCGAGACATGACCCCTAGGTTGAAGTAATTTTAGGTAAGCGTAGGTTATCGAATATTATTAAAACAATGTCCTAGTTGCCCTATTTTGATCTTTGAGTTGTTATGTCAATAATGGATGGGGTTGATAAAGTATTTGATACATATCATTATTTGAGTCATGAAACCAAGAGTTTACTGCAGCCAGATGTACACTGGGGAGCATGGATTCTCGGTAAAATGATTTCAGATATACATATGGTTTTCGAATACTATAGAGACTATATCTTTTGGAATATAACTATTAATTTTTCTGGTTCACAAATTCCTGCACTACTTTTTTTTATTTTTCTATTCTCGACTCGTTATTTATCATTTTTAGTAATCCTTTAAACCTATTTTGATTTCCTTCCACTAAATTCATAATCAAACATGGATTTTGATTCTATATTCATGCCTAAATGATTTTGGTTAAATAGTCGATCATGCCGAAACGGTTTCGATTTTGATCGTTCCTAAATAATTTTATCATAACTAGACCCTTTTGACTATATTTTTTATCGTAAGAAACCACATGTTTTCTTAAGTTCGATTCAATTCACGATCATGCCTAACTTATTTTTTATTATCAATCGTATCATCTTCTTAGTCGTGCCTAATCGTATCCTTTGAAATTTTGGGGACGAAATTTTTCTAAGATGGTTATATTTGTAACCCCTATTTCCAGATTTTTAATTTTTTTTAATTAATTGTGTTGGAAAATATTTTTTTGTTTATAAAGGAAACTATAAATATTTTTGAATGACAAAAGATTTGCCAAATTATTTTTAAGATTTGACTTTATAAAATATATTTTAAATATTATTTGATAATATTGAATATTATTTTGAATTATTATTGTATTCAAATATTAGATTTAGATTTGATTAGTTTAGTTTTGAAATTAATAACTATTATCTTTGACCAATAGAAAGATTTGCTTTATTTTTATAAGATTTGGATTTATGCATATATACTTTATATTTTATTTGATAATATTGGATATTATTTTAAATTATTATTATGATCAATTATGGATTGAGATTTGATACATATAGTTTTGAGATTGATTTGATTTGAATTTAATGGAAAGATTTATTCATTAGATTCTTGAGCCATCCAAATTAGGAAATTATGAGTCAATCTCCATCTATTTAAGGAGTCCTTATTCTTCTCCCAAAATCAAAACCCTTCCAATCTAACCTAATTAAATAATTGCTACCCATTATATATACCTATTGAACCTATGTCATCTCCTATATTTTTTTTTGAAATTTTTTCTCTTTTTCGTCCAAAATAGGCCAAAATTTATCATAAATTCAGGCTCGTTTTTTTTGAAGCTATAACAACTTTGCGAGGCCGTTGCGACCAACTCTGGACTCTGTTTTACCTCCAGTTTTTTTTGAACCGTATCGAGGTTAGATTTCCAAATCTATAATTTATTTTCTGTAATTATGAATGTGAATTTCTGGAAAATTATTTGAGTGCCAGTTGTCCAAAAATTGACATGTCGTGCTATTTTTGATATTTTGGGAGATCCCGAACTCCATTTTACGAACCGTTTGATGTTTTCGAAAGATAACACATAGATCTATAGCATACTAATTTTTCAGAAGTTAATAAATTAGTTTAATATTTTGTTTAAATTGTAGAACATATAGATGACTAGTAACCGAATCGACGACTTTGGACTTTCTCTATATTGGGCTTATCATTGGATGTTATGGATCTCGACATCATTACCTCTTCGGACCAATTATGACTATAGCTTTTGACCTATTTCGTGCCAAAATGATCATGTCGCACACGTCGACTGCAACTTAACTCGAGGCAAATACACTATTGCTTTATGTTATTAGTATATTATAATGCTACTCTTCATTGTGTTTTCATTTAGTATTCAGTTAAGACACGATTGTGACTCGATAGGACTTGTTGTACCATGTTGTTATTGTTTAGTGAATCGAAAAGGAAAATACTCAATAGGTATGTCAACAAACCCCAATAAATGTAATTGTGGCTAGCTAAGTCATACATCTCACGTATGGGTTAGTCGTACCTTTTTATTATGGATAGCCATCTATATGATGTGTCGTATTAGTGTAACACCCACTTTTCTAAAATGAGGATAATTTTGAACTTTTATAATTTTGATTAATCGATAATAAGATTTAGCTCATGTTATAATTTTTGGTAATTTTTTAATCAATTTAAAACTATTTAAAATGTTGAATTGTGATTTTGATGGTTAACTAGTTAATCCCTAGTTTTGCTAAGCTTAGAGACTAACCATAGGGACCTAACCATGTGATTAGAATGACTATTTACAACTTTTTAGGCTAAGGGTATTTTGGTCATTTTGTGACTTTTGAATTATTTAGGATTTTGATTAATTGGTGAATTTTAGATTATTTTTAATAATAATTAAATTGATGTATTATAATTTTGGTCATTTTTTATATTTTAATATTTTGGGAAAATTTTATATTTTTAATATTATTTTATTGGATTTGTTTAGTCGGGTTTGAGTTTCGTCTCGTTTCGACTTGTATTGTGACCCGGGTAGCTTGAACTCTAGATGGGACCCAATATTAAGTTAAGCATGGCTTACAAGACCCAACATTAAGTTAGTTAATTAAACTAATTTTTATCATGTTAGAATGGTTAAGTTAGAGACTCAAAACTAGATCATTTTGACCCCAAACTTGAACCTAGTCTAGACTTAACCATATGAGACTAGAGAGGGGCAATTAGGACATTTTTTATTAGCCCTAATGGACTCTTTATGGCAGCCACCTTTAGGAGAGAATGATTTATTTCATTCATTATAATCTTGCCTCTTTTATTTTCTTTTTGTTCTTCCCCAATTTTAGAGAGCCTTCCCATTGATTTGATCTCCAAATCAAATCATTCCTTCACCAAACCTTCCCTCAATCATTCCCATTCTCCAAGGGAAGGGTGCTACCAAGGATTGGAAGAGGAGTGCAAGGAGGAGTGTCCACTTTGAGGGATCTTCGTATCGGAGCCGTGTCCTAAAGGATTTTATTGGGATTCTACTCCCAATAGGTAAAACCCATCCTCTAAATCAATTTTCTTTGCATATAAATTAGTTTTGAATCCGTAGGATCCATCCTCATGCATGTGTCCCATTTAGATTCAAATTTGAGGCCATTTGGAGCTCTCTTGAGGATTTTAGATATGTGTCTTGTGTCCTACTTGATAGATCCCAAATTAGGACACCCCATGTGTATGTATGTATGATAATAGTTTAAATAGATATTTAAATTCAGTTTTATAATGGTTAGAGAGTGGATTGATCTTAGTTAGGATAGTTAGAATGAGTTTCATTTGTATACCTATGTTTGTATCCAAGTATCTTAGCCTATATGTGTTCTTTTGTCAAATCCGTCATAATTTTTATCCACGTTTTTATTAACCAAAGCAACTTAGAAATGTCATAACTTTTAGCTTAGAACTTCGATTTATCTCCCCTTTTTTTTGAAAGAACCGTATCAAAGTTAGCTTTCCAAATATATATTTTAATAAGCCAAATTCTTTCTGTAACGTTCTATAGAATTATTTGAGTGCCAGCTGTACGAAAGACGAATGTGTTTCGGTATTTTTGCGATCTCGGGAGCTTTCAGACACAAAAATGCGATCCGTTTGAAGTTTCGGAAAGCTAACACAAAGGGCTACAACATATTTTAATCCTAGAGTTTAGTAGAGGCCCAATTGGTACAGTATTAGTTTTAAGTACAAGAGTGACTATACGATATATGCATTTTGTGTAACCTATGAGCCTATGTTGTATGGGTATTAAATGAATATAGAGTATGTAATGCATGATATGTTAGATGAATAAAATGATATATATATGATATATATTCTTTTTACATTAATATATATATATGGTTGAATGCAAGCATGTAGGAATGCAATTAATATAATGTATGTAAGTAATGCATGAATGAAAGAATGATATACAATGTATGCATGAAAGTATATAATGAATGCTAGATATGAATGCATAATGTATAAATATTGTAATGCAATATATAATGATAGCATGTATGGTAATGTAGAATATATGATGCAAGCATGTATATGTCCACTGTTTTCCCTTTTCCTTACATTTTTCTTCCCTTCCCTTTCCATTTCAGTTTTTTCCCCTTTTTTCTTCTTCTATTTTTACATGTTATATACAATGTATATAATGTATAGATGCATGTAAGTATGTAATATGCATGAATGAATGTCATATATGAATGAATGAATCAATCAAAGGTATAAGTAAAATATAATGCATTGTAATGAATGTTAACATATATAATGTATAAAAGTATGTATGTAAATATGCATGAATGTATATATCTATGTAACTATGTAAATATGCATGATGTAACATATGCCTATATAAATAAATATGTATGTAATATGGATATGCATGTATGCAGGGGCGGTGCCAAGATTTTGGAGTAGGGTGGGCTGGCTAATAGTTATTATAAAATTCTAAAACTTTATGCAAAAAATTTGGCAGAGTTTCCTTTGTAAATTCGATGATTCAAAACCTATTGTAGACAATAAACTTAACAAAATATGCATTCATCATAAATATAGATAACAAGTACTCAATTCAACATTGATGTATAAAAATTAAGGGATTAGGATTTTACCAGAGAAGGTGTCGGTACCAGTCGGGCTGGACAGGGTCGGAGTGTCGGTCGGCCGTCGGGGGACGGAGGAAGCAACTGCAGGAAAATCAAACACACAAAATTAAAATCAAAGACTCATAAAATCAAACACAAAATTTTTTGGGGTTAGGGTTTTACAAAACTTTGGGGGTTCGAGTTCTACCAGAGGGCGAGGGAAGAGAGGAGCAGCCAGGTCGGAGTGGAGAGGGTCGGGGGAAGGGGGAGCCGCTCCGCTCGGTTCTTGGATTTTTTTTTTGGACAGTGAAAAGGAAAGTTAGGTCGAGAGAATGGGGAAGCCGCACATTTTATTTTACAGCTTTTGCTTGACTTGCTATTTGCTTACATAAAAACTTTGCACTGGCCGAAAGAGACATAGTGCTAACATAAAAAGTCAGCTGGCTATCCGAATTAGCCACTGGGCTAAAGTCACTGGGTTAAAGTCAGCTGGCTGGCTGGCCATACGAATTAAGTATATATAATAAAAAATTAGCAAATTTTTTTTTGCACTGGGCTACAGCCCAGTGCAAACAATGAGTACCTCCGCCCCTGCATGTATGTATGAAGGTATGTATTTATATATATTATCTATTTTATATTATGCATTGTTGTGGTTCACATTGTCTTGTGATTGTGTGAGTGCTAGCCTAGGCTTGGTTAGGCCTAGTGAGACTTGTTAGACTTGTTGGGCTAGGACTTAACCTAGTTGACCTAATTTGACTAGTGTGGTTGACTAGAGTTGACCAAGTGTTGACTTTAGTCTAGTTTGACCTAGACAGCATGCAGATGCATTGTACATTTTATTTATCATCTCTCGTATACATCTTGACCTGTGTTGCTCTAAATAGGACTCTGTGGCTTCAGTTTGGACCTCTATACCTATCAGCTGTTCAGGTTATCAGGCGAGTACATTCTCTGATCATTTCATATCCTACATTAGGAGTATTTTCCTGCTTTAGATTACTTTGCATGATGCTGATACGTTAGAAACACGGATTAGTACTATATGGATCTTGTTGTGTGATGTTATCCCATTAGCGGATACATCGGGTATTCGTATTCGTGTACTTTATCGTGAATATCGTGTACTCCTTGTATTTGTGACATTCGTGTACGAAACGTATGAAATCGTGTATAATCATGTATTTACATGACCTTCGTGTACAATAACATAACTTAACTAGATCCTTGTGTATTGATTGGGACGGGGGAGTAGAAGTGGTTATATATTCAATCCAGTAGATTACTCATGTACAACCTCTGTAGATTACTCGTGTACAATATCGTGCCGTCTACATAACCATCTTGTGCTCTGAATCACTAGCACTGTTAGTTCTCTATATACTGTAGCTATTTATTTACAGTCTCTCTCTTTTTATCATGTTATTCCTTTAGTATCTTGTATCTTACTCTCTAGCATGATTATATATCCTGACTTGCTATGATTTGTTGAGATGTACTGTGCTCGCTCCTGTCCTGACTGGACCTGTTGATAAATTTTACAGATAGCCTGGAGGTTGCCTGCTAGCCTAGTGGAGACACAGTAGAGGTTGTATAGATAGCTAGGGTTTGCTTATAGCTTATTTTCAGTTGTCTTGAGTTGTATTTATTTTATGGATTACTGTATTTGAGCTTTGAGATGTATTTCTGGGTTGGTGTATCTTAGACACTTAGACTTCCATCTACTGTATCTCTTTTAGATTTCATGTTTTATCTATCTTCCATTATGCTCTACCTTGGATGTGATTGAGTTTACATTCTGCTATGTCACCCCCATTCGGAGAGTATAAACTATTTAGCCTTATATTGTTAGATGCATGAGACCTAGGACAGCGTTCTACCGCCGACACTGCGGCGTAGGCTGGACGTACCCACGTCTCGTGCCCTTACTCTAGGGTGCGGGTCGTGACACGTTTTTAGTGGTGGCCCATGCAAGTCGAGTTTGTATAGTGGTATTCGAACTAGAGTGTCACTACAGCCTGCAACAGGATTAGGATATATTTTGAAGGTACTCAATCACAGTTAGGATCCCTTGAGAGATTCCTGGGACGACCCTTGAGAATCTTATTTTAACTTCGATTTAAAAACTCTTTTCCCTTGATTTGATTTATCTTTACTTTCTGTTGTTGAATTTGATTTTGATGGATTTTTGTTGAATTTGAGTTTGTATTTATTGGTTTTGATGGATGATTGTAGAACTTTGAATCTTGATGTTAGCTGTGGCATCCGAGTTTGTATTTAAATGATTTGAAGGATTTTTGTTCATTTTTGAATCTTGATGTTCGTTGATAAATTTGATTTTTGGGTATTCATTGTTGATTTAATTTAATTTTTGTCAAGATAAAATTATATGGGCTAGGTCATCTAAGTTTTGGAATCTAGTCTTCTATAGTCATATTAGCCAGCATGGTGAGGACATATAGTCTGATTTTGGATATATTTCTCGGGTGTGGAAATTTAAGGTTTTCGCAGCCAAGCTAGCGGCATCGCAAAAATGTTAAATACCACGGTTCTAGAGGTATGTGCCTAAGTCGAGGACTTTGTGATTATCGTAGCCTTGCTTACTAGTATGACGAGGATTTAGAGCACCATGATTTTGGATTGACGCATATGATTATCAGATTGTACCTTAAATATTTTTGAATATGTTTTCTCTACTTTTGTTTCAGCCCTTCAAAAAAAGAATTATTATTTGTTTTGTTTTGTTTTGCTTCTCATTATTTAACTTAGGAGTAGCTTTAGCTATTTTTTTATAAACCTTTGTGTAACTTCTTGCTATGAGTTTCTTCATAATACAATGAATCGATAATTTTGCTAGACCTTATCTTGGATTTGATATTATAGCTCTGGTTTCAAAATGGTTCTTCTTTTAAACAGATAAGTAGAACAGATTTTATCGTTATTTTCTTCTTGCTATTATTCTTGTATTAAATAATAATAGTAATAATAAAACTGTCTTGATTACATCAATCACCTACTTTGCAATCTTGGTAGGAATCTAAATGTTGGTCTTGATATAGAATTTGATTTTTATATTGGGACATGAGAATATATATAGCGGACACAGACACTTGCCTGATGCGTATGCATGTTACACTTTGATTACCAACCTATCTGAATATATATTAATATGTTGTTAATGTTTAAATTCTTAAAACCCTAGTATTTCTGGTTCTTTGCTTTTTCCAGCTTAAATTCGTAATTTAAATATGAATTTTATGTTATTAGTTTTGTTACATCACTGCACATGTATGTTCATACAGGGTTTCAATTCTTAAAGAAATTGGTTGAGTTTTGTGTTTGAAATTGTTAAATCTAAGACCGTGTACATATTAACCCTTAATACTGGATTTTAAATATTAGTTCAATCTGTTGTTTTAAATGTAATATTTTGAGCTATATACATTATTGTATGTAGGAATATAATGTTTGGTTTCACATTTTTTTACATGTTAGGTTGTGATAAACATTGGGTTGGTTTGATGTTCGAAATTCTCCAAAATTCTAAAACTGAATACATGTTAACATTTTTTTTATTGATTGCAGATGTTTAGTTCAATTCCAGATTTAATATGTAATATTTAGAGTTGTATACATTGTCGTATGTAGGGATAGTATGTTAGGGTTTCATCTCCATCATGTTAGGACGTGTTAGGAGCATTGAGTTGGTTGTGATGTTTCAAATCCCTAAAAATCTGAAACTGCATTATATTAATATTACACTGGTTTAAATGTTAGCTTATTTCAGATTCTTGTATGTAAATGCTGAACTAAACTGGATTTAACCTTTCAATACTAAGCTATAACCCTGTACATGGACACACACACCCTAACTTAGTATACACTGCCATATAAACCTAACCCTTCCTCTCTATGTTATGTTTATATATCTATATAGATATATATAGAGTTTATGCATACATGTTATAATGTATATAGATACATAACTAAATCTCTACCTCTCTATACATATAGATATATGTATATATATGGTTAACCATGCATGTTATGAGTAAATAGGTTGTGCATTGTAGATTGTTAACCAATATGCTATGAGTAGTATAGCTTGATAGCTATTGTTTTGAAACCCAAATCCTTCTATACACTTTCATGTATATTTCACATACACACATGCCTACTATCTAACCATATGAACATGTCCACATACACCCATACACACACGAACCACAAAACTTTACATAATGCTAGCTTTTTCCTCTCTAACGCGCTCTCTATCTATATATATATTGTGATTGGATTTCAATGCAATTTACTTTCATTCTTTAACTTTTGATTGTGATTTTTTTTCTTTGAATAGTACCCCTTTATAGATAATTAGTAGTTATCTTTATTTTATTTTTTGATAAGTACCAGTTTTCATATAGGATGGTAGACTGCCTTACAATTTTGATGATTTATTATTTCTGTATCTTTTCTAGTTTAGCACCCTAGATTGCTTGTGTGTTTTGATATCCTATGATTGTTTTGGTCTAGTGTAACTAGTATACCTAGATGAGACTTACACTACCACCGTATGCCATGACCTTGTATGCCATTCTTTTAAATTGTATGATTTAGGTAAGTTCTGAGACCATGACTGTTGGGGACGAGACCCTAGAAAAAGTACGACCATCTTAATTTCGAGGATAAAATTCTTCTAAGGAGGGTAGACTTGTAACACCCACTTTTCTAAAATGAGGGTAATTTTGAACTTTTATAATTTTGATTAATCGATAATAAGATTTAGCTCATGTTGTAATTTTTGGTAATTTTTTAATCAATTTAAAACTATTTAAAATGTTGAATTATGATTTTGATGGTTAACTAGTTAATCCCTAGTTTTGCTAAGCTTAGAGACTAACCATGGGGACCTAACAATGTGATTAGAATGACTATTTACAACTTTTTAGGCTAAGGGTATTTTGTTCATTTTGTGACTTTTGAATTATTTAGGATTTTGATTAATTGGTGAATTTTAGATTATTTTTAATAATAATTAAATTGATGTATTATGATTTTGGTCATTTTTCATATTTTAATATTTTGGGAAAATTTTATATTTTTAATATTATTTTTATTGGATTTGTTTAGTCGGGTTTGAGTTTCGTCTCGTTTCGACTTGTATTGTGACCCGGGTAGCTTGAACTCTAGATGGGACCCAATATTAAGTTAAGCATGGCTTACAAGTCCCAACATTAAGTTAGTTAATTAAACTAATTTTTATCATGTTAGAATGGTTAAGTTAGAGACTCAAAACTAGATCATTTTGACCCCAAACTTGAACCTAGTCTAGACTTAACCATATGAGACTAGAGAGGGGCAATTAGGATATTTTCCATTAGCCCTAATGGACTCTTTATGGCAGCCACCTTTAGGAGAGAATGATTCATTTCATTCATTACAATCTTGCCTCTTTTATTTTCCTTTTGTTCTTCCCCAATTTTAGAGAGCCTTCCCATTGATTTGATCTCCAAATCAAATCATTCCTTCACCAAACCTTCCCTCAATTATTTCCATTCTCCAAGGGAAGGGTGCTACCAAGGATTGGAAGAGGAGTACAAGGAGGAGTGTCCACTTTGAGGGATCTTCGTATCGGAGCCGTGTCCTAAAGGATTTCATTGGGATTCTACTCCCAATAGGTAAAACCCATCCTCTAATTCGATTTTCTTTGCATATAAATTAGTTTTGAATCCGTAGGATCCATCCTCATGCATGTGTCCCATTTAGATTCAAATTTGAGGCCATTTTGAGCTCTCTTGAGAATTTTAGATATGTGTCTTGTGTCCTACTTGATAGATCCCAAATTAGGACACCCCATGTGTATGTATGTATGATAATAGTTTAAATAGATATTTAAATTCAGTTTTATAATGGTTAGAGAGTGGATTGATCTTAGTTAGGATGGTTAGAATGAGTTTCATTTGGATACCTATATTTGTATCCAAATATCTTGGCCTATATGTGTTCTTTTGTCAAATCCGTCATAATTTTCATCCACGTTTTTATTAACCAAAGCAACTTAGAAATGTCATAACTTTTAGCTTATAACTCCGATTTATCTCTCTTTTTTTTTTAAAGAACCGTATCAAAGTTATATTTCCAAATATATATTTTAATAAGCCAAATTCTTTCTGTAACTTTCTGTAGAATTATTTGAGTGTCAGCTGTACGAAAGACGAACGTGTTTCGGTATTTTCGCGATTTCGGGAGCTTCCGGACACGAAAATGCGATCCGTTTGAAGTTTCGAAAAGCTAACACGAAGGGTTACAACATATTTTAATCCTAGAGTTTAGTAGAGGCCCAATTGGTACAGTATTGGTTTTAAGTAGAAGAGTGACTATACGATATATGCATTTTGTGTAACCTATGAGCCTATGTAGTATGGGTATTAAATGAATATATAGTATGTAATGCATGATATGTTAGATGAATAAAATGATATATATATATGATATATATTTTTTTACATTAATGTATATATTTGGTTGAATGCAAGCATGTAGGAATGCAATTAATATAATGTATGTAAGTAATGCATAAATGCATGAATGAAAGAATGATATACAATGTATGCATGAAAGTATATAATGAATGCTAGATATGAATGCATAATGTATAAATATTGTAATGCAATATATAATGATAGCATGTATGGTAATGTAGAATATATGATGCAAGCATGTATATTTCCACTGTTTTTCCTTTTTCTTACATTTTCCTTCCCTTCCCTTTCCATTTCAGTTTTTTCCCCTTTTTTTCCTCTTCTATTTTTACATGTTTTATACAATGTATATAATGTATAGATGCATGTAAATATGTAATATGCATGAATAAATTTCATATATGAATGAATGAATCAATCAAAGGTATAAGTAAAATATAATGCATTGTAATGAATGTTAACATATATAATGTATAAAAGTATGTATGTAAATGTGCATGAATGTATATATCTATGTAACTATGTAAATATGCATGATGTAACATATGCCTATATAAATAAATATGTATGTAATGTGGATATGCATGTATGTATGAAGGTATGTATTTATATATATTATCTATTTTATATTATGCATTGTTGTGGTTCACATTGTCTTGTGATTGTGTGAGTGCTAGCCTAGGCTTGGTTAGGCCTAGTGAGACTTATTAGACTTGTTGGGCTAGGACTTAACCTAGTTGACCTAATTTGACTAGTGTGGTTGACTAGAGTTGACCAAGTGTTAACTTTAGTCTAGTTTGACCTAGACAGCATGCAGATGCATTGTACATTTTATTTATCATCTCTCGTATACATCTTGACCTGTGTTGCTCTAAATAGGACTCTGTGGCTTCAGTTTGGACCTCTATACCTATCAGCTATTCAGGTTATCAGGCGAGTACATTCTCTGATCATTTTATATCCTGCATTAGGAGTATTTTTCTGCTTTAGATTACTTTACATGATGCTGACACGTTGGAAACACGGATTAGTACTATATGGATCTTGTTGTACAATGTTATCCCCTTAGCGGATACATCCGGTATTCGTGTTCGTGTACTTTATCGTGAACATCGTGTACTCCTTGTATTTGTGATATTCGTGTACGAAACGTATGAAATCGTGTATAATCATGTATTCATATGACCTTCGTGTACAATAACATAACTTAACTATATCCTTGTGTATTGATTGGGACAGGGGAGTAGAAGTAGTTATGTATTCAATCCAGTAGATTACTCGTGTACAACCTCTGTAGATTACTCGTGTACAACATCGTGCCGTCTACATAACCATCTTGTGCTCTGAATCACTAGCACTGTTAGTTCTCTATATACTGTAGCTATTTATTTACAGTCTCTCTCTTTTTATCATGTTATTCCTTTAGTATCTTGTATCTTACTCTCTAGTATGATTATATATCCTGACCTGCTATGATTTGTTGAGATGTACTGTGCTCGCTCCTGTCCTGACTAGACCTGTTGATAAAATTTACAGATAGCCTGGAGGTTGCCTGCTAGCCTAGAGGAGACACAGTAGAGGTTGTATAGATTGCTAGGGTTTTCTTATAGCTTATTTTCAGTTGTCTTGAGTTGTATTTATTTTATGGATTACTGTATTTAAGCTTTGAGATGTATTTTTGGGTTGGTGTATCTTAGGCACTTAGACTTCTATCTGCTGTATCTCTTTTGGATTTCATGTTTTATCTATCTTCCATTATGCTCTACATTAGATGTGATTGAGTTTACATTCTGCTATGTCACCCCCATTCGGGGAGTATAAACTGCTTAGCCTTATACTGTTAGATGCATGAGACCTAGGACAGCGTTCTACCGCCGACACTGCGGCGTAGGCTGGATGTACCCACGTCTCGTGCCCTTACTCTAGGGTGCGAGTCGTGACAATTAGTTCAATCGTCATGTCGAAAGGTATTTCACACACATAGTCTATTAGTATTATATGTTCATGTTCATTATCCAGCTGTCTTGTTCATACATGTTCTTGCTAGTGGTTTCTTGTACATGTTTATTGTTTTCAGTTCATATGCATTTCCTTTATTGATATACTACATCTCTAGTATCTAACTTTATTTTGTGTTGAGTTACATTATTACAATAGGGTTGTACTTTTCTCCTTTTCTGACTAGATCATTGTGGGTGACTTGATATCTTAGGTGCTATGGACCATACGGGTGGAGATAGAGATTTTGAAGGGCGACCTTAGATTCTAGATAGATTATACAGTTCTTTTATTTAAATATTTAGAAGGTTTGTTCCCAATTATTATTTTTATGTACTATTGGATTTGTAGTTTGAATAATTATTGTGAATGAGCAATTAGATATGATTTTGTTGTATTTAAGATTGATTTTTAGATATAGATAGCATACTACGTACTCGTATCCCGAAAAGCGGGTATAGGTCATGACAGTGATCGATATTAGTAAAACGAGATCGATAGATTATATCTTACAAATTTAAGGATTTAGACAAGGAGAATGAATCGAATTGATGTTTGTCGATCATGTGATATAAGGACTTTGGTTGGAATGAATTTAACCTAGGAATGGCTTTGATGAACGACTCAGGCCCCTTTAAGTGAATATTGCAAAGACAAGTAGAAAAATCTATGCTCGGTGTTTAGAAATCAGAGTGAAGCGAGCTTGGATAGAAAACCATATACTACCGACTAGGGTACCTTAGGATTTAGGGGTGAGTGTTTTGATATTGATTACGTGGCAGGATTGCAACATTTGACTTTGGCCTTGTGAGTTAGCCTAGCAATTAGGCAGACGTCCCTATGTCGTGAGATAGAATCAGTGCAATCGACCTTAGCGAGAGTTGCCTGGGTAGATTATAGGACTGGCGTAGCTAGTTGAGAAATTGATTCGTTTATTCTATATTCTTGGATATGAAAGAATTAGGCTCGGAATTAAACTAGTGTTCTTGAAAGTTTTGATGATCGATAGGATTGGAATGGACTATGATATTGGATATTAGTATTTGATGGATAGATAGCTTGCGATTAAAAGAACGAGATGGTATCGAGGATTAGTTAGATCAATGGTATATTGATGATTTGCCCTAGTCGTGTTGCAAAAGCAAAAGTGATGGACGAAACGTAGATGACAAGTTGACGAGCTATTCTGAATCGTTTACTCAGAGAAAATATTGACGGAAATGCAAATGTTGAATTTGGAATAAGCTTAAATTTTGATTGATCTGGTTCGAGGTAAATATATTGAATTTGCATAGGTGGGTTACTTGGAACGTTGACGTTGATGTTGTAAGGATTTATCGAAAGAATTGTCATTGATTGAGAGAATGAATCGAATATGTGGGATTAGATTTTTTTAGTACAGAATAAATTTGTGATTAAAGATGAATTCGTGCTTCGATGAAATCAAATGTATCCTTGAGGATGGAATGAGAGCAAAATTATACTTGGACGGATTTGAAACGATAGTATCAGAATTGAAAATCGTATTTGGAAGTGTATTTGAGATTTGCATAATAAGAAGATTCGGATTTTTGATTGGTTGATCCAAAGGTCTTGAAAGTTTTGGAAGATAGAACATAGACGATGCAAATGATAACTTTGGCAGATAACAGAATTGGTTAGCGAAAATTGAGTATCGATACGTGTGATTGTGATTGAGGCATTGATACAGTCAAGTTTCAAAGATTGGTTGGAAAATTGAGTTGAAGACTTGAAAAAAAATGTTGGTTAGAATTTTTGATCAAGGAGTAACACTGGGTTTTGATTAGAAGACAACAAGTGATCCATTTGGATATTTGGAATGCTTGAGGATATCGCTCAGGTGAGTTTGCCCTAGAACTAAGTTGCCTGTGTGTGCAACGAGTTATAGCTGCCCCTATGATTTGAGAGTAGCAAGCACGAAGCGCAATACGGATAACGACATTAAGTCTTGGGATATAGTCGGATTTTTTGGGATGATATAGTTGATTGATAAAATTTAGCCAAGGCATAAGCACGAATCGGATTGAGAAAACACATAGGAAATTATATTCGAGAGATTTTGAATGTTATGTCAGGTGAATACAAGTTGAGTATAGAGTGATAAAGTTGAGGAATGTGTACTCATGAACTTTCAAGGATAAAACTTTTTTCTGAGTTTGTATTATGTAGTGCCCTGTCCCGCTCAGTTCAACATGATGAATCAAAAAACGCTTGGTGTTCGAACTTGGCTATGCAGCAATTAGCTCGGAGTCTCGCTCGGTCGAGGCAACTCCTCGTTCAGGTAGGTGGCATCGATGAACTCATCTCTGCTTCGCCTTCACACCTAATATAATGGATGTTTTCTTACGCACTAAGTAGGTATGGTAATAAAAGATAGGAACCGACATAGTTAAAGGAATTATTATGTTATGTATCAGATGGTCTAGAACATAAAAATATTAAACTTCACGCCTAGATAGTACTTCATGTTGGATTTTTAAATTGGCACTCGGTCTTTCGACCCCATGACTTGGGTAAAGTGGAGTTCTTATGCTGCAACATAGACTATCAACTTGTTGTCATAGTCTATAAGTTCCCAGGAATGAAATGCACATTCCCAAAGGTTAAATGCTTGTCATAGCAGGCACATTCCCACGGTCTCAATGTTAGTGATAGCATGTGCGTTAGCACGCAAAGGCTTGCAATATAGAGTATGACAAGATTGGTGGTACTCTACGGAACACGCTTGGTTCAAGTTAAGCAGGAGGGATATCAAATAGTCGTTCTTGAGTCAGATATCAGAAGTATGGAGACATAAAAAGTTTTCGGGACCGTTAGTGTAGTGCCCTGACCCACAAGATGTCTTATGATGGATGGTTGGTTCGATGAAGCCTTGTTGGACTTGGGAATATGCGAAAGATCGCTTGGAAGGCTATGCGATTGTGGCGTGAATCGTCTTATAAATGTGAGTAGTATTGAACCCTTCGAAGATCCTTTAGCTTCACGCTTAATAAAACGATAGTATGCTATGTTTACTCGTTGAGTTGTTGAATAACACCTTGCATGAAAGTCGGAAAGATAATGAAGATAAATAATCACATGACCCGTAAATTGTTGTTGCCCAATGATGAATTGTATGCTTGCGTGCTTTGAAATGAAGTACATGACAGGTGAAGGAAAAGTCCCAAATACTTGGGCGGTGAGTATGTCGAGCCTTAGCTCGATGAACGTATGCTAAACAGATGCTAAGTCCCAGGAATTGGGCGGTGAGTACATTGAGTTTTGGTTGGAAAGATGCATGGTATCAAAGATGTGAAGAAGGGCTTAGGTAATCACATTCTATTATCCTGTGCCAATGTAGAATGTTGATTACACTAAGACCCTAGATTGGACAGATGATAATGTAAGCGTTGGCTCAAGACAAGATGACAATACGAATGAGAAAGCTGGCTTATTGAGAAGATGGCTTAATTACTTAGTTTTCCTTATCATGTATTATATGTCTCTTTATAGATAAGTTGCATATATTTGCATGGCCACGGACAACTTGTCGACAAGGTGGTTCCTCGAACGATATTTCAAGGCCTTAGAAATCGATTCATCCTGGGGGAATCTCGTGCTGAAGTAGTAGCACAGTGCTGAAGTTGTAGCACGATATACGGGACCATCAGTGGGGCTAGCTTCTCGCACTGCAAGGGGCACCGTTATACATGTAAGATGGTCCAAGATGGCGTGTCACTAGTGACCTTCATATAGATAGGTACAGTGCTAATGATGTCGAATACAAGCAGAGTAAGTTATTACTCAATTACAGAAAAGGATGTCGGCTGTTGGTAAGAATCACCTGAATAGTGACAATCATATTGAATTATGATATTGTTCCTAACAATGTCTTGTGCAGGCTGAGTAAGTATTATAAATGTACAGGGATGGCTACACAAACGTGGGTAAGAATCACCAAAGGGTGATATCATATTGATTTACATTATGTTGGCTATGAGAAATGCATGCATTACTTCTTGTCGGCTACAAACATAAAATTGACCCGAAGGCAGCAAGAAATACCACTTTTAATAATATTCTATAACATAATTACTTAGTGTTGTCTTCTTAAATGAGTTGGGTCAGCACCGCTCGCTAGTACATTGATGATGTACTAACCCACGTTGTGGCAATATTACAGGTGCTCGTACATAGGAAAATTGTTTGATCAGTACTTGGCATCGATGAATCAGATGGGTGTGCAAAAGCTCTTCGTACAAGACGATGTCTTCTCCTATACGGGACATAATGTATGGAACAATGTAACTCAGCTATACCAGTGAGATTGTAGCCAAATTGGCAAGTTTATTGTAAAGAAGTCGGCATAATCAGTTGTAGCCTAAAGGGCAAGTGTATATATTCAGCTGGCTATTCAACAGTCTTGTAATCAGTTGTAAACTCTGTATTCCGCTGCAAGTTTTGTAATCCATTACAATTATCAATAAAGAGATATATTTTCTTCATATCTTGTTGTGACTTCAATTTGTCTGCTTGGTTTTGCTGCGCTATCGTTGTTTTCTGAGAAATACCAGGAACTATAATAGTTTTGCCTTATACAAGTGCAATCTAGACTTATATGGCATCACGTCCAGTGGCTAGATTTCGATCCTCCGGGATCGGAACATGACATAATGGTATCATAGTATGGCTTTACATCCTTGGATTCATATTCGATTTGTTTCAAATCAATGTTGCCACTAAGATGATTCATAGCTGCTTCCGCGGTGATTCAAAGACTGCTTCTGCGATTACTCAAAGTTGCTTCCGCAGTAAATCAAAGTTGCTTCCGTGAATACTCAAAGTTGCGTCCATAATGAAATCAAAGTTGCCTCTATGATGACTCAAAGTGCTTCCGCGATTATTCAGTGTTGTTTCTAAATTATTCTAAGTTGCTCTCTTGACTGAAAGTTCATTGATCTTTCTGGCCGCTCACTGGGTGTTTCATATAATAAGTCTAAATATGTGGGCTATGATGTGTGTGCTTTATTGAACTCTTAATGATACCAAAACGAATAACAATGATGTGATGCGATAATAAGTTGGTAATGTGTGCTTGATATCTTAAGAGTGGGATTCATAGAAGTCGATTCTTTTATGGCAATCGACAGTGGATGATGGCATGGTATGTTGGAACAGAAATTGTTTATGACTTCAGTGAATGGGAATCAATAGAAATCTTCGAGTTGTGTTATGTGTTGGCTTGGTTATGTTTCAGATGCGAGTGAATTTGGTTAGTATTTGTGGCCAACAGATCTACTGCGGGATGGATAGTCCATTATGGACGTTGGTTTGATACGAAGACAATATTATGTTGGAGATGGCTTGAGCTCTGAGTGGTATATGGCTTTACCCTCTTAGTGATAAGATGACCCTTGACCCTATTCATAATTTAGTTATTACTTTACCTGTAAGGTATTAGGTAGCATCGAGTTGTAGTTGGGATTACGATTGATACATGACGGCTAGACGTGTTCCTTGATTATTAAGTTCGGATGACCTAATACGAGATTGGAATGGTTAGCATTATGCTGGGTAAATGAGAAATCGAGAATATGAAATGAATGCCTTGTTTGGGAAATGGACGAATTACAGATTCAAGCGTTACTTGAATCAGTTGGGTAAAAGGATAGTAGGCTTAGTAACGATGGTGGGGTGTTGCTATCGAAAGATTTTGCGAGAACAACTATAGATCGAATATAGAACAATGCTGGAATTGAATATATGGAATTGCATGTTGGACATTAATAATTGATGGTGACGTTAGGCGCTTATCAGAATATTGTGATTGATTTAGAACATGCAGAAAGTTGTATCGACAACCGAAAAGTTAGAGAATAGATTTGAGGAAATAGATGGCAATACACGTTGTGCAGTTGGGCTTGAAAGAATTTGACGTGTCCTAAATTAACAAGTTATGACCCTTGATTATGTTGAGGGATAGAGAATGAACACTTGTCCCTGGATGCATGAAAGAGTAGATGTTCCTTATGTTTCTCTGATGGCTGGGATACCAATAAGTATCGAGGTGCTATAAAATGTAATAGACCCTGTCGGTGAATGACGTTATCGCATGAATGATAAGTTTGGGTGGAATATAAAATTTGTTGGATTATGACTTAGCCAAATGAGTTATGTCATATTCACTAGATGACCGATATATGGATACTGGATGTTTAGTGTCATAGTAATTGGATCGGTGCATGAATAATAAATATTCTTATAGAATCACAAGGAAATGATGCAAAACGAATATTGATAGTTCACGTGAATTGCTAAGAGATGACCTTGTTGGTGCTAGTAGAAATTCATAAAGGATGCTTTCGGAAGAAGTACGATTATATGGTTGCCTTATTTTGTTGGTTAAAAAGTACAGACCGTATCGATGATCTAAAAATATGGGAATTGAATATGTCGCAAAGAGACCAAAGAAAAGAGAAAGTAAATGATAAACCATTGAGGTAGCAATGTTGGAATATGACTTAGAATAGTTGGCCTGATTTAATAGACCTAATTTGAGTACGATATGGAAATATAAGTCGGATTGAGCAAGTGATGATGCGTCTATGTAAGTGAAAACTGAATAGTTGGATGTTCGATTGATAAAGTTTAGATGATAGCTTCAGGATTGACCCATAAGACTTGTCGGATAGATTTTGTCGGTTATGGGTAAGTTTAGAATGACTTCGTTGGGTATAACCCAAGGATGAGTACGGGTTGAAAGACTTGACCCTAGAATGTCGATTGGCTGCCTAGAGTGTCGGTTGGTTGCCTAAGTTTCAGATTTGTTGGCTATGATAGTTCAGTTGTTTGTGTTGGAAATAAGTTCATAAGATTGGGGTGGTGTCCCATGTCCCTTAAGTTGGTCGGATCATAGATTATCCCTGAGATAAGATAGAGTCCCTATGATAAGAGTTGGTTGCCTTTAAGATCAGTAATGAGTATGTCCCTATTAGCTATCCATCTCAGATGAGTTAGCTGAATGTCTGGTTTAGCTTAGAATAGCTGACCGTAGAGATTTGACCGATGACTAAGTTGACTGTTGGAGACCCTTAGGATGTCCATATTAATGTTGCATGGGTATAGTCGGACGAGTGAGATACGTTGGGAAGTAAACTTCAGAATGGAATATAGATTAGAAAATTCGATGTTACAATGTTGGATAGAATGACGGATCATGTTGGTTTCGAAACTTGGTTGCCTTTATTCGGAATGTCAGAATTTGTTAGAACTGGTTGGATTGGATTTGGTTGGTTGAATCATATTGAGATGCTTAAAATGACGATAGTTGCCTTAAGATAGTCGAAATAAATTCATTGGTGGACAATCAGATCGGAATTGAGAATAAGTGTAACGACGGAATGGGATAGTACATATAATCGAGATCGACGAGAGCGAATGTAATTTGAAGTTACCCTCGAAATTAATACTACTGGAAATAAGAGTTACTTATGCGAGATGATAATATGTTGGCTTGATCAATACGAGAAATGTTAATAAAGTGGAATGATGGTACAAATTGAAAGATGGATCATAATCGAAAATTTACAAATTACAAATAAAGTTTATAGATGCGAACGAAATGGGTATATGAGTTGATCAATGAGAATCGTGTTATTGAAATAAAAGGTGGCTATTGGCTTATTCAACTTTGGTGGCATGAATGACAATGAACTTGAAAGGAATACTTTAGAAAATTTTGGTCGGCTGTGAAAAATTACTCTAGTTGGAAATTGGTAACATTCATTGTGGGATTAGTTGGTTGGAGAATTGAATAAGTAAATTGCGGCTATACGAGATACTTAAGAGAAATTGCTAACGTTAGGAATGAAGTTATACCGGTAGCTCGTTCATTTTCTCTATCACTGAAAATGGCTGAAATGCATGTATTTCTGGGATGCCTAAAATATATGTATAATTTCAACTAAGTGGTATGTCGAATTCAAACGAAGCTACGGGAGAGGGATTATCACGTGCTAAGGAAATTGCACGAGTGTTGGAGGAAGAACAAAGATGATAAACTATTTTGAATCAAATTGGGATGCTATGGCGAGATGGTACAATACTTGAAATCAATCAAGATATTACGAAGAAATGTTAAATGGTGCAAGTTGATCGTTGAGAAGTTTCATAAAGTCGGTTGAAGTTTTGGGGATGAGTTTTATTTTAAGTTTCGAGGATGAAACCTTTTCTGAGTGGTATATATTGTAGTGTCCCGACCCGCAAGATGTCTTATAATGGATGGTTGGTTCGATTAAGCCTTGTTGGACTTGGGAATATGCGAAGGATCGCTTGGAAGGCTATGTGATTGTGGCGTGAATCGTCTTATAAATATGAGTAGTATTATACCCTTCGAAGATCCTTTAGCTTCATGCTTAATAAAAGGATAGTATGCTATGTTTACTCGTTGAGTTGCTGAATAACACATTGCATGAAAGTCAGAAAGATAATGAAGATAAATAATCACATGACCCGTAAATTATTGTTGCTCAATAATGAATTGTATGCTTGCGTGCTTTGAAATAAAATACATGACAGGTGAAGGAAAAGTTCCAAATACTTGGGCGGTGAGTATGTCGAGCCTTAGCTCGATGAACGTATGCTAAACAGATACTAAGTCCCAGGAATTGGACAGTGAGTACATTGAGTTTTGGTTGGAAAGATGTATGCATTTGCAAAAAACAAAAAGTTTATTCCAAACTTAAAAAGAATCGTACAAAGTACAATAAATTCTGGGGAAGTACAACTTTAGGAATCCGATCAGAAGACGATCGCTTTATCCCTTGGACTATGTGAACTTGAAGACTAAAGCCTCTGGAGAATGCAGCAGCACTTTTGTAAGAACTCTTGATCTTTGCCCCTTGATAATGATTGGAAACTCTATTTATAGAGTGTTGGAAATAACTACTTTAGCAGTTATTCTGATGTGCGTGAGGTTGAACTGCGAGACTTTAGGTTGCGCCAACTTCAGGTTACGCCAACTTTCATTCAGTTACTCGAACGTGTACTAACTGTATTTAGACGCGTAGCATCATATGATTGAAATGTGCATGGTCGTGTACAGAGTACTAGACACATTTTGAGGGATTAGTGGCATGTGTGCCACATCATCCTGCTTTAGAACGTAAGTTGTCTCAACTTTATCAGGTTGTGCGAGCTTCAGTCAACGAGTCAAACTACGCTTGATTAGGTTGTGCCTAGGCGCAACTCAGTGCATAGGCATGTGGCAGCGTTTGGGTATGTGAGGAGATTTTATTCAGGTTGCGCCTAGGCGCAACTTGCAGAGTACGCAGCACAGCTGTCATCAAATGACAGCAAATCGTCTCGAGCGCCATACTTTATGGGATTCAAAAAGATTTTCTTCGTTTAACGTGCTGTCAGTTATTAGTACTGTCAGTTAATGATGATAATTATTGTCAGACGCCATGTAGGCTTAGGCGTAATATGATTGGGCACAATCTGATATATGGTGCAACCTGAAAAATGGCACAACTTGATCTCTGGGCTTCATAATAGTGGCACAACTTGATTTTTTGGGCGCAATTTGATTGTTGAGTAGTACAAACATGGCGCAACTTAATTTTTAGGCTCTACAAGACCCCTTCAAAGTTTTTGAATTTTGAAATATCACAAAACTTCGAAATACTTTGAATCGTGGCAATTAATGAGTCAAGTTGCACCTATCTTGCGCAGTTTGTTGTGAGCTGTTACAATTTTTTATGCGCAACTGAGGGTGACTGTTAGGATTCTATTTTAGGCTATAAATAACCCTCTGTTAACTGACTGTAATTCTTTACTTTTGCTTTAATCTTCTGAGAAAATTCCTTTGAGCTCTTTCGATCCCCTCCAACTCTTCGACGTAATGGCACCCAGGAAGACCGCCACCGACAAAGGGAAGAGTGTTGCTGGATCCTCAACCCGTGCTCTTCCATCCTGCATACAACAGTTACGCCTCCTTCTTCACGAGAGAGATGGCTAACCCTGCTCTGGAAGGTGACCAAGAACGAACAACTTTGACCATGGTGGCTGACTTGGTTCTAAATTGACTTACGCCCCTCTTCTTGGAGTGTTTGGCGCATCACAGACTCTGCGCCACCCCTTATTAGGGTATAGTTCCTCATTTGGGCACTATTTGTTCTTACAAACCGTGTTGCACATGCTGTTGTGCAACTCAGTTGTTGCACAATCAAGAATATTGTGCAATCAAGTGTCTGTGCAATCTAGTATGTCGCGAAACCTGGGATGTTGTGTAACTTAATTGTTGCGCAACTTAGCATGTCGCGCAACCCAAAATGTCGTGTACTTTCAGGACGTTGTGAAACTTAATTGTTGCACAAACCAGGATGTTGCGCAACCCAGGTTGTCGTGCAACCCAAAATATCGTGCAACCCAGAATGTCGCGCAACTCAGGACGTTGTGCAACTTAATTATTGTACATCATAAAGATAGCTCTTTGTATTTATGAGTGTTGCACACTCTTGTTGTTTCTAACTTTTGTTCATGTATTTCTTTGCAGTTGATCTTAGGAAAGATCCTCAGGCTGAGAGATTTGCTTCAGCATTTAATGTCCCTGAGTACAAAAAAAATTTATCTCATGTTTCATTTCCTCAGTATGATGGCCCTGAAGCACGAAAGACCATTCTAGTGGCCCAAGAAAGTCATACTCTGCTATGTTTAATGAACGGGGAACCCCTTGAAAGTGTTGATGGTATGGTCCACAAGAAGCCTGCCTTCTTATTTGGGGATGCCATCAAGAAGACTTCTCAGCCCAAGACAAGGAAAGAAGAAAGAATATATAAATGTGGAGACAAAATCATATACCTCACAGAAATATCGAGGTCTATGGCTTTATCTTAATATGAATTTGCAAGCTACCCCTAAAGATGTCATGGGACCTGACTCCAACCCAACAGGCCAGAGTTGGAAGAATTTGTTATAAAATAGGTTCACAGCACAAGGACCTCTTTTACAGTACTTCTGAGAAATACAGCACTCACTTGAGAGATTTGAAATCAAGTTGTATTCCTTCCGAGGATTCATATCTGCTCCTTTCAGTCAGAGTACCCATATTTACAAATGCATTCGCAAAGGATGAAGGGAGATATCTGTAAAATCCCTATTTTTTTAAATATTTTTTTATTATTTTATTAGACTTAAAATTTTATTTATGCAAATTATGAATTTTTATTTCATTAGAAATGACCTTAGCCATTGTTGAATTTTGGGACACAAGACTACCATGAATTTTGGCACGGAAGATGTAGCAGTGTGCCTTGACTAGTACATTAGCCATGCCATGGGAGACCTAGCCATAGTTTTGTCCAAACTAGGAAAACCAGGCCGAGTTGTGAAATAACGCATTTAAAATATTTTTATTTTAGATATTAATTTATATATTGATTTTTAGATGACCCGGTTGTCCAAACCAGCCCGGACTAGGGCCCGGACCGAACCCAATCCCATGTAAGCATGTTGTGTGACCAAATGTGGCCAAGTAGGCATATTTTATATATATACAAATATTTTCTAAATTACTTTAGAATTTTATGTGCAATTTCTAATTAATTAATTATTCGTACTATTATTGGTATTTTAGTATTAAATAATATCGTGCAATATTTGTACAAATTTTTGGACCCGGATAAGGGTGTGCGGTATAAGTTCACCCATTGGAAAGATTTTATTAATTTATTATTAAAATTTATTTTGCGAAGATTTTAATAAACATGGTTTCCTATTTAAATATTATTACTATTTTGAGTTGATTTATTAAGGATTGAATTTATATATACATATGTAGATATGCTCAAATATATTAAATAATTGGATAGTTGACTTTTAAATGATTTTTGGATTTTAAATAAATTTTTTGGTATATTTATGGATATATACATATCCATATATAGATATAGTTATATATTTGTAAGATTTTGAATTGATAAAGAAAAAAAAGTATATATGTGGTCGGCCCCACCTAGTGGGAACCGACCAAACTAAAGGAGCAGCAGCTTGCATTAGCCGACCCCTTTATATAAAGCAACAGCAACAGAATAAGAGGCCGACCCCCCTCCCACATAATTTATATATATTAGTTATATATATAAGTTTTGGAAAACCCTAAAAACCTAATTTCTTCTCCATCTTCTTCCTTCTCTCTCCTCCATCCTCCTCCCTCTCCTCGGCGAGCGTGCCAACCTCGCCGGAGCAATAGCATCTCCGCCTCCCGATCGTCACGGCAACAACAACAACAACAGATTTCCACTTTAAGGTATCCCACTTCCCCGATTAATTTTTCTTCCAATTCTTGTCCGTTTTTAGATCCGTAAATTCCTGTAGAAAGCCCACATGACCCTCTAGCATTCCCTTCAAATAGTTTTATTTATTCTGCAATAAAATTTCAGGTTTAATTAGATTAAAAATCACGAAAAATTAGTTTTCAAAAACTTAAAAACCCCGGTACGAGGTACGTCCCGACAAACCAGGTGACCCCGTCGTAAACCGAGAGTACCGAGGGGTCCGTATCGACTTTGCGGACGTGCGGGCTTTGACGGAATTCAAGTTGGTTGCGTGTACGCGACGAATTTGATCCGTATCCGTCAAATTTTTCCATATCGGGCCTTTTCGATATTTTCCAATTACTTTGTGCACACTCATCAAATCGCGACGAAACTTGCGCCATTGGACTCAAAATATTTTTCTGGTTCTATATGCCAAGTTTGGTCCGATTCTGAGACCGTTGATCGGGACGCTATTTTGGCGGGCCCACAATCCCACTCAACGGGCGATTTTGTGCACGGCTCCTCGGAATCTAAAATTGGATATACAGTTGAGTTTGTCTCAGAAAAACAAATTCATAGACATATAGTTTGACGACTTTAGAGACCGTAGGTTCTGGCGCGTATTTCGGTGCAAAGCGGGTCCAACGGCGGATATCGTTTTGACCTGAAATTACGATTTTGCCCCTGTTCCAGAATTTGACTTTTGGACAGGAGTTTCCTAGGCATATCTTTTATTCCAAACTCGTTCGTGATATTTGTTTCAGCATCCGAAGCTCCGTGTGGATTTTGACTTTCGTGTTGACGATTTTGACTGTTGGATTTTGCTACATCTCGCACCACCCTCAGGCAAGACACCTTGCCATTTGCTGTTTAATTATTATTAGCTCATATTTCATGCATGTTCATTATTTTCTTTATGCAAAATAAACTGTGATACATGGCATAACCTGTTAGAACTTACTGTTCATTTATATTTCCTGCTATGTATTATTTTTCTTACACATTAAACCTAGATTTAAGGGACCACCTTGTGTGTTGCATTCATAGGCCTTGACACATTTATACCACGTTGTTGTGAGTCTCATATAGGACTCGGACATGCGTGATTGGCTAGCCACCAGTACGCATAAGCCGTGCGCTAGGAAATAACTGCTAATAGAATTGCATGCTAGAAGCCTTAGCAGTTATGAGTTGGCATTGGGCGGGAAGAACATGATTGGAAGTTGACTACCACCCTATCTATCGTAGACTCGCTCGCTACCGAGGAACGATAGGTAGACTATATGCTATAGACTCGCTCGATACTGAGGAATAATATATGGTGTTGTGACTCGCTACTGAGGTACTATATTGGTATTTTCTTGACTTGACCCGGTAGTCATGCGACCATGAATTGTTCTTAACTATATTTCACTTAGAACGGATAGGCACCTTTATCCGTTAGGTACGAGTACTTTTGGTTTGGGTACTTGTATCTGACCGTGGCTTGGAACAATAACTTGTCGCGGAATACTTTGTCACATCTTGTCCTTGTTTGGTTGTAGGTGTGACTTACTACTTCGATGAGAAGGTATTGAACCTTGTTGGGGTCCGGATACCATATTGGATTCATAGCATGGAAAGATACGTCACCGTGAATTAGTTTACCATCTCCTGTCCTTGTTTGGTTGGGGGGATGGTACGCTCGTTCAATAGGTGCGTATTAGACCATGTTATAATTCGATTGACTTATTTATTTGAGCAATATTTATTCAGTTTATATGGCATGATATTATGTGTCATGTTACGTACCTCTGAGGACCTGGTTATCTCTTCAGGTGTGTGCTATTGTATTTCGCAGGTGTTCTAGCTCTAGCCGTGATTATCGCTATTTCTTCGAGGATGATTGCATTCGGATCGTCTTCGCTTCGCTCGCCACTCATTTTATTTTCCATGTATTTTTCTTTACTTGTTAGTGGATTTGTCTTCGCCCAACATATTGTATCAAGACAATTCATTCTCATTATATGATATCTTTTATTCATTTATTTGTGTGGATGAGATTAGTTATGGTTCTACTGCATTTTACAGCTTATGTATCCATACGAGGCCATGTACTTCGTATGAGTACAGCTGGCATATCTACGTTCCTAGTCCTACGTATTTTGGGACTGGGGTGTTACATATTTTTGTGGTGGCCCATGCAGGTCAAGTTTGTCACTTCGGTTACGTAATTGTACCGATGTGAGCCTGCAACATAGGATTAGAATCTAGGAATCTTATCCATACAGCTTGACCTCTTCCCTTGGCTTTAAATTTCGAACTCATGTTTGACTTCCTTGAATTGCACCTTGCTTGATTCCTTCCTACCGTCGATTCTTATTTTCGTGCTTAGTATTAACTAGAAAGATGACTACACTAGTATTTGCTCATAGGTCACACATATGGCTAGAATGGTTATATTGGCAATTGGAATACATTCAAGACCCTAATTGAGTAAAAAGGTTTTTTTTTGTGTGATTTAATGATTAGAAATTTGTAAAGTAGGATATTACCACAGAAAGTTTTAACCTTGAGATTCTAAAATAGTAAACACCAGAGGATTTATAGAATTTCATACTTGGTTTAAGAAATTGAATGATTTTCAAGATTTGATGTTTATGATTTATTATATTATAGTTATACACCTTTGAACAGTTGTAAATTTTGTTTGAAAATGATATTAGCTTTTTTTTTTAAAAAATGGCCATAGGAATTATTTAAATTTGAGTTGTACAACTTGCAATTTTCGTGTTTATTAAATTTTGAATTTTTAGTGGAAGTAATGACGGTGAATTTTGGTTTAAAATATTAAAAGTTATGAAAACGATTTTTGAGAAATTTTTATTTTAAATGGTGTCCTATGATTGAGGATTTACAAATCTATTTAGATTTTTGGTAAAAAAAAAGGGATTTTGACTGATAAGATTATTGAAAATTTAGTTTAATGAGGGATTGCTAATATTAAAAAAAATTTGGGAGAATTTCGAAGGAGGTGATGGAAAGTTATTTTGATTGATTAAAGGAAGTTACCATTTAAAAGTTGTGACTTTGTTGGAATAACTTAGCATGAATAGAAGTTGAAATTGAATGAGAGCATTGAGCTAAATTTTTGAGATTGCTTTTAATATGCTAAGAGTTTTATTATGAGTTATTGGAAAATTTTAGAGTGTTAAATTTTTGATTGATTGTGAAATTTTTATGGATTCGTAAATTATGAACTCTTAAGTTAAATAGTTGAATTTAAACGTTAATTTTGGAAAAGGTTAGTAGTAACGTGATAAAATTTTGCTTTGAGATTTAAGAAAGTGATTTAAATTTTTATGATGAATTTGAACGGCTTGGAGTGAATACAAATTTTGGTGGTATATTTTTGAAAGTTTATTTTTGAAACTTTTGGAGAAAACTTGAGTTAAATTTTAATGGTAGGCCATCAAGATAGCTCTAATAAGATAGATGTACTCCACACTAATTGCCATATCACTCATGACCATGATAGTAGTATATACACAAGTGTTGTTAGTCATCTACCCAGCTATGTGGCTGTATTTCCACCTCGACTTACTCGACCTTACTTCAATTCTAGATCTTTTAATTGCGACCTTCTAACCCATTTGCAATTTGAATAATGATCTAATGGTTCCTTAGCTGTATTCATCTAGAAGACTATCTTCTCTTCGGAATTGTGTTCCTAAATTATTTTTACTGGATTCTTTAATTAATTTGATTTCATGCTTTAACTTGATCTTCTTTATTTTTGTGCATTAATTATCACCTCGTGAACTCCCACTTTCTATTTTATAACTTTTGGCGTCCCTTACCATGACTTGGATATTTGGAGTACAACACTAGACTTTTCCTTCCAACAAATTTCATATGTAAGACCTAGACAAGCCCACCTTCATGTAGATATATCATGTCCTACCAAAACCCATCTCCTTGTACTCTATTTCTTGATATGACCTTATGGTCAAAATGGCCAAACTATAATCTTTACCATGATACCGATATATTTTTCGACCACGGATAGGGATTCAACCTCGACTCAATTCTTTCGACCCAATATGTGATTTTGTTCTACTTAAATTCCTTAATGCTTAGCGTTGTACTTTATCTTGGTTGCTTGACCCATGGTCCTATCACACTACTAGTTTAACTCTTGTAAGTTGGGTAGAATACCACACCACCTAACAAATATTTTTCCTTGTGAACCACATTGGTAAGTTCACTTAGACTATAAATTCAGAGAACCCTACCTTATCTAGTCTACCAAACCGTAAATGAAGAAACACTAGGACAACTGTATAGGCCCAAACTTCGGGCAAGCCTTGATTTTAAAAGATCTGGTACTATTTAAAATTTTCTTCATCAGTACCTTCTTTGCTCATATTTTGACTATCTCACGCTGTTAACTTAGCTTCAGTTTTGAAAGCTTATTTCATTATCAAGCTTGATCATGACATATTTTATTGGGTGCACCCACTAACATATTGTCTAATCAGAACCGGTGCATGATGGTCTGATCAACCTATTGTACTTTGGTTCGTTTTTCATGTATTATTCTACGTGGATGGAGACATAGTTAAACCTGCCTTAGAGTCTTTTCCGCGACAGCTATGACAACTCTCATTTGAATTATTTTCGTCGCCTATGAACCTCGTATTTCGTACTCAATAGCATCGCCTTTGAACACTTTATTGTTGTTGACTTTACTTACTTTAGAAAGACAAGACACTGTACTTGATAGATAGACCCAAGCTATCACTCTAGTCCTGTGGCAATATCCACGCCATAAACTACTCTTCCTATTCCTCAACCCTACCTACCCTATTAATCCTAAATTTCGAGGACAAAATTCTTGTAAGTTGGGTAGGATGTAAAACCCCTATTTTTAAATATTTTTTATTATTTTATTAGACTTAAAAATTTATTTATGCAAATTATGATTTTTTATTTCATTAGAAATGACCTTAGCCATTGTTGAATTTTAGGACACAAGACTACCATGAATTTTGGCACGAAAGATGTAGCAGTGTGCCTTGACTAGTACATTAGCCATGCCATGGGAGACCTAGCCATAGTTTTGTCCAAACTAGGAAAACCAGGCCGAGTTGTGAAATAACGCATTTAAAATATTTTTATTTTAGATATTAATTTATATATTGATTTTTAGATGACCCGGTTGTCCAAACCAGCCCGGACTAGGGCCCGGACCGAACCCAATCCCATGTAAGCATGTTGTGTGACCAAATGTGGCCAAGTAGGCATATTTTATATATATACAAATATTTTCTAAATTACTTTAGAATTTTATGTGCAATTTCTAATTAATTAATTATTCGTACTATTATTGGTATTTTAGTATTAAATAATATCGTGCAATATTTGTACAAATTTTTGGACCCGGATAAGGGTGTACGGTATAAGTTCACCCATTGGAAAGATTTTATTAATTTATTATTAAAATTTATTTTGCGAAGATTTTAATAAACATGTTTTCCTATTTAAATATTATTACTATTTTGAGTTAATTTATTAAGGATTGAATTTATATATATGTAGATATGCTCAAATATATTAAATAATTGGATAGTTGACTTTTAAATGATATTTGGATTTTAAATAAATTTTTGGTATATTTATGGATATATACATATCCATATATAGATATAGTTATATATGTGTAAGATTTTGAATTGATAAAGAAAAAAAAAGTATATTTGTGGTCGGCCCCACCTAGTGGGAACCGACCACAACTAAAGGAGCAGCAGCTTACATTAGCCGACCCCTTTATATAAAGCAACAGCAACAGAATAAGAGGCCGACCCCCCTCCCACATAATTTATATATATTAGTTATATATATAAGTTTTGGAAAACCCTAAAAACTAATTTCTTCTCCATCTTCTTCCTCCTCTCTCCTCTATCCTACTCCCTCTCCTCGGCGAGCGTGCCAACCTCGCCGGAGCGATAGCATCTCCGCCTCCCGATCGTCACGGCAACAACAACAACAACAGATTCCCACTTTAAGGTATCCCACTTCCCCGATTAATTTTTCTTCCAATTATTGTCCGTTTTAGATCCATAAATTTCTGTAGAAAGCCCACATGACCATCTAGCATTCCCTTCAAATAGTTTTATTTATTCGGTAATAAAATTTCAGGTTTAATTAGATTAAAAATCACGAAAAATCAGTTTTTAAAAACTTAAAAATCCCGGTACGAGGTACGTCCCGACAAACCGGGTAACCCCGTCGTAAATCGAGAGTACCGAGGGGTCCGTATCGACTTTGCGGACGTGCGGGCTTTGACGGAATTCAAGTTGGTTGCGTGTACGCGACGAATTTGATCTGTATCCGTCAAATTTTTCCATATCGGGCCTTTTCGATATTTTTCAATTACTTTGTGCACACTCATCAAATTGCGACAAAACTTGTGCCATTGGACTCAAAATATTTTTCTGGTCCTGTATGCCAAGTTTGGTCCGATTCTGAGACCGATGATCGGGACGCTATTTTGGCGGGCCCGCAATCCCACTCCACGGGCGATTTTGTGCACGGCTCCTCGGAATCCAAATTGGATATACCGTGAGTTCGTCTCGGAAAAAAATTCATAGACATGTAGTTTGATGACTTTAGAGACCGTAGGTTCTGGCACGTATTTCGGTGCAAAGCGGGTCCAACGGCGGACATCGTTTTGACCTGAAATTACGATTTTGCCCCTGTTCCAGAATTTGACTTTTGGACAGGCGTTTTCTAGGCATATCTTTTATTCCAAACTCGTTCGTAATGTTTGTTTCAGCATCCGAAGCTCCTTGTGGATTTTGACTTTCGTGTTGACGATTCTGACTGTTGGATTTTGCTACATCTCGTACCACCCTCAGGCAAGACATCTTGCCATTTGCTGTAATTATTATTAGCTCATATTTCATGCATGTTCATTATTTTCTTTATGCAAAATAAACTGTGATACATAGCATAACCTGTTAGAACTTACTGTTCATTTATATTTCCTGCTAGTATTATTTTTCTTACACATTAAACCTAGATTTAAGGGACCACCTTGTGTGTTACATTCATAGGCCTGACATATTATACCACGTTGTTGTGAGTTTCATATAGGACTCGGACATACGTGATTGGCTGGCCACCAGTACGCATAAGCCGTGCGCTAGGAAATAACTGCTAATAGAATTGCATGCTAGAAGCCTTAACAGTTATGAGTTGGCATTGGGCGGGGAGGAACATGATTAGAAGTTGACCCATCCACTCGCTCGCTATCATAGAACTCGACTCGCTACTGAGGAATGATAGGTAGAATATATGCTATAGACTCGCTCGATACTGAGGAATAGTATATGGTGTTGTGACTCGCTACTGAGGTACTTCATTGGTATTTTCTTGACTTGACCCGTAGTCATGCGACCATGAATTGCTTAACTACATTTTACTTAGAACGGATATGCACCTTTATCTGTTAGGTACGAGTACTTTTGGTTTGGGTACTTGTATCTGACCGTGGCTTGGAACAATAACTTGTCGCGAAATAGTTTGTCACATATTATCCTTGTTTATTGTAGGTGTGACTTACTACTTCGATGAGAAGGTATTGAACCTTGTTGGGATCCGATACCATATTGGATTCATAGCATGGAAAGATACGTCACCGTGAATTAGTTTACCATCTATCCTTGTTTAGTTGGGGGGATGGTACGCTCGTTCAGTAGGTGCGTATTAGACCATGTTATAATTCGATTGACTTATTTATTTGAGCAATATTTATTCAGTTTATATGGAATGATATTATGTGTCTTGTTACGTCCCTCTGAGGACCTGGTTATCTCTCCAAGTGTGTGCTATTGTATTTCGCAGGTGTTCTAGCTCTAGCCGTGATTATCGCTATTTCTTTGAGGATGATTGCATTCGGATCGTCTTCGCTTCGCTCGCCACTCATTTCATTTTCATGTATTTTTCTTTACTTGTTGGTAGTGGATTTGTCTCCGCCCAACATATTGTATCAAACAATTTATTCTCATTATATCATATCTTTTATTCATTTATTTGTGTGGATGAGATTAGTTATGGTTCTACTGCATTTTACAGCTTATGTATCCATACGAGGCCATGTACTTCGTATGAGTACAGATGGCATGTCTACGTTCCTAGTCCTACGTATTTTGGGACTGGGTGTTACAATATCCAGATCGCAGCATGCGTATGACAGGTTTGGTTAACCCAGATATGAAATGCTGGAGTAGTTTAACCATCAGGATTTTGGATCAGTTCAAGGACAAACTCCTCGAACTAGAACTTTATAATGCCATCTGGACTATAGTCTATGGCATTTGCCAGAATGCTCACATGTTTCTGGCCTTAGTAGAGAGATATAACGAAAGTACTGGAACTTTTATGACCCCCATAGAGATGGGATTTGCGCTTCATGAAATGTGATCTCTCTCATCTTCTAATGGGCGATAATCCATATGAAGAATATGTGCCCACAAATGAAGAATTAGATGCTATGGCAGAAGAAAATCCTCATGTGATTGCCGTCTTCCAAGAACTATTATGTCATTACAAGATGTGAAACCCGTAATTTTTAGTTAATTATTTGATTTAGTTAATTAATTAAAAAATTTGTCAAAAATCGTATTTTTCTAATTAATTAAATATTGTTTATAATTTATTCTAGTTAGGTTAAATAATATTTAATATTTAGTTAAACCTGTTAATTATGAAAACCATATTTTTAGAAAAAAAGTATTATTTTTCTGGATTTTGATTGTTGGCCCTGACCCATCCCAAACCCATCTCGATCCATTTTGAAATCGAACCCAAACTTGATTTTATTCTTAAGTCCATCAGTTTATTTCTAAACTTATTAGTTAAAGAAAAATATTTATTAATAGAAAAATAATTTTTTTTTC
>JANAVB010031219.1:0-319149 GCA_029216955.1 Iris pallida
TCTGACCGTAGCTTGGAACATAATTGTCGCGATTAGTTGTCACATCTTGTCCTTATTTGGTTGTAGGTATGACTTACTATTTCGATGAGAAGGTATTGAACTTGTTGGGGTTCGGACCATATTGAATTTTTAGCATGTGAAGATACGTCACCGTGAATTAGTTTACCATCTCCTGTCCTTGTTTGGTTGGAGGGGATGGTACGCTCGTTCAGTAGGTGGTATTGGACCATGTTAATTCGATTTACTTATTTATTTGAGCAATATTTATTCATTTATGTGGCATGATATTATGTGTCTTGTTTACGTCCCTCTGAGGACCTGGTTATCTCTCAGGGTGTGTGCTTCTGTGAATTTGCAGGTGTTCTAGCCAAGGCCGTGATCTTCTCCATTCTTTCGAAGACGATTGCGCTTGGTTCGTCTCGTTTTTTATCGATCACTTCTTGTAACATTTTATTTGAGATAGTTGGTAGTGGACATTTGTCTCGCGCCCAACGATTGTATACATGATTCAAAGTTGCTCTTATATCATTTATTTATCTAGTGGATGAGATTTAGTTATTCTGGATTTACTGCATTTTACAGCTTATGTATTCATACGAGGTTTCCATATATTGGAGTATACTTCGTATGTATGCAGCTGGCATGGATACGTACCTAGTCCTAAGTATTTTGGGACTGGGTGTTACATGTTTTTGTGGTGGCCCATGCAGGTCGAGTTTGTCACTTCGGTTACGTTACTGTACCGATGTGAACCTGCAACATAGGATTAGAATTATAGGAATCTCATCCATACAGCTTGACCTCTTCCCTTGGCTTCAAATTCTGAACTCTCGTTCTTCCTTGAATTGCATCTTGCTTGATTCCTTTCTACCGTTGATTCTTATTTTCGTGCTTAGTGTCAACTAGGAAGATGACTACATTAGTATATGCTCATAGGTCAAACACATGGCTAGAATGGTTATATTGGCAATTGGAATACATTTAAGACTCTAATTGAGTTGATTTTTTTTAGTGTGATTTAATGATTAGTAATTTGTAAAGTAGGATATTACCACGAAAAGTTTTAACCTTGAGATTTCTAAATAATAAATACCAGAGGATTTATAGAATTTCATACTTGGTTTAAGAAATTGATTGATTTTCAAAGATTTGATATTTATGATTTATTGGATTATAGTTATACATCCTTGCACAAGTATAAAATTGATTTGCTTTTCGAGTTGTGATATTTATGAGTTTGGGTGATATATATACATCTTTGAACAAATATAAAATTTTATTTGATTTTCGAGTTTTAATGTTCATGATTTATTGTATTATAGTTATGCACCTTGAACAGTTATAGATTTGGTTTGAAAATAATCTTAGCTTTTAAAAATGGTAGTAGGAATTATTTAAACGGAGTTGTACAACTTGCGGTTTTCGTGTTTATAAAGTTTTAAATTTTAAGGGGAAGTAATGACGGTGAATTTTGGTTTAAAATATTTGAAAGTTATGAAAATGATTTTTGAAAATTTTTCTTTGTTTTAAATTGTGTCCTATGATTGAGGATTTATAAATCTATTTAGATTTTTGGTAAAAAAAAAGATTTTGACTGATAAGATTATTTAAAAATTTAGTTTAATGTGGGATTGCTAATATTAAATTTTTTTTTTTGAAGAATTTCGAAGGATGTGATGGAAAGTTATTTTGATTGATTAAAGGAAGTTACCATTTAAAAGTTGTGAGTTTGTTGGAATAACATAGCATAAATAGAAGTTAAAATTGATGAGAGCATTGAGCTTAATTTTTTGAGATTGCTTTTAATATGCTAAGAGCTTTATTATAAATTATTTGAAAATTTTAGAGTGTTAAATTTTTGATTGATTGTGAAATTTTTATGGATTCGTAAATTATGAACTCTTGAGTTAAATAGTTGAATTTAAACGTTAATTTTGGAAAAGGTTAGTAGTAACGTGATAAAATTTTGCTTTGAGATTTATGAGAGTGATTTAAAAATTTTTTTTGGATGAATTGAACGGCTTGGAGTAAATACAAATTTTGGTGGTATATTTTTGAAAGTTTATTTTTTTTTAAAACTTTTGGAGGAAACTTGAGTTAAAATATTAATGATAGGCCACAAAGGTAGCCCTAATGAGTTAGAAGTATTCCACACTAATTGCCATGTCACTCATGACCATGATAGTAGTATATACACAAGTGTTGTTAGTCATCTACCCAGCTATGTGACTGTATTTTCACCTCGACTTACTCGACCTTCCTTCAATTCTAGATCTTTTAATTGCGACCTTCTAAACCATTTGCAATTTGAATAATGAGTTAATGGTTCCTTAATTGTATTCATCTAGGAGACTATCTTCTCTCCAGAATTGTGTTTCTAAATTATTTTTAATGGATTCTTTAATTAATTTTATTTCATGCTTTAACTTGATCTTCTTTATTTTGTGCATTAATTATCACCTCGTGAACTCCCACTTTCTATTTTTGATCTTCTGGCGTTCCCTATGACTTGTATATTTGGAGTACAACACTACACTTTTCCTTCCAACAAATTTCATATGTAAGACCTAGACAAGTCCACCTTCATGTAGATGTATCATGTCCCACTAAAATACGTCTTCTTGTACACTATTTTCATGATAGGACCTTCTGGTCAAAATGGCCAAACTATAACCTCTACCATGACACCAAAATACTTTTCGACTTCAATTAAGAGATCCAACCTTGACTCAATCCCTTAACCCGATAGGTGAATTTTGTTCTACTTAGTTCTTTAAATGCTTAAATTTGTTCTTTATCTTGATTGCTTAACCCATTGTCTCATCCCATTACTAGTTTAACTCTTGTAAGTTGGGTAGAATACCTCACGGCTCAACAAAGCCTTTGTCCTTGTGACCCATGTGGATAAGTTTGCTTAGCATATAAGTTCAGAGGACCCTAACATAGCTAGTCAACCAGGACAACTGTATAGGCCCGAACTTCGGGCGAGCCTTGATCTTAAAAGATCTGGGACTATTTAACCTTTCCTTCATCAGTACCTCCTTTGCTCATATTTTGACTATCTCGCGCTGCTAACGTAGCTTCAGTTTTGCAAGCTTATTTCGTTATCAAACTTGATCATGACATATCTTATTGGGTGCACCCACTAACATATTGTCTAATCAGAACCGGTGCATAATGGTCTGATCAACCGAGTGCACTTTGGTTCGCTTTATCTATCGTTCTACGTGGATGGGGATATAGCTAAACTTGTCCTCTAGAGTCCCATCCACGACTGCCTTGACAACTCCTTTTGAATTATTCGGTCGCCTTTGAACCATGTATTCGTATTCGATAACGCCTCCTTCGAACTCTATATTGCGTTCGCCTTCACCTATTTTAAAAGGACGAAAGCGTCGTACTAAAACTCCTATAACTGTCCTATCACCATGACCATTACCACCCAATGTAACCATATCTTTGTCTTGAACTACTCGACTTTCCCCTCGACACTAAATTTACAATCTTGACTTTCTAATCACTTGAATTTAAGAGTTATTACAATCGTCTCTTAATCATACCCTCAACCTAGACTACGACCATATAAACTTCCTTAAACCCTCCTATCTACCGTTGTGCCTTCTCACCCCCTCCTAATTCTTAATTTGAGGACGAAATTCTTTTAAGTTGGGTAGGATGTAAAACCCCTAAATTTCTACTATATTTTTTATATATATTAAATTTGGTACTGATTTAAAATTTTTGTATTGTACGTCGCATAGTCGTATTGTACGTCGCGCATGAAAGTTTATTTTTCGTAGTTGCTCGACGAGTGCGAATATGTGCGAGCGTACATATTTAAGAAAAACATTTTTATTTTTATAGTTTTAAAATAATATATGTAATATTTAATTTAGCTATTAAAATTTCCTAAATTTATGATTTTATTTATGAAAGGCCTTTTATTTGGAATAAATAATATTATTCATGCATACATATATTTCATAAATATTTGCTAGTTTAATTTAAATAAAAAATAATTTTGAGATTTATTATTCAAAAAGATAATTAAAAATATTAATTATTTTCGAAATTATTATTATTGGTATTTTGAAAAATATATTTGGAAGTTATGGTGGCCATTTAAATCTTGATTTGATTTTTGGATTTATTTAAATAGTTAAATATTCGAAATTTATTTATCCCATTTGATTTTGAGCTAAAAATTTAAATAGATTTAAATTGGATTTAATTGATTTGATTTTAAACTAAGAGAATTTGATTTGATTTGATTTAAATTAGATTTGGATTTGGATTGGATTTGGATTTGATTGCTTTTAAATTAAATTAGGAAATATCTAAATTGGGTTTAAAGGAATCCTAATTCTTATCTAATTGGGAATTCCCACATCCTATAAATAGGCATGTGCTCCTTTATATTATTTTCACCACAAATCATCTTTCAAACCATCCTTGTCAAAATTTCTCTCTTTTTTCGTCATAAATTCAACCTCAATTTTCAAAGGTTGTAGCAACTTCGAATGACCATAACTCCCAACTCCGGACTCCTTTTGACCTCCAGTTTTTTTTGTCGGAATCGTATTGAGGTATATTTTCTGAATATAAATTTATTTTCATAAATTCGGAACTTAATTTTCTGAAAAATTTGTGGAGTGTCAGTGGTCCAAAATCTGACACGTTTTAGTGTTTTTGAGATTCTGGGGGAACTAGGAATCAGAATCACGATCCGTTTGAAGTTTCGAAATACTGACAGAAAAATACATATCATATATTTTTCGCAAAATTTTTTCAGAATATTTTATTTTTGGTTTTTATTTTAGAAGTTTGTCACATCGTCTGAGTTATCTTGTGTAGCCCTGTGACTATTCTGTACCCAACAGGATTGTCGGTTTCACCAGAAAGGACCTCAGGCAAGACACCTTGCCATTTGCTGTTTAATTATTTTAGCTTATATTTCATGCATTATTTTTTTAATATAAAATAAACTGTGATACATGGCATAACCTGTTAGAACTTACTGTTCATTTATATTTTCTGCTATATATTATTTTCTCACATTAAACCTAGATTTAAGGGACCACCTTGTGTGTTGCATTCATGGCCTTGACACAGTTATTCCACGTTGTTGTGTGTCGCATATAGGACTCGGACATGCGTGATTGGCTGGCCACCAGTACGTATAAGCCGTGCGTTAGGAAATAACTGCTAATAGAATTGTATGTTAGAAGACTGGGCAGTTATGAGTTTACATTGGGCGGGAAGAACATGATTGGAAGTTGACTACCACCCTATCTATCGTAGACTCGCTCGCTACTGAGGAACGATAGGTAGACTATATGCTATAGACTCGTTCGATACTGAGGAATAGTATATGGTGTTGTGACTCGCTACTGAGGTACTGTATCGGTATTTTCTTGACTTGACCCGGTAGTCATGCGACCATGAACTGTTCTTAAAACTGCATTCACCTAGATTTGGTTAGGCACCCTTATCCTTTAGGTATGAGTACCTTTGGTTTGGGTACTTGTATCTGACCGTAGCTTGGAACAATAACTTGTCGCGGATTAGTTTGTCACATCTTGTCCTTGTTTGGTTGTAGGTATGACTTACTATTTCGATGAGAAGGTATTGAACCTTGTTGGGGTCCGGATACCATATTAGATTTTTAGCATGGAAAGATACGTCACCGTGAATTAGTTTACCATCTCCTGTCCTTGTTTGGTTGGGGGGATGGTATGCTCGTTCAGTAGGTGCGTATTGGACCATGTTATAATTTGATTTACTTATTTATTTGAGTAATATTTATTCAGTTTATGTGGCATAATATTATGTGTCTTGTTACGTCCCTCTGAGGACCTGGTTATCTCTCCAGGTGTGTGCTTCTGTGAATTTGCAGGTGTTCTAGCCAAGGCCGTGATCTTCTCCATTCTTTCGAAGATGATTGCGCTTGGTTCGTCTCATTATTTTATCGATCACTTCTTGTACATTTTATTTGAGATAGTTGGTAGTGGACTTTGTCTCCGCCCAACGATTGTGTACATGACATTCAAAGTTGCTCTTATATCATTTATTTATCTAGTGGATGAGATTTAGTTATTCTGGATTTACTGCATTTTACAGCTTATGTATTCATACGTGGTTTCCATATATTAGAGTATACTTCGTTTGTATGCAGCTGGCATGGATACGTACCTAGTCCTAAGTATTTTGGGACTGGGGCATTACATAAGGATAATACGGTATTGGTAGATCGGAATGCCACCAGGATAGTAGAGTTAAAGCACCAACTAGGTGCGGCCTTCTCTATAAAGGATTTGGGCATAGTAAAGGCTCTTCTTAGGATGAAAAGCAGAGGAGAGAGAGTTCAATCTAGTTCATTTGTCACAAAAGAAATACATTTATCGGTACTTTAGCATTTCGGGAAGGACGGGTCAAAGAAAGTGAGCAACCCCTTTAAGCTTACTGTGGAGCTGGCACTATCCATCTATCGGGACAAAAAAGAAGATATGGAGTGGGTTCTATATGCTTCAGCAGTGGGGAGTCTCTTGTATGTCATGGTGTATACAAGGCCAGACATCACTCACGTAGTTGGCTTGGTTAGCAAGTATATTTCCAATCCTGGAAGGATAAATTAGAGTACGGTCAAATGGATTATCTGGTACCTTTAGGGCACTACTGATTGGAGTTTTCATTTGGTGGTAACAAGCCGAAGTTGGTCAGATATACTAATAATGATATAGGTGAAGATGTAGACATGAGAAGATCGACTTTGGGCTATGTGATAATGTTTGCTGGTGAAGCAGTTTCATGGCAGTCGTGATTGTTGAAGTGCATGTCTTGCCTTGTCTATGACAAAGGCAGAGTACATGGCAGCGACGAATGCTTGCAAAGAATTATTGTGGACTGTAGAAGCATGAAAAAGAATGGTAATTCATATGCGGCCCAGATTCAGCATACGGCTCAAAAGCTTGAAGAGTTTTATGCGGCTCGGAAAGTCCTAGAGAGCCACATGCGGCTCAGGAAGAGCCACGTAGCCTCATGCAGCTCAAAAGGCTGATTACAGCTGGCCATAATTACTCCCTGCAGCTGGCCATTAAATGCTCTGACATAAAGTGATAGTTCTGACGGCTCTGACATAATGAGAGACGCGTCATGTTCATCAAAAGATGAGAAAATATCTCAGATAGCCGGCTCAGTTCACAAATTCCAAGGAGGATTAATTATGCGGACCGCCTAGGCCACCCTTATGCGGTTCAGTTGGGGGGGCACCCTTATGCAGCCCAGTTGTGGAGGCCACCCTTATGCGATTCAGTGGAAGGCCACCCTTATACGGCTCGGTTGTGGGGGCCATCCTTATGCGGTTCAGTTGGAGGCCATCCTTAGCGGTTCAGTTGGAGGCCACCCTTATGCGGCTCGGTTGTGAGGCCATCCTCATGCGGCTCGGTTGTGAGGCCATCCTCATGCGGCTCGGTTGTGAGGCCATTCTCATGCGGCTCAGTTGTGAGGCCACCCTCATACGGATCGGTTGTGAGGCTATCCTCATGCGGCTCAGTTGTGAGGCCATCCTCATGCGGCTCAGTTGTGAGGCCACCCCATACGGCTCAATTACCATACCACACTCATGCGGCTCTGCCAGGATGCCCCGTTCGTGCGGCTCGCAGCATAATGGCAGTTGGGACACGTGGCAGAAGATTAACTGAGACTTATCCACACGGAATTATTGCAACCAAACAAATCATAACAATGCAGATTTATTGCAAACAACGCAACGACCCAGATTGATTTCCAACAAACAGATCAAAGTTAATCTTAACCAATCCCCAATTGCCCACTTTTCAAGGCATAGTTACAAGGATGTGACCACACCCCACTCAGCACAAATTCTTATAAATATGATGGGATTATTTCTTTACAGGAACACAGAGCAGGATATACACAGAGAGCATCCCACAGAGCAATACGCAGAGAGAGAGAGCACTTCTTCGCTGGAGCCAGGCCGCGTTCGATCGTCCAAGGAGTAAGGAGAGTTGATATCACTTTCCGAGCCTCTACCGTCACCCCCCAGAATCAAAAACTAAACAATTGTACTTAGATTATTTTTCCTAGGTTGTTCCTAGGCTCTCTTTGTACGAGCGAGTTTGTATTATGAATTAAAGTTCAGTCCTCCCATAAAATTGTTCTGTTCTTTGATAATCAATGGCAAACACGATGGCGACTCTGCTGGGGACTAACTTCTCACTGCTGAGAAGTTGGTGACACAATCGACGCAGCCAAGCTTGGCTCCACGCAACAGATGTTGGTTGTTCGCTTCGACCAACAAGCGTTTGAAGAGATGCTCTCCGACGGAGCGCTAGCCCGATCCAGAAGCGGGCCCACACGAAGAGGGCCTGCAGGGAGTGGAGGCCCAAATCATTTGCTCCTCCCCAAGATCTGGAAGAAATGCTCTATGTTGCCCAAAACGGCGGAGAAGACTCTCATGCGGCCCCACTTCAGACCGTAGAGGACTCTGCTGTCCCTAAGTCCGACAGAGGAAAACACTACGATACTGGACTTGCAGGGGCAAAGAGGGACTCTATATGGTCCAGGAAGAACCCGCATAAGGGCGCCAGCCGTATAAGAATCATGCGGCCACAAAAGCCAGCCGCATGCAGAAGGCTCATACGGCCAAAACTTTTAGATGCATGGAGGAGGCTCATGCGGCCACTTTCCAGCCGCATACGGAAGGTTCATGTGGCCACAGCTTCCAGCCGCATGCAAACTGCTCAAGAGGCAACAAACGCCAACCGCATGCAACACCTATGCGGCCACGAATCCCAGCGTAGACCATCTGCTCTATGCGGCTCGGGTTCAATCTTCAACCGTCTCTATGCGGTCCTGACCTCAGATGCTCCTATAAGGATGTTCCAGACTCTGTGCGCACAATTTGGACTCTTCCTACTATGCGCTTGGGTGCCAGAGGAAAGAATCTAGGGCAGCGCGGGCTCGTCAGCTCAGTCAGTTGTCCCAACCTCTGACCATCTGAGAGCTCCGCTTACTTTTAGACGGGCCTTCTGATGGAAAGTTGTACAGAACCGAACATGTCCACCCCCGATGGCAAACGGACAGAGTGGTTCCCAAGACTCTCCAATCAAGGAGCAAACATGATGCCAACACACTCGTGTGCTCAGGACTCCCGGGCCCACAAAATGAGTGACTTGTGTGATGTTATTCTTCACAAGCGCAAGAAAAGAAGAAAACTTGCTTGCAGAGAGTCCTTCCATGGACATCACTGCACTCAAGTCATTATCAACTGCTGCTGCAGCAAGGCGACAGTACAAGAGGACCGGCATTCCGTCTTCCAACGACTGCAGCAGCCAGGACCGGTCCTGCAACACAGCTCAGGAGATGAGGTGCTTCATGTCGCCTCCTAATTCGCTCGGAAGATCCTACCGGCAAGGCGGGGAAGAAGATAAATATTTCCAGCCCAACGATCTCAACTAGCGTGGCCAGGAAACTCGCGTCTAAGCGACTTTCCACAACCACCTCTGGAGGAGTTTACCAGGGCACCCGCTCAAAGACAAATCTTCAACATTGGAGGATTCGTCAACTGTACCTCAGGGGGTAGCCAAGCTGGGGATAACACCCCTCGGAACATCCATGACAATCCGGTGTTCCAAAAGATCAACCAGGGGAGTTCCCCCAATAGATGCAACGGACCTAGATGTCCATGGGTCCCAAGATGAAGTAACCTCCGATACAGGGGGTAACACTTCTTGAGTCCGAATCGGAGGAGAACGTCCCCACGTACCCCGATGACTTCTCTATGCGAGGGTATGATTCGGAGAGAACATCATCTACCGTGCCTTCCACCGTCCCTCGTGTAAGAACGGCATTCATGACTGGAAAATCAAGACGGTCCCAGCGATCGACAGTGCCTTGACACTCTTAGGCCATACTCCATACCTTGGTCAAATTAGTAGACGAGATCAAGGCGCTCTACCGGCTCTCCAAGAAGGACGCTGGCCAAACAAGCATGGGTCCCGCCATCAATGCAGACTCAAACACAACTGCACCAACCCCGGGTGACAATCCATCTAAAATCGGCTCCCACCGCCGCAGAAGAGGCCAGGAAGCAAGAAGAGAAGTCCAGGAGCTTTGGGCAATGTTTCACGCCCGAGAAACCACTCAGGACCTGAGGACACGACAACCGTATCCTGCTGCATGGAGAGATGTCTTCCACCAAAATACAAACTATTTTCCATCAATCCATATGATGGAAGACATCTGCAAGCCGGTATATGACCTACTTTGAGGTCACAACCATCATCTGCTGCATGACGACGCCATCCTTACACGATTGTTCGTTGGGGCATTGGAAGGAGTCACATTCGACTGGTACCGCAACTTGCCAGACAACTGCATCCACTCCTTCATCGGCTTCAAGCACATGTTCTTGAGAGGTTCTATGAGGTGGGACAAGATGTAACAATGTCAACTCTCATGACATCGTTCAAGAGAGAAGGAGCTGACAAGAAACTACATTGAGCGGTTTTGTCAAACTGCGATAAGTTGCCCTCCGGTAACCCGACTCTTTCTTAATTAAATTTGCTAAAAGAGGCTGCTTCCCACAATCAACCTTTGGATGGACGAAAGTCAATTTAAGGACTGGAAGACATTCATCATCAGCGCCATAGCAGAAGCCAAGCTGAAGAAAGCTTGCCAACTGGGATTGCACATCTCGGATAGAGGACAAGGGAAAACGCCCTAGTGCCAACAATAACAATGGTGGTAACTCCTCCAGCGCCGAGACAATAAGGGCAAACAGGCTATGTGGCCGACACAGCTCAGAGCCTGAACCAAAGCCGGCAGAGAAGCAATTGCCTCAGATGACTTACTCCTTCGAAGACAGCCATGTCAAGCCCATCCTTGACATGCTCTTGCAAGAGACAGAATTCAGCTCCCTCCTCCAAGGCGTGAACCGTGACCTGCAAAGTTGGAGAGCCCAAATTACTGCCACTACCACCGCTACGTCCACCACGTGACACAAGACTGCTTCCAACTGAAGCGGTACATCTAGAACCTCATCGATTCTAAGGCCCTGGCTATTTTTCGAGGAGGTGACCGTGGAGCCAACATGGTGTCAGTCCAATTCGGCATCTTCCCTCCGACAAAGACTCAAGATGGAGTAGTACCCGTTCCCCGGTGGTTGCTGTCGCAGGCACCCAAAAATAAAACCTTACTCTTAAAATTATGTGTAGTAGAAGAGTAAGGATCGATCCCACGAGAGTAATTAGTATAAATTTTATGCTATGTGAACAAGAATTGGGGGAGAGAGTTTTGAAAAGAAAATTTAAGAAGAGCTAAAGCAATTAAAGTATTAAAATCAATCAAGGGACAAATATTGGTCTCAGTGAACATTCACCATTGGAAATCATAAAATTTGATCATTGATGCAAGCATATTAAATCATACTTGAACATTTACCGTTGGAAGTATCTTCCTATCTCTCTTAGGCTTAGTTAATCAGATACAAGCGACCTAATTAACATTACTTACTAAATAATCTAAGACAAGCGCTATAGATTTAATCTAGCAGTTTCTTAAAGAACAAAGAAATCGATAAAGCAAAATAATACAAGCACAAGCGGTTGCATTTAATTTTGTCAAACGTTTTTCTCCTAAGATCTAATAAAACAAAGCAGTTTATTAAAGCTTGGTTGCTTCATAAATTAGAAACAATAAACTATTACGGATTTGATATCTAATTTAGCGGTAGATCGAAATGAAAAATAAACTAGTCGGCCTCCTAGTAATTAAACAAAACAATCATGAAAGTTGGCATAGAAAAATTCAATATTCAAAGTATAACTCAAATATATAAAGCAATTTAGATCTCACAAGTTTACTGATTCCAAGACTTCCGTACACTTCGACCGACAAGACTTCTAGCCGCACATGTTCATCAAAACTTCAAAAGAAAAGTTGGAGAAGAAGAAGAAGAGTTCTGTTGTGTTATGTCTTCTCATGATTTCTACCCCCTTTTATACACCATAAAGTTAGTGTGTCAAGCCCACAATATCTCCCACATATCCTCTAAAAGTTGTAACTTCTCAAACCAAATAGAATAAGTCATAGAACAAGTAGGAACATGGTTGTTTTGGTTCCTATTTTTGTTCACAGCATTTGACCCAACTTCAAGTCTGATTTCGTCCATGATGCAGCTTGATTTGCGAAAAACACAAAATAAAAAGTTTTAGCCCGTGTCTTAGCTTTCCAAAACTTTTGAATCACCTCCATTGCTTTTGGATGAGAAAGGTATGCCCATTTTGGTGAAAGGTGTCAAAACTGTCCAGAATTGCATTTTAGCTCCATTTTGCACATAGTGTCTCCAAATTCATCCTACACAAGCAAATATAAATGAGTACATATAGTCATAAAATGAGCATAAAATGATGAATATTAAGGGATAAAAATATAACATTTTATGTTCTCATCAAATACCCCACACTTAACTTTTGTTCGTCCTCGGACAAAACTCAGAAAAAAAATGTTAAAACAAAAATCAAGGTTGTAATGCCATATATAAAGAATAACCAAGCTCTTTAAAACCCATAACATGTCTTAAAAATATTTTCTTAGACAACTTCTAATTTTTAGTAAGTATTTTCACTTGAAGATAGAGTAAACAAATTGGTAGACTCTCATAGAAATAAACACTCAGTTCTCATGGTTTGAAGGGTAAGTGTTTCTCTCAAATTCATTCCAATAGAAATGATCTACCATAAGCTTGCATATCTTCTCATTCTCCACTACTTGGATCATGCATAACACAAATCATAAGGACTTTCTATGGGTTGTAGCGGGGCTTAGGATTAAGGTAGGATATATTTTGGGACTGTAGCTCAAAAGCCATCAAAACTAGTGGAGCAAAAATATTAACTCAAGCGCGCATATATATAATAAAACCAATCACCCCATTTAGCTTCTTCAAATTGACCTTAAAGCATTCAACATACCCCTTTATTGAAATTGGAGGAATTATGAAAATGAATATCAAAAGTAAATTCCTCCATCACTTTTTTTCATTACTTCTTTCTTTCTTTCTTTCTTTGTTACTTTTTCTCATCATCTTTTTTTCATTTTCATTTTTTTCATTTTTATCATTTTTTCGCTTTTTTTTATTTTTTTTCATGATGGAACTCAAGAATTTGAGAATAAAAATATGTAGCCAAACTAGAAATTCAGATACCCCCATACTTATTTTTATACACCCATACATATCATAATGCTCCACTAGTTTTCTGGCCTGGGTAAGAATTTTTTTTTCAGGTTAAATCTTGTAATATGGGTTCACAAAAATAGAAGCAATAAGGCTCAAAGTGGTTCAACCAAAGGAAAAATAATTTTAGGGTAGGCTATTTGGCTTATGTTGCGTACAACAAAGATGGCCTTAATCATATTCATATATGCATGTGTCGATGTGACCTTGAAGAGAATCTAAGCAAGTTCTAGAGAAACAAGTCCATGGAAGAATAACTCTCATCAAAGAAAAGTAAGACTGATGTGTCAGTCTAAAGGCTCAAAATCTCACCGGCTTTTGTCTACCAAATTTAGTCACAACCATTCTCAAGGAAAAATACTACACTAATTAATTCTAAGTTGAAAAGATTACTCATTCAACCATGTTATGAATTTTATTAAACTTAGTTAACTCTTGTTTATGACATACACAACAAAAATACTGCAAACCATAAAAATAAATGTCCTTTTTTTGAAAATAAATGAAGAACAAAAAATATTTTAAATTTTATTTTTAAATTCATTTATTTTAAAAAAAATAACCAAACATAAATATCCTCACCTACAATTAAAACTGACGTTGTCACCAATGAAAGTCTAAATGCAAAGAAAAGACAAAAATGAACAAAAAAAATGCAAGATTATGAAAAACTCCCCTTGGGTTGCCTCCTAAGCAGCGCCTTTGTTTAATACGTCGTTGGCTCGACTCTATGCACACTTGAGACAACTACGCAAAGATTTTACATCTTGAATAGAGGCCTACAAAATAGAGGGTAAAAACATCTTATTAAAAATTGATAATGAAATATAAGAAATGTTACCTGATTGTTGTCTTTTTATAAAAGCATTCAATCCTGCAACAGTTTTAATGCATATTATTACTCAAGACTAACTCCTCATTCTCTTTCGTGAGATGCTCACTAATGGAAATATCTAATCCATCTTTGCCATTAAGTTCAAAACTTCTTCTGCATTTGGTACTACGTCGTCATTAGGAATATTCATGTCTGCAGCGCTATTTTTCTCTTCTTCCTGTTTTGACCACGTTGGTGCTTCTTCTGCTAGAATGTCCACCTCTTTATCATTTCTCAAAATGATTGTACTTGTATTGTCTTTTGGATTTATTATTTGAGATGATAATTTTTTCGAACTTTGTGCCTCTAGCTTTTCAATTGTTGTAGCCATTTGGCTCATTTGATTGTTCAGAGTTTGGATGCTAGCCCTTGTCTCCTGTTGAAATTGTAAGGTATTAGTGGCAATATACTTAACAATATCTTCTAGAGACATACCAGAATTAGAAGTTTTGTTCGATTGTTGTTCATGGAGATATGGTTTCTTGTACTGCTGGTAACTTGGAAAATTTTGAGTTACTTTGGGCTCGTCTTCAAGTATTGGACACATATCAGTTGGATGTCCTACTATTGAACAAATCTCACAAGCCAATATTGTTTTCATGTTACCACCTACAACCATTTGATGAACAAGAGAAGTTAAACTAGCAATTTGTTGTTAAAGAGAAGAAACATTTACCTCGTTAGCGTGCCTAGATGGAAGATCCAGCCAAGTGCCAAATTGTTGAGAATTGCTCACCATGTCCTGTTATTTTTTTGGCTAATAGAAAAAATTATTTTATTACAAGAACGAAATAAGGATCACAAAAGCACAAAAATTAACTAAAATTACTCCCCGATAATGGCGCCAAAATTTGGTGTGCTGTCGCAGATACCCAAAAATAAAACCTTACTCTTAAAATTATATGTAGTAGAGAGAGTAAGGATCGATCCCACGGAGAGTAATTAGTATAAATTTTATGCTATGTGAAAAAGGATTGGGGGAGAGAGTTTTGAAAAGAAAATTTATGAAAAGCTAAAGCAATTAAAGTATTAAAATCAATCAAGGGACAAATATTGGTCTCAGTGAACATTCACCATTGGAAATCATAAAATTTTATCATTGATGCAAGCATACATTAAATCGTACTTTGAACATTTACCGTTGGAAGTATCTTCCTATCTCTCTTAGGCTTAGTTAATCAGATACAAGCAACCTAATTAACATTACTTACTAAATAATCTAAGACAAGCGCTATAGATTTAATCTAGCAGTTCTTAAAGAACAAAGAAATCGATAAAGCAAAATAATACAAGCACAAGCGGTTGCATTTAATTTTGTCAAACGTTTTTCTCCTAAGATCTAATAAAACAAAGCAGTTTATTAAAGCTTGGTTGCTTCACAAATTAGAAAACATCAAACTATTACGGATTTGATATCTAATTTAGCGGTAGATCGAAATGAATAATAAACTAGTAGGCCTCCTAGTAATTAAACAAAACAATAATGAAAGTTGGCATAGAAAAACATTCAATATTCAAAGTATAACTCAAACATATAAAGCAATTTAGATCTCACAAGTTTACTGATTCCAAGGCTTCTGTACACTTCGACCAACAAGACTTCTAGCCGCACATGTTCATCAAAACTTCAAAAGAAAAGTTGGAGAAGAAGAAGAAGAAGATAAAACAAAGCAGTTCATTAAAGCTTGGTTGCTTCACAAATTAGAAACATCAAACTATTACGGATTTGATATCTAATTTAGCGGTAGATCGAAATAAATAATAAACTAATTGGCCTCCTAGTAATTAAACAAAACAATCATGAAAGTTGGCATAGAAAAACATTCAATATTCAAAGTATAACTCAAACATATAAAGCAATTTAGATTTCACAGGTTTACTGATTCCAAGGCTTCTGTACACTTCGACCACAAGGCTTCTAGCTGCACAAGTTCATCAAAACTTCAAAAGAAAAGTTGGAGAAGAAGAAGAAGAGTTCTGTTGTGTTGTGTCTTCTCATGATTTCTACCCCCTTTTATACACCATAAATTAGTTTTGTCAAGCCCACAATATCTTCCCACATATCCTCTAAAAGTTACAACTTCTCAAACCAAATAGAATAAGTCATAGAACAAGTAGGAACATGGTTGTTTTGGTTCCTATTTTTGTTCACAGCATCTTTGACCCAACTTCAAGTCTGAATTCGTCCATGATTCAGCTTGATTTACGAAACACACAAAATATAAAAGTTTTAGCCCTGTGTCTTAGCTTTCCAAAACGTTTTGAATCACCTCCATTGCTTTTCGGATGAGAACGTTATGCCCATTTTGGTAAAAGGTGTCAAAACTGTCTAGAATTGTATTTTAGCTCCATTTTGCACATAGTGTCTCCAAATTCATCCTACAACAAAATATAAATATAATGAGTACATATAGTCATAAAATGAGCATAAAATTATGAACATTAAGGGATAAAAATATAACATTTTATGTTCTCATCACCCGGGCAAAGATGGAGGTCGCTAATCTTCCACCTTCCCGAGACCAGGCTGCTGGTCTAGTGCCCCTCACCACATCACGAGAGGAGGTCATGTTGGTCCATCCGGACCTGGTACCTGAAGTGACTCAGTCCGCACCACCCTCCACCGGCAAGAAGAAGGGTAGAAAAGTCAAGTCCCTGCCGCACAATCTCGGCGGATGTCGAAGAAGCGACAGTTGTCGTTACCCGGTCTGGTGCGCAAACTCAACCCGCACCGGGAAACTTGGCTGAAGAACGTCAGCCAACCACTTGCTGATACCCCAGGACCTTCTCAGCCTCCGCCAGCTGATAAGCCCAACCCAAAGGAGACCCGCTTTGACAAGCCGCTCCGGAAAGACGCGCCTTACGGGCTGGAGAAGCCCTACAATTTTGACATTTTAGCACAATTGGCCAACACACCGGCCAAATTATCATTATATGAGCTCCTGAGACTCTCCAAAGATGTTCGCATCGCACTGAGCGAAGCACTCCAGAATGCCGATGCATATCTGGCTCAGGTCAATCTCACTAGGAAGAGCTCGCCTGCGGATCTCCAGGACAGTGCTTGCACAAGAGCCATGCCCAATATTGTGTTCACTCTGTAGGACATGCTAATCAAAACCAACCTGCACGATCGCCCTCTGTATTATACTGGATATGTCGGCGATGTCAAGGTGGATCGGATGCATATTGATCCCGGTTCTTCGATAAGCATTATCCCGAAGAGCTTGCTCCACCATCTGCGCATCCCTATGCATCGGCTGACTCCTACCAGCAACCGCCATCAGTGGCTTCAATTCTGGGAGGAGCTATCCCATCGGGAAGATTCGCCTGAAGTGCCAAATTGGCGACCTTCAGTCAGAAGTAACCTGCTATGTCATCGACGCAGACACCTCCTACAATATTCTTCTGGGGCGTTCGTGGATACACGATTATATGATCGTGCCTTCTACATTGTACCAGTGCTTCAGGTACGTCGACAAGTACAGCTTCGTGAGGACAGAATTTGTCGACATCGATCCTTTCAAAGGGGTTGAATCCTACTATTCAGATTCTTGCTTGTATGAGAAGTCAAAGAGGCACCTGATCAATGAAGATGTTCAAGAGCAGACGGAGGCCATTGTGGGGCCGGAGGAACCTTTGAGGATCCATCTCCAACCCCGCAAACCAGGCATGACTACACCTCTTACAGCTACTCTGCATAGAGAAACAACTAGTCTTCTAGTGCTTACCGCACAGAAGGAGCAGATGACAATCTGACTGCCAAGGTCTGGCCAAGAGCCAAGACCCACACGACGGAGCTACTAACAATCAGGCTGCCGAGAGCCGGCCAGCAACAAACAGAGGAGCTCAATCCCTCTGTCAAGCCGATGACGATTCGTCTTCCCAGAATGAGTCGACAGCCGAGCGCTAAGCCGAGGAATGCTAGCGAGCCAACAACACCCTGTCCAGCACTGAGCACCAAACTGGGGGTCGCTAGTGCGCCAACGACTCCATGTTCTGCTCCACCAGTAGAGCCCCTATGATTAAGCTGCCCAGGTCATCCTCCCAGTCTTCATTAACACAGGGGGTGGCCGAAGAAGAATTAGAGTTGGCCAAGTATGTGGTTGCTCACACTGATGTTCCGTCCATAGATGATGTAATTCCACCCGAAAAGATACCTTACTTCATCAATAAAGGGCTATCTTTGAACTACCTTGAGTTTAATAAGCTTTGTACCATGTATGCTATGGAACACGGTATAGGCACCAACCTACACACACAGGTGACAAATGTCTACGCTGCAAACCAACTTTCTTCCGTAGAAGATGCTTGCTGCATAGTCGAGGAAGAGGATCATCCAATCATCTTCGACCGGAAGAATGATCCACAGCCCTTCAGGATAGAAGAAGTTGATCTCGAACCCGACACCGAAAGACTGCCCCTTTATCTGTATAGCTTCCGATCCAAGTACCTCATGTAAAAACAGGGGTATGATCTGGAGACTATGCCAGGCTTAAACTATGGTACTGGTCGGCGGTTACCCTTACAGTTGCCAGTCCCGGCTGGGAAACCACGGGATTACTACAACAAGACCAGACGTGGGCTGGGTTATGTTACACCTGCAACGACCCCTGAAAGCTCAGATGAAGAATGTGACTGACATTCACACTCAACCGGATCACCGACTTCTGATTTGGATGTCAGCATCGGGGACGTATTCAGGCAAGCTCTGTCTGTCAATATGGCATTCGCTGATGCCTACGAAGAAGACGAAGACATACCCGAACTTTTCGAGTTAGAACCTTGGGTCCAGCAACTAGATGCTCAGTGGAAGAAATGCTTCGAACTCCGTGAACCTCCTACTGAAGATCAGGTTATGCAAGTTGACCTCGACCTCTCCAAAGCCAATCTTCGTCAGCAAAAGCCTGACAGACGAAGAGCAGAAGGAACTTTTACAACTTGTCAGAGAGTATATTAACGTATTCGCCTGGAGCTATGAAGACATGCCAGGGCTAAACCCCGAGGTTGTACTTCTTAAACTCAACATTCATCCAGACGCAAAGCCGGTCAAGCAACAGCAAAGACGTTTCCCGCCCGGACATCATGAATTCTATCGAAACTGAGGTCAACAAACTGATAGCCAGCGGCTTTATCCGGGAGGAGCAACATCCAGACTGGGTCGCCAATATAGTACCAGTCCTCAAGAAGAATGGAAAGATTCAAATTTGCATCGACTTTCGAAATCTAAACGAAGCATGTCCTAAAGATGAGTTCCCTCTTCCCATCACGGACATCATGATCGACAACACATGTGGCTTTGAGCGCATGTCATTCATGGATGGCTTCTCGGGATACAACCAAATCAAGATGTTTTCTGACGACGAAAGTATACATTCCGAACACCGATTGGCATGTACTATTACATAGTCATGCCCTTCGATTTAAAGAATGTCGGCACAACATATCAAAGAGCCATGATTGTCATCTTCAGAGATCACCTGCATAAGATCGTAGAGTGTTATGTTGATGACATCGCTGTTAAAAGCCGCTCTAAGGGTGACCATCTGCAGGATCTGAGGACGATATTCGACCTGATGCGGGCGTACAACTTGAAGATGAATCCTACCAAATCCTTCTTGGGCGTATCTAGTAGAAAATTCCTGGGTTTTATCATTACTGCCCAGGGAATTCATATAGATCTGGAGAAGACGAAGGCAATCATGGAGATGGGTCTCCCGAGAAATCTCCGTGAACTCCTAGGCCTTCAAGGGAGGCTAGCTTATATCAGGAGGTTCATCTCTAACCTCTCCGGGCGATGTCAACCATTCACCCACCTCATGAAGAAGTGCGTCTCATTCGTATGTGATGAAGAGTGCCAACATGCGTTCGACAACTATCTGTCAAATCCTCCAGTTCTGGTGGCCCCGGTTGCTGGAAAGTCGTTCTTGCTTTACGTGCGAGCGATGGAGCATTCCCTCGGTGCTCTGCCAACACCGAACAATGATGCGGGGCATGAACAAGCTATCTATTACCTCAGCCGAATGATGATTGGGCCTGAGCATAGATACACCGTCGTGGAGAAGGAATGTCTTGCTCTAGTATTCACTATCCAGAAGACGCGACACTATGTTATAGGACAAACCATCTATGTCATATCAAGAGTTAACCCCCTCAGGGTCCTCATGACCAAGCCGGGTGTACTCAGCTCTCGCCTCGCTACCTGGGCGATATTATTATCTTCCTACGACATGATCTTCGTTCCACAAAAGGCTGTTAAAGGTCAAGCTCTAGCGAACTTTTTAGCAGCATATCCAAGTTCGGAGTCAACCAGAATATATGAAGAGATTCCAGACGAGGTCGCCAATTCAAACATGGCTTCCGATGATTCCGTCTCATATTCTTCGATGGTGCTTCAAGAACCGTGTCCAAGGGCAACATTGTCGTTGGGGTCGGAGTGGTACTAATTTTTCCCTCTGGCTTGGTGATCAATCGGACATATTCCCTTACAGAACCCTGCTCGAACAATGTGGCCGAGTACAACGCCTTGGTTATCGGCCTCCGACTCGCAAAAGAACTGGGGGTAGAGTACCGAGAGGCATATGGCGATTTACAGTTAATCGTCAATCAGTCCGGGGTTCATACGAAGTTCATCATAAAGACACGATCCCCTATCATCAGGTAACGATCGCCATCATTACGTCTCTGAAAGGGTTCTTCATAGAACATGTTTTGAGACTCCGGAACATTGAAGCCGACGCCTTGCCAGGACTGGCCGCTTCCCTGCCGGTCCTAAAATATACTCATCATTTGGTGGACGTAATAGGCCATGAGTTGGTCTGTCCCAAGAACAACATCCAATTTGCTGAGAGCTATTCTGCCCTAACGGTCGACGAGGATTGGAGGCTCCCATTTATCGACTTCGCAGTTTATGGCATCTTGCCGGAGAACCCGAAAGAAGCCACCTCTATTAAAAGACGTTCTCTCAGATTCTTCTACGATACAGAAGCAAAGATATTGTATCGGCGATCATACGATGGATTACTGCTTCGGTGTCTGTCCAATACAGAAGCCAAAGAAGCTGTACGTGAAGCACATGACGACGTCTGCGGGGCACATAAACCTTACCCGAAGTTGCAATACCGCCTTCGCCGCATGGGTTATTACTGGCCTATGATGGTGGCAAACGCGATAGACTATGCAAGAAAGTGTAAAGCTTGTCAAGTCCACGCAAATTTCATATACCAACCATCTGAATTCCTATACCCAACGGTGGCATCCTGGCTATTTAAGGCATGGGGAATGGATATCATCAGTCCTATCACTCCACCTTCGTCCAGAGGACACCCTTCATACTGGCAATTACAGATTACTTCTCAAAATAGACGAAAGCTTTCAGGTGAAGACATCAAATGTGATCAGCTTCCTCAAGCATCATGTTATATATCGCTTTGGACTACCCCGAAGGATCATCCACGACAACGGTCCGCAGTTCGCAAGCCACGCCTTCTATCGATTTTGCGGCAAACATCAGATCCATAATGTTGCTTCAACATCGTACAATCTGATGGCAAATGGGTTGGCAAAAGCATTAAACAAAACTATAATCAAGATGCTCAAGAAGTTCGTGTCTTCCAACAAATGCGACTGGAATGAAAAGCTTGGCGAATGCTTATGGGCGTACCGTACTACAGTCCAGACGGCCACCGGGAACACACCATTCTCTCTGGTGTATAGGAGTGAAGCAGTTCTCCTACTGGAGACTCAAATTCCCTTGCTCTATATCGCCATCACCTATCGATTGACGACGGATGATAATTATCATCTCCGACTACAAGAGTTGGAGGCCTTAGATGAGAAGCGCCTATTAGCTCAACAGCGAATCGAGCTGTATCAAACGCATCTCGGGAGCTTTCAATAAGAAGGTTAAACTCAGAATATTCCAAGTGGGCGATCTCATTCTGGCAGTTTGGAGGCCGATGGTTATGACTCACAAAACAGCCGGCAAATTCCAGCCAAAGTGGGAAGGCACATTTGTCATCGAGGCTGTATTCTCCAATGGTGCTTACCGTCTCGCAAAACATAATGGAGACTTGCTCATGTTGCCCGTCAATGGCAAGTTCCTGAAGAAGTATTATGTCTAAACGACATTCTCCAAATCTACCAGACTGTTAAGTTATGTACCCTTAGGTACCGCTGAACTTACACTCTGGTCACTCCAAAATGAATCTATATCGCATCTTCTGGGTAGTAAGTCATGTATGATCATACCTTTGAACTTCCTTCCTAAAAAAGCATCTTCCTCATGATCTATTACCCATACTTTCAGTATATAAAAAGGGTAACAGATCCACAAATTCTCCGAAACAACTACGTCGATGTCACCTCTGAGTTGTTTCCATCAAAAAACAAACTTCCCCTCACGTAGAACTTCCATATCCATATTACCTCTGAGTTATTCTATTTATCCTTCATGGTGTCCACTCCTGCCACGTCCTCATTACCTCTGAGTAGGAAGACTCCATTGAAGAAACCCTCATATTTACTACGTCCATATTACCTCTGAGTAAGTATGATGGTTTTTCCTCGACTTATTATCCGTACCCCCAAAAAAAACCCCAGGGTACGCCAAGGATAATAGGCCCACAAATGTCCACAGTTGACCACAAATGTCCACAGTTGACCACAAATATCCGTAGTTGACCACAAATGATGTACTAACTTTTCTAGTACATGTGCCTCTTTTCTTACAATCTCATGCCTCTGGAACCCAGCTGTTCTATGGCATTCTTTCGCCCGATACCAAAAAATTCCATATCCACCTTACCGGGAGTTTTTCTAAGTATCCCTATCAAACTTATTATCCGTACCTAAAAACAAGGTATGCCAAGGGTAATCCACAGAAAAGCCCCCAGTAGGAAAAATACATAATACCAAAGATACAGTACAAGCACGACAGATAAAAGATGATACAAACAAAATCATTTATTTAAGTCAAAAGTACTACATTTTCTGGGACCACGTCCCTGTCAAAAAGATGAAGAAACATAAAAAAAGAAAGAAAAAGGCCGACTATGGTTCGGCGACACATAATTCTCTGAGACGGTCCCTCAGCACGGCCGTCGACCGCTCAAACTGCAGCTTAGCCCGGCGCTCGGCCTCCTGAGTCAACCGCTCCGCATCCTCCAAATGCGCGTGAGCCTGCCAGCCATCTTTAATCCTCTTCAGGGCACGCTCCAAGTCAGCAGAAGTTCGGGTGACCTTATCGGCCTCCTGGACAATTAGCTCCTTATCCGCGCGGGAGGCCTCGAGTTCAGATTCCAAGAAAATCAATTTCCTCTGAAGCTCGAGGATCTGCTCTCTCGTATTAATTATCCCATGGGAGGCGGCCGCTTCTGAGCAATGCAATCCTCTCCCCTACGGCTCAACTGATCGTACTACAGAGACAGATTGTGGAGATCCTTCATGATAATCGGCTTGGACGTATCCCGAGCAACCCTTACCTTCTCCATGACATTTTTGAGGAAGGCACGCTTCTGATCTATTGCTGAAGACAGATCGACTTGTCGCAGTACTTAAAATTGGGCCACAAGCTGATCCGCCTCTAGCAATTTGGGCTCCAAAAGCTCAACTATCCCTGCCCTACCGGGGAGGGTTCTAAGGAGTTCAATTTGGCCACGGGCGCATTGACGGGCCAAGGCAAAAGATGTCCCCTCTCCACGGGGGCCTCAATCCCTCGCTTCTGGTGACGGTAGAAACTGTCAACCACATCCTTTGACGATTCATCCAGAACTTTCGAAGAAGACGACGTCAAAAGAAGAGTAGCTGGCAGTGTCGAAGAAGATGCACCGAAACTTGATGCCCCAGCCACAAGGGAAACAAGTTTCGAGCGAAAAGTTGAATAGCGGCTAATTCCTCCTCTACAGCCCGAAGGATCTGGAGACTCGGCAGGGCGGAAAGGTCGACCTACGGAGCCACATGAACAAAGGAGGGTGCAGGGACCAATTCTTCCCACTCCGGCTGTTCTGCCGCTTGATCTCCTGAACTCGATCTAGCAGGAGGCCCCTCAATGTAAGCTGGAGGAGGAGGAGGCATATTCTCTTCCACCAGATTCCCTCTGGCGAACTCCCTCCCGATAATATCTGTCGTTGGTAGTGAAGGAGCAAGACCTGTATGTCCAGAGCAACCATCAGTCAGCTTAACCCGAAGGATGTGATGATAGAGCAAATGAACCTCCTCATTAGTCAAGATTTGACTTATCTTACCAGAGAAGAGTTGCTGAGGCTGAGGTTCGCTCACAACCGCCATAGTCTCTTCACCAGCGACATCCAAGCCGAATACAGATGGTTCCTCTGCCCCAGCCGCCCCGGAAGAAGATACAACTGGATCAGCATCACACTAAAATTTAGCAGTCTCGAGGATGGGTTCAGCAGAGACCACATCGCCCTGGGTTGGGACGTCAACAACTAGAGGAACCTCAGCCGTCGCTGGAAGAATCCCGACGGCAAGAATCTCGGCACTCATATATTTAATTAGAGTAGTTAGAGCCGGGTCGACCGCAGAGGCAACAGCCGGCTCTGGAAAGTCCCCTTCTCCTGACACCTACAGAGAAAAAAATGATTAGGTCATAGTTCAGGACAAAGAAGATCTAAAGAAGAAGATGGTTGTAATTCAATTCACCTCCGAAACGGCGGCAACATCCCCACGTCTCTCCCTAATGAGCAGCCCGCGAGGCTTAAGCACAACCCGTTTTACGGTGTAAGTTATGCCGCCAACAGTGGGCTCACGCCTGCTTCGCTTGCGTGAAGGACCAGGCACGACAGGCGGCTGATCCGCCACCACATCTTCTGCGGGAGGAAGAGAGTTATCGGGGTCATGGTCGTCATCCTTTTCGTCCGACACCGAGTCCGACGCAGCAACCATGTTCTCCCTCTTCTTTCTTGCCTTGGACCCCTTGGGCTTCTTCTCCAAGACAGTACCAACAATAAAGCTGGCACTCGGGTCAAAATCAACAGGAGGCTTGTTCGCCATGACATGGTATAGAGACACCAAATACAAGATCTCCCCTGACTCCCCAACATCAGGAACTGAGAAGCTGGTACGGGTGTGAACCGTGTTATAATAGTGCCAGGCCCTGATGTCGTCAAAGATGCTACCTTCAAAACCCAGGCAAGAGCTGGGACTGTCCAAGAATAGCTGACTATATCCAAACTGTCGAAAGAACCTACTGGGCAAGTAAGGCTCCAAGTAGACAGTATTGCAGTTGCGGTATACCAGGTGGGCAGGACGAATGTTGTACAACCAAAGGAGCATCTTGTTGGATAAGAAGTGGGGAGGCCCAATACCATCAAGATGTACGGCCCTCACTTCCTCAGCAGTAAATTGAGGAAAAGATACAAAAGTGTATCTGTCCGCTCTCGCCAGCGCCATCCGACAGACACGAATAGTCTTGTACTCCCAAGACATGTGGCGATACTGAAAGATGAAAGCATCATCAGCAGTTATGCCATCTTCGGGGCCAGGCCTCATCAAAGACCGACAATACATCAACAGCCACCCCATTAGATAATGATAGGGCAACTCAATGCGTTCAAAGTCCTTCGTCGTATCACGGGCGATGACCTTGGACAAAAAAGTACGAAGGCCACGATGTATGCTGCACACCATGGCCGGGAGAAGAGCTAGTCTGATCCCAAAGACCAGCTTCACAGTAGGGAGGATAAAGTTATGGCTGATCCTCTCAATAGAACTAGCCCCTTCTGAAACTACGCAATTCCGTAGCCACACCATCAGGAATCCTGCCAGAAGAGCCTTCTCGGACAACTGCTGAGTGTCTTGATAAAAATAAGCAAAAGAGTCAGATTGACTCCCGAACCTGTCATCGGTGGTTCTTACCCGGTCCTGCACTTCCTCCCGAGTTCGAGGACTTCGAGGAGAAACCCGGTTTGAGGCACCGAGTTTAAAAAGGTAAGTGAGCCAGGCCTTTGTGTGAGGAAGGTTCCCTTTCGAGCTGTCATTCTTTTTCTTCGACATCTGCTGGCACGTACTGTGATGACACAGCAATTCCCGGTAGACAGCAACAACGCCCGTGAATCTCTCCTCCAACTCCTCGAACTCTTCATTCGTCGGGGTATACACTTCGAAGACTTCATTTCCCCAAGGCAGCTTGGAGAAGTCATACATCTCGTGAAGAGCAAGTCCCATCTCCCATACGGGTGTAAAGAAGGCCTCCGTAGGGCGGTTGTACATCTCCAACAAAGCCATGAACAATTTCTTGTTTACGGGCAAGCCGTAACAGGTGCCCCGAATAGCATGTAGAGTCCAATCTCGTGCAGGGAAGTCTCGTATTTCCGCACAATCCACGTAGACAAGTTGGTCCACGAAGGGAGGGGGTGTGTCTGTAGTGACAACCGACCAATGGAATAGGACCCCTTCTGAGCTAGCTGGTTCATGAAAGTGTCAGTTTGGGAGAACTTGAAGTTGGGACCCTGCACATTCAAGAAATTGCCTGGGGCCAACCCCATCACGTAGCGGCTGACCGGTACCTTGCCCGCATAGTTTTTATAGTGAATGTTGCCCACAAATATCCCAGACCGACTCAGAGTCAAGGAATCCTCCATTTTTCTGTCCGTTGGTAGCATATTGAACCACGATAATAGGAAATGACGCTCCATCTGAGGAATATGGATCGCCATCCCGTCTAGAAGTAAAACTCCAACTCTCAGATATATCCAGAACTTGGGAGTTCTTCACAGTCAGGGCATCCCCGAAGAGGAACGCAGGTTTCAGGTGTTTGTCCCCCAATAGCCCCGAGTTCATCATGTAGTTTTTAATGTCTCTCAGCCTCTCCACAGGTTCATCTTTGGGAAGCTGGTTCACCATATACTCGACTAAGTGCGAACCTCACGCCCACAGCAGATTGGGCGCGACCTATCAAGGGCTCTACCGCAGGATTGACTGGCAAATCCACTGAAAAAAGGACAAAAGAAATAAGTTAGAAGATGGCCAGAGAAAACTGCTTCTGGGCTTATGCGGCTCTGCTTAGCGGGGCCTCATGCGTCCCAGTTCAAGTGAGCTTATGCGGCTCTGTTTAGTGGGTGCTCAAGCAGCCCAATTTAAAAAAGCTTTTGCGGCTCTATTTAGCAGGGCCTCATGCGGCCCAGTTCAAGTGAGCTTATGCAGCTCTGTTTAGCAGGTGCTCATGTGGCCCAGTTTAAAAGAGCTTATGCGGCTCAGATTTGATGGGGTCTCATGCGGAACAGTTCGAAGGAGCTTATGCGGTTCTTCATGCGGCCCAATTTAAAAGAGTTTATGCGGCTCTGTTTAGCAGGGCCTCATGCGGCCCAGTTCAAGTGAGCTTATGCGGCTCTGCTTAGCGGGGCCTCATGCGGCACAGTTGAGCTTATGCGGCTCTGTTTAGCGGGTGCTCATGCGGCCCAATTTAAAAAAGCTTATACGGCTCTGTTTAGCAGGGCCTCATGTGGCCCAGTTCAAGTGAGCTTATGCGGCTCCGTTTAGCGGGTGCTTATGCACCCAGTTTAAAAGAGCTTATGCAGCTCTGATTTGATGGGGTCTCATACGGCACTGTTCGATGGGTCTTCATGCGGCCCAGTTTGTAAAGTGCTTATGCAGCCACAAGACGACTCTTATGCGGCTCGGACATGAGGCATACCTCCATGCAGCTTGGACATGAGATGTACATACGGCACATACAGCACAGTATGCGGATTCATCACAATAAACTTTGAACAGTTCAATGAAGACGAAGAAGGCCCATGCATAAAACATGCGACGTAGCCATAATAGTTAGGATTTTGAGTTCATATAATTCCTCTCAATATTCTTACTATCAATGTCGGGATGAACGTCGGAATGAACTATGGGCGCCACAGTCGATGAAGCCGCTCCTTTACCCTTCGTCGCAGCGCTGGAGGAAGTCTGGGGAGCCATGAAAGATCGAAGAAGAAGAAGAGATGGCAACTAAGATGAGAAGGTTTGAACAAGGAAAGAGAGTAAAGAGTCTCTCTCTAAAAATTACTCATATTTATAGGCAGACAGGGGAAGCGTAGACCGATAGACGCTTCGAATCATGTGCTGCCTAGAAGATAAAACCGACTCTTGGGATTTTATCCCCTCTCATGCAAAAAAAATGCTCGAAATCATCAAGGCAAATCCAAATATTTAATGCCGACTCTTGGGATCCTACCCAAAAGACGGCTTTAAATCAAAACAAATCAAGAGCAATTAATAAGACACCTATGTGGCATGAAGGACAGCATGCGGCCAGAGAAGTCCATGCGGCCAGAGCTGTCTATGCGGTTCGAAAGTCTATGCGGCCAGAGCAGTCCATGCGGCTAGGAAGTCTATGCGGCCAGAGCAGTCCATGCGGCCAGAGAAGGCTAGAAAGTCCTATGCGGCCAGAGAAGTCTATGCGGCATGAAGAGATTACGTGGACATGCTTCTTATCCAAAGTATTTCAATTTTTACAAATTGAAAACTTTGAAGGGGGTCTTGTAGAAGCATAAAAATGAATAGTAATTCATATGCAGCCCAGATTCAGCATGCGGCTCAAAAGCTTGAAGAGTTTTATGCGGCTCGAAAAGTCCCAAAGTGCCGCATGCGGCTCAGGAATTTCATACAGCTCAGGAAGAGCCACGTGGCTTCATGCGGCTCAAAATAGGATGATTACAGCTGGCCATAATTACTCCCTACAGCTGGCCATTAAATGCTCTGACATAAAGTGACAGTTCTGACGGCTCTGACATAATGAAGAGACGCGTCATGCTCATCGAAAGACGAGAAAATTTCTGAAATAGTCGGCTCAGTTCACAAATTCCAAGGAGGATTAATTATGCAGACCGCCTAGGCCACCCTTAAGCGGTTCAGTTGGGGGGCCAAATTACCAGACCACACTCATGCGGCTCTGCCAGGATGCCTCGTTTGTACGACTCGCAGCATAATGACAGTTGAAACATGTGGCAGAAGATTGACTGAGACTTATCCATGCAGAATTATTACAACCAACAAATCATAACAATGCAGATTTATTGCAACCAACACAACAGCCCAGATTAATTTCCAACAAACAGATCAAAGTTAATCTTAACCACTCCCCAATCGCCCACTTTTAAAGGCACAGTTACAAAGATGTGACCACACCCAACTCAGCACAAATTCCTATAAATATGATAGGATTATTTCTTTACAAGCACACAGAGCAGGAGATATACACAGAGAGCATCCCACAGAGCAATACGTAGAGAGAGAGAGCACTTCTTTGCCGGAGCCAAGGTCGCGTTCGATCGTCCAAGGAGTAAGGCAGATTTGATATCACTTTCCCGAGCCTCTACCGTCATCCCCTAGAATAAAAAACTAAACAATTGTACTTAGATTGCTTGGTTTTGTTCCTAGGCTCTCTTTGTACGAGCGAGTTTGTATTGTGAATTAAAGTTCAGTCCTCCTATAAAATTGTTCTATTCTTTGATAACCAATGGCAAACATAGACAAAGAAGTTCCTACATGAAGTTGGGCTTAAGCAAGAGTAGTTCTTTTTGTTTTGTGATAGCTAGAGATCAATCCATCTTGGAAGAACCCGATGTTTCATTGTCGGTCCAAACATATTAAGGATCGGTATTATTGGACATAATATATGCTTAATAAGAATGAAGCGGTGCTTGAGAAGGTCAATACAGATGACAATGGAGCGGATATGCTCACTAAGGTTCTACCAAGGGGGGAGTTTGAGTATTGTAGGAGGATCATCGACATGACAAGCTCTACCACGTTGTTGGTAAGGGAAGATTTGTTGAAGTTGGATGGGGTTCACAACCTATGTAGAGAATAACCCGGAGTGAGACGAGCTTCATCCATGTGTCGTAGAAGCTCGTTGAGTACGTCCCATATATTGGACCCTATATGGTAAGCATATAAATGATTGTACTTACATATCTTTGACTTCTATCATATATAATTGGACCTTCATATATCGGACTTTATATTGTTGGCCTATTGGTCATGGTCAAACCGGATCTTAATAAAATGTCTCGACATCAGGGCTACTTGGACGAACTGCTAGAACTGCTACTGCAACCATTCAAGACTTAGAGTCGTATTTGTCATTGCGTCTGTATTTTCTATTTTCAATTATTAATGTATTTTTATATTTTATTGAGTCTAGAAAATATAATGTAAACCGAGTCGTACTGGCTAATAGGCTACCTAGAAGCATTTTCAAAAATACCCATCTATTTTGAAAACTAGCCCAAAACTAAAAGCCCTAACTGTTTGAACATTCGAAAGCCCAAGACCTGAGTTTCAAAAACACATATTCACACATTCTGAACCAGCAGAACTCTAGGAGAATTTGCCTCAAATTTGGCCCGAGTTTGGTTGGTGGATTTTTAAACTCAGTCTTCCCGCAGTTACGGATGCAACGACTATCTACCGAGATCCCCTCATAGAATTCTGTCCAAATTCTACCTTTGGAAATCCTATAAATAGAAAAGAATTTCTACCATTTCAATACACCAATTCACTTTCTCATCTCTTCTCTCTAAGCTTTCTACGTTCTTCCAATGCCTTCTAAGCTTTCATTTTGAAATCTCAAACCACTTACAATCCTCTAGTCAATTTGTCATTGCAGTACGATCTAGAAGTTCAGAGTGATTATAATCAAGAGGCTTGACAAGAAGTAAGATATTTCACAATTGAAGTTGGTCGAGTACTTCGGATCAAAGCTCGCATTTGTAGAAGTTGCAAAGACTTCATATAAAAAGTTGCAGTTTTCCATAATGGATTTCAATCGGGAGCTAGAGTTCTCTCGACTAGATTTGTCCTTACAAGAGGAAGACTAGTATACATCGTCGTATTTGTATTTGCTCTCTGCAGTTTATATTTAATATCTGTGATATATTTCTGTGATCTCGCTACTAACATTTTTAATAACTAATATTTTGCTGCCTACTCTATTCACCACCGCCCCCTAGATTATATTGCTTTACATTTCGATCCTATAATTGGTATCAGAGCAGATTATAGAGGTAAAGCAAGGTAATATTATTATTATTTTCTTTAATATAACTGTTGTTACATAGATCACTATATCACATATGGCAACTGTAAATTTTTTAAGTGAAGGCAAAGCCACAAACAGACCTCCACTGTTTGTTGGTACTAGCTACACTTACTGGAAAACACAGATGAGCTTTTATTTGAAGTTACTAGACTTTGACCTCTGGTCAATTATTATCAATGGCTAAAAAAGCCTACTATCACCTCTATTCTCACTTCCTCTATTATTAATAAGCCTTATTATAGTTACACGAGCTGGCCTTGATGCAAAAGCAATGTATACTTTTTATTGTGTTGTAGACATAAATGTATTCAATCTTATTACTAATCTCATAAATTTTGGAAACTTCTTGAAGCTACTAATGAGTATAGGTATGAAAGCAAAGGTAGCGACTCCAAAGAGGAGAATAGTCCTTATATTGCGTGCATGATGGCAATGGGATTTAAGGTTCAGCACAACCCCTTATTTGGAGAAGAGCTTGAATGCCACAACTGCAGAAGATCAGGCCACATGATGAAAGATTATTGTATTACTAAAATAAATTGCTATGAACGATCGTCATCGTCTCACAAGTACGCTAGCACGAGCATATGGTTTGAATGTGAGGCAAGCAACTCTGAAGAAGAAGAAGGAGAAAGCCCTCGTCAAGCTACAAATTTATGCTTAATGACATTACCTAACGAGATACAAAATAACCCTCTTTATAAAGAGAGTGAATTTTCTTATGATGAATTATCTGATGCTTTCAGTGATCTATTGGACGAATATAAGAAAGTATTAGATAAGTATAAGCAGTCTCAAAAAGAGGTTAAGGCTTATCAACTTGAAAGATTGTTTAATGAGATTAGAGACACTACCACTGCTAGTAACTCAGATGAGCTATCCACGATTAAGCTGAGTTAGCACGATGCTCAAGAATGCATTAATAAGATGACACAAGAGCATGCAAAACTCAATAAAGCTTATGAAGCACAGAAAAAGAAATATAACATTACTACACAAAGAATAGACTCATTAACTGCTAAGTATAATGTGGCTTACACAATCTCTAAAAAGTTGGAGATAAGATTGGGTAAACAAGCTATTCGACCCAAGACACAGTCATACACAAGGCATGTGACATAACCCAAGATTTAAAAAGGATCTGTTACAACTAAGGTTAAACATAACCATGCTTTTTATTATAGTCAACCACGCATGACATATCACACCACATTAAGTTCTCATGTTGTTACACCGAGCACAAATGCTTATGCTCCTTGTCATTATTATGGTATTAATTGACACATTTCTAGTCTTTATAAGATTTGAAAGATGGTTGATATGATGTTTACCTAGCTTCCCTAAGCTAACCAATATGGATCCAAATTTACTTGGATACCAAAGTCTTCGTCTAATATTGTAGGTGGAGCATCATTTGCTAAGCCATAGAACCATGGATCATGTTGGTGATTATAAAGCTACAAAGGTCATCTTCTAAGCAATTACACCAACACAAGTGTGGTCACTAGAACCACTTTGGTTACATGCTAAACGATTCTTCCTAAATGGCTATAATTTTAGAATATAGCATATTTTTATATATGCTTTTACTACCTGCTTTTCTTGATTTTTTTGGCAACTAGCTTATTGATCTTGATATTTTTTCACTCTTTGGGGATCTACTTATATTTTATTGTTGTCCAATAATTTTGTAGCACATATAAGGATACATGTATTGATACATCTTATACTTATAGCTACCAATGTTTTATTTTTTTTATTTGAGATCTTTCGATTCCAATAGATACACTATTGCCATAAAATTTGTATTCTCTAAATCGATCATAATCTTGGATTGATCTTAGTTCTAAGCATAGAGCTATGGATTTCGTCTTTAAATTTAGACCTTTATTTTGGTTAATAGTATTATCTTTAATATTTTCACAAAAGGTAACATACATTGATCTTCCATAGGTTAATGTTTGTCATTTTGATATATTTTTTTCATTCTATTTTTGATTTGATCTTGTGACTACTCATTGGATACTATGGTTTTCTAATATGTTCTTTAGCGTTTGCGTAATATTCATTATATTCATTTTACGAAACTTTTATTATCTTCTTATTCAAGTTAATAACTGCCTATAGAAGTAATTCTTCGCGGGAGAGAAGTCAGACACATTAAAAAAATTTCTCTCTCAAAGAGTTTCTTTTCTTTAACCCTACGGTTATCAGATGAATACCGTGCTAAGGTTTTAAAAGGAAAAAAATGAACTTTGATAAGAAGATCTAATATTTTGATAAATTAGTATCCTACTTCTGAAAATATTTTTCTGGAATTTAAATATGCCAATACTATTAATTTTGGATATACCCATGTAAAGGGGGAGCAGTAATTGTTTCAAATCAATATTCTACTGACGTGCCATATATCTAGAATATTATTTATTTCGGCATTTATCTAGTCATGTTTTATTCTTCAAGATTGGCTATTTATTATTTATGGATACTTGTATTAAAGTTGTTTCCGTGATACAAAAATTCGAAACATCAGCTGTCTGTCTGAGGACTAAACGGACACATTCAAAAATTTATTAAGATAATTTTTTCATAATTTCTGTATTTCAAAAGTCTTTTGATTTCTCGTTGTTATTTTGAATTTGTCCGTCACTCGAATGCTATTATTAAGACTGTTTTCAAAAATACTTTACTATCTTGAAATCATTCTTATTATTTGAATATTTCTTATATTTTTTAATTGAATATATATTTTGATTGTTTATCTTTAAGCGTTATTTAATTGGCTGACATCCTTACAAAACCTTTAGCGGAAGTTCGATTCAATTATTTATGTCAAGAATTAGGAATTTTAGATGACAATAATATTAATTAATTTTATCTTATTAATTATTTTTAATATGCAAAAACTGTTTTCGAGACAAGCCTACAAAGGGTCTGTCTGTCACCACGGCTACGGCTAAAGCGAAACGGTATGTAAGCGTTTCCTGTGAACCTCTGTTAGCTGGGACAGTACCCCTACAACTAATCTGAGACAGTCATTGTGTAACAAAATTTAATTCATAAATTAATTTTAATTATATTAATTGAAATTTAAAATTACTAATATTAGAATTAAATAATTGAAAAGGAATGATGAATATAAAAAGTATACTTTGGATTCTGTGCAAAATTACCTCAACTGAGTTCTGGGCGAACTTGGTTGTTGTTGGGTTTTAATCAGAACCTGAATGGCCCCCACTTGTGTTTCTTCTACCTTCTCCTCCAAACAGCATCTCAAACAGTCTTGGTATGTGATCCAGATGCTGAGTTGATGTTTTTTAAACTCTTATTATTACATTTTTATTTCAGTCAAACATCTTTTTTGGTATGCACTTATGCTAGCATTGACTTCTAAATACTACTTCATTCATAACTGCCTGTGAAAATTGTTTAGTATCTTTATATTATTTTTGCATTTCTTTAAAGTTTGTTTCTTATGCATGAATTGCGGGGGAGCTTCTCTTTTTGCAATTATTTTGATAAGTGACAACGAGGGAGAAAAGATCTAACATCTTTTTCAGGATATTTTGTACCAAAGGAGACAGTACCAAACATTTTGATATTTTTGTCAAATCAAGATTAAGATATTATATCGGTCAAGGTTTATCAATTATCAAAATGGAGGAGATTGTTGGCCAATTGCATGGCCGAACCGGATTTTAATAATTGATCTAACCATGTCTCGACATAAGGGCTACTTAGACGAACAGCTAGAACTGCTACTGCAAACGTTCAAGACTTGGAGCCGTGTTTGTGATTGCGTCTATATTTTCTATTTTCAATTATCAATATATTTTTCACATTTTATTGACACTAGAAAATATAATGTAAACCAGTCGAACTGGCAAATAGGCTACCCATAACCATTTTCAAAAATACCCATATGTTTTGAAAACTAGCCTAAAACCAAAAACCCTAAATGCTTGAATATTCGAAAGCCCAAAACCTGAGTTTCAAAAACCTAAAAATTCCATTCTGAACCAGCAGAACTCTTAGCGAATTCGGCCCGAGTTTGGTTGGTGGAACGTTACTTTTAAACTCAGTCTTCACGCAGTTACGAATGCAACGGCTATCTGTCGAGATCCTCTTATAGAATTCTGTCAGAATTCAGCCCAAATTCTTCCTTTGGAAATCCTATAATTAGATAAGAATTTCTACCATTTCAATACACCAATTCACTTTCTCATCTCTCTCTCTAACCTTACTGCGTTCTTTCAAAGCCTTTTAAGCTTTCATTTTCCAATCCTAAGCCAGTTACAATCCTCTAGTCAATTTGTCAGTACGGTACGGTCTAGAAGTTCAGAGTGATTGTAATCAAGAGGCTTGACAAGAAGTAAGATACTTCATTGAAGTTGGTCAAGCACTAGGATGAAAGCTCGCGTTTGTAAAAGTTGTAAGACTTCATATGAAAACTTGCAGTTTTCCAAAGTGGATTTCAACCAGGAGTTAGAGTTCTCTCGACTGGATTTTTCATCACAAGAGGGAGACCAGTTTACATCGTCGTGTTTGTATTTGCTCTCTGCACTTTACTTTTATATTTCATATCTATGATATATTTATGTGATCTCGCTGCTAACATTTTTAATAGATAATATTCCGCTGCCTACTCTATTCATCCCCCTAGATTATATTGCTTTACATTTAATCCTACATCTACATAACAAGACTAATATATATGGTAAGCCTATAATATATATATAATTATATATATATATATATATAATATATATATATATATATATATATATATATATATATATATATATTGGAAGACCCCTCAATTTATTTATAGAACTGAAAAAGCAAAGCTATACAAGTATACCATAAGGCGCAAAATGCCGAAGCCTATACACGTACTACAAAGGAGGAGGGAGGGCGGAAAACAAAACCGGCTAGGCCGGGCTGAAGAAGGAGTCCCAAAATGCCGGCTGGCTGTGTTTGCAGAGGGATTTACTCTTACATACTGTCGGATGATCTCAGATATGAGCTGTTCAGCGGTGAATTGGTACCTTCGTATCTGGCATTGTTGCGATTCTTCCAAAGCACCCACGTAGCAGCGACCGCTACAATCTGATGGCCATGGAAGCGAACCCCAGTTCCTGATGCGGACTTCATAGCTCTCGGGTCTAGCGTCATCCGACAGAGCTTGGAGAGATGGCTCCAAACCTTAACCGGACTGCCACCCAGCAGAAGATGTATCCTTGGTCTCTAATTGACGATCGTTGTAACATGTACAGGCGAAGCCAGGCTGTAGCCAATGTGCTGAGGGTGTTGTTGGTGGGGAGGATGTTGCACAGAGCTCTCCATATGATGAAGGACCACTTCTTGGGAATACAAGTCTGCCAGAACTTATCGATGCAAGGGGAAGGGGTCACCGCACCTTGACCATCCTTCTGGCCGATCTGACCGAGAATAAGCCCGATGACTCTTCCTTCTACCGGAGCTCGTCAGAATGGTGTCCGATCGACATTCCACCATTATGGATGAGCTCAACCGCCTCAAGGCTGGCCTAGTCGTGAACCTTGATCCAGTTCCAGTCGTTGACGGTGGTGTCCCACGTGTCCTTGATCTTGCTGTGCCTGTGAGCTTCTGAGTGGTTAAGCAGCAAGTCATCACTAATCCATCTCTTGAGGAAAGCTGAGGATTCACTATCGCCTACCGTCAGACGCATCACTGGTTCGGCTAGAGAGCGACCGATCAACATATGGTGCCACGCTGCCGATGACCTGCTGTTAGAGATGGCGATCGACGGATGGATATGTTTGAAGTCTGGCCTTCAAGAATCTAGTCCATAAGTTCTTAGCGGTATGGGTTTTCACCACAGTTTCATCGAGAAGGCTTTGACGATATAGGAGAGTTTGGTGAATCCCAGTCCCCCCTCACTGGTCGGCCGCGCCATGGTATCCCAGCTAGCCAAAGTAGTTTGTTGGCGCCTTCACGGTGACCCCAGAAGAAATTGTGAAGATGTTCTCGATCGAGTGCCGACTTTCTTGGAGGGGAATACGCTGCAAGGGTGTAGATGGGAATGGATGATAGGACGTACTTGATAAGTATTATCTTGCCGCCCGGGGATAGAGTAGCGTTATGCCATCCTTCCAGTTTATTCCTGATGCGTTTGGTCAGGTCCTCGAAGATGCTAGCATTGGATCTCCCGTACGTGAGGGGGCATCCGAGATATGGAAATGACGGGTGTTTGATGGAAAGGAGGTAGTATGGCGAGGATGTCCTTGCTCTTTCTTGATCTTGTGGTGGACATAGATAACACTTTTGTCTGGGTTGACCTTCTGACCAGAGCACCTGGCATACCTCTAGAGGGTGTTATGGATCGCCTCTACCGATCCTACTTTCCGGATGAGAAAATAAGGATTTCGTCTGTTTGCCATAAAAAAATCAAAGACAGGTATTACAGAACACTAAAATTGATTACAAACTCGCTTGTACAAAGGAAAGCCTAGAAAGAAATCCTAGGAAACAATCTAAGAACAATTGTTTAGTTTTGATTCTGGGGGGTGAGGTGAGGCTCTGGAAAGTGCTATCAACTCTACCTTACTCCGTGGACTATCTGATGCAGCCTCTAGCTCGTGAAGAAATTGCTTTTTCTTGAAGGTTGTCAGCCTTTTGTAGGGGTGTGGCACCCTGCTATTTATAATATGATGTATTTTGAGCTATATAGACGGCTTACGGCCACGTGGCTGATTAGCACGCGAAGACCCGCTCTTTGGCTGCCATCTGTCGATTTGTTGAGATTTTGTTACAGCAAATCTGGGTAGTTAAGGACTTGGTCAGATTGCCACGTGTCCTATTGTATATAGTTTTTTCAGTCTTCAATCATGTGGGGTCGCATGAGACTCATGCGGCTTGGATCATAGTTGCTCTTGGCTGTATGAAGTTTGGAGACTTTTGGTGCCACATAAGTCTGAGCCGCATAAGGTTCATACGGCTTAGATGACACTCTTCTGGCCGCATGGAGCGTACAAACCCTACTTTTGGGTGACGTCTCACGTCTTATCTTTCTGTCGAAGTGTTAGAACTGTTATGTTTTGCCAGGACTTGTCAGCTTTATCAGTCGAACTGCTCCTCTTGGCCGTATATCTTCCTTCTATAGCTGTTTGTCGACTGGCCGCATATGTCTTTGAACAGTCATACGACTTTCTTCATGCAGACCTGTTTGGCCCAAAGTACCTATGCGGTAATTTGTAATCTGCATGAACCCCATATTTTTCATGCTTCTACAAGACCCCCTTCAAAGTTTTCAAATTGCAAATTTTGAATACTTTGAATAAGAAGCATGAAAATATGTCAAGCCATAGGAAGTCTTCAAGTTTTGCAGGAAGTTTTTCGAACGCAGAGAGATCTTGAGTCGCAGGAAGATCCTAAGTTGCAGAGCAAATCTGAGTCGCAGGGACACTTCGGGCCGCAGAGAGCCTGCCAGCTGTCACTGCTGCATTTAATGTTCTTGATTCGATTTTGGATTTGGGTTCTCTTTTTTCGAGATAATGTTGACGGTTACTAGGGATAAAATCTCCAAGCGTCATCATTATTTTTAATGATCTCGAGAATCGAAGCGGCACCCTTTCTGGAAACTCTATAAATAGGAGTGATTTTGAAGAGAAAATTTTCTCTTTTACCTTCTTCTCTTTCATCTTCATCTTCTGTCTTCAATGGCTCACAAAGCTTCCAAGTCGACTGCGGCCAAAGGAAAGGGGCTTGCTTCTCCATCGAGACCAGTGGACTCTTCTTCCACTCACTTCGACGTACATCCTCCCATCAAAGGTAAGGATAGTGGGAAGACGATGGCCATGTCGTATGTTTTTATGTGCAGGCCCGTACTATATCATTTTCTGTGCAATAAGCTTGGTCGATGCATGCCGTATCTCAGTTGAACCACATGTGTTCTGTATGATAGGGTCGTATAAGTTGAGTCGCATAAGTACTGCATAAATGACCCAGAACCGATCTGCATAAATATTGCATAGTTGTGCCGCATAAGTGTCTCCTGATTGAGCCGCATAAGTACCTCATTACTGAGTCGCATGAACACTTCGTGACTGAGCTGCATAAGTGTCTCATGACTGAGCCGCATGAGCACCTTTTTTGTTTGAGCGGCCTAAGTGTCCCCCGACTGTGCCGCATGAGCATATTACCTAACCGCATGCGTCTCATGCCTTAGAGGTCTTGTTTTGGCTAGGTTGAAAGGATAAACTTCTAACTTTTACTTCTTCTCTGTCTTTTGCAGTGAACTTGCCCTTAGCTCCCTCGGGGGTACTCTTGATAGGATATGCTCGTTGGGTGTGAGATTTGACCAATAGTCGAACATGTGTCGACTCAGATTACCCGAAATCAGCCTGAAGACAGGTTAAGGGAGATCAGGAACCAATCATTTTTTTTTTACTCAGTATGATGAATTCCGGGAAGCTAGGGGGCATTCATCTGAAGCTTTCCTTCTTGTTTGGAGATGCTATAGTTGTCTCGAATCCTCGCACCCTGGAGCTTTTTGAGAACTGGGATTTTCTTTCCAATGAGCTACCGATTCATCTTTCTCAGATGGAACGCCACTTCTCTCTGTCAAGTTTCAATATGGTGCCTATCGAAAGGCGAATGGCGAACCCTATTACTCAGGACCGGCAAGCCATCTTTGTAGGCAATATCCATTATAATAGATGAGTGTGGTCAGCGGTTGCGACCAGGGAGTCGGTCAGTTATTCCATCGTCGGGCTAGCCCCAGGTAGTTTTATAAACGACCTGAGGCCCAATAATTGACTCTCTGAGGCCGACACCTTCCTAAACCAAATTGTCCGTAAAGGATCATATCCTATGGGTAGACTGTCGCTGCAGAATTGGATGTGTCGTTCCCTCCATGGGTCAACTTGACGCTCTGGATCCTGTCGACTTATGGGGATATTTTACAGCGGCTCGACCTTTACTATGCCATAAGGGGCACTTGCTATGGCCTCCCTATAAACTCAAAGCTGTTTATAGCGCTCCTCGAGATGTACAATTGTCGTACGAGGACCTTTATACACCTGCTGGGGAGATGGGGCTCGCCTTTCACGATATGCATGACGTCTCCAAGCTGCCCTGGGGGGATAAAGTTTATGAGGAGTATACTCCCACGAATGAGGAGTTTGAGGAATTAGAGCGACGGTTTCCTGGGTTCCATGCCGTTTACCGGGAGGTGTTATGTCATCATAGCACTTGTCAACAAATGTCGAAGAAGAAGGATGAAAGTTCTGAGGGGACCCTTCCTCACACCAAGGCCTAGGTTAGTTACTTGTTTGACCTTGGCACCTCGGGCCGGGTTGTCCCTCGGAGCCCCCAGACTCATGCGGGAGTGGACGCTCAGGAGCAAAGCGCCAAGAGAACCAAAGCTTCTGGTGACAGATTCAGAAGCCAGTCCGACACATTCAGCTACTTCTATCAAGATACCCAACCCTTGTCCCATAAAGCCATCTTGGCTAGATTTTGATGATATGGCTGAGGATTTGTGTGGTCTCGGGGGGTGCTGGTTCGATTGAGAGAATCAGCCGCAATGATCCTCCCTGCTGTCAAGTTAGTTTTCGGAGGCAGGCTAGCTCTACCCAGCTATGGTGTGCAGCATCCATCGTGGTCTTCATATCTTTACGGCCAGAACCATAGCTCATAATGTTACGAAGAATTTCCACCGAATTGAGCTACCCTATCTTTATCTGATGGGGTGGCTGTTAATGCACTGCCCTTCTCTGATGCGACCTGGCCCTGAGGGGAACACGACGATTCACGATGCTATTTATCAATATATGATATGCCTTGGACTGTTTGACCATGTCCGAATGCCATGTTATGCTCGTGCGGTGGACAGCTATTCCTTCTTTGTGTCGGTCCCGCCTTTCACTGATGAGGAAATGAGGCGTCTTCATCTCGATGGCAGTATTGTACCCCAGATTTTATACGAGAAGATGTTCCGCTGGTTACAGAATATCCGTCCTGCGCATCTGCTGTATCGCAACTGTAACGTGCCTTCTTGGAACCTATTTGCCCAGTCGGTACTCTAGACAATTTGGGTATTGTCAATTGTTTTTAGACAACCCGAGTCCTGCTTAGGTTATGAGGGCAGTGTCCTAGATGGTATTTAGGACTGGCATTATTACAGTGCTGTCTGTACCAGACCATCTTTCTTTCCTGATACCAGGGATGTAGTATGCATCTCATACATGGCAGCCCTATACTACGTCTCTGTGAATAGGCCTCCCCACAATTTCGATGTGAGTACAAGTTTTATATATAACCTGTACTAGATGGCGAAAAAGTGCGAGGGGTCTAAAAGAGAAACAGGGCAGGGAAGGCGAAGGCCGTTGCAATCTCTGATTCCGATTCTATACAGAAGAGGAGGATGAGTACAACGATCTGTGCCTCCTGTGAATACTCTGGTGATGCACCTGCCTTCCCCTATGCCGAGTCCTTCGCCTAAGCGAAGTAAGTGCGGACCCTCTGTTGCTAACTGGCCTCGTTCTCAAAAATGGGTCGCATTTAAGAATCGAGGTTCTAACCTTGCGGGGAGAGGGCAGTGATACCGAAGCCTCCTGGAGGTAAGTTCATTCTGGGACACTACCGTTACTTTGGTATTTTACCTTATTGTTTCTCTCTTTTTCTTTCGTGTAGACTTTTGAAGACATAAACCCTCCGAAGCTCGGGGCTGCATTCGAGACTTCTCCAGTTATGAGCACCCTGGTCGAAGAAGGCACCAGTTTTACAGAATCAAATATCGAGGCTACAGGGTCACGATTGGTCGTAACCGACCCAGCTTCACCTCCTTTTGGATTGATCGGGGCTGGAGTAACAGATGTAGGTGATTCGGCTGTTGCTGTAGAGGGGGTATAGGGACAGTGGGAAGAATCATGACTGTCCAGAGTGAGTCGCGGACTCCTTCGCCCTCCCCTGGTAAGCTATGTCATATTCTTACCGACGAGGAGGTTCATTCGTTCCTTCTTCATATCCTTCGAGTCAAGCTGATTATTGGTTGTTCTAGACCTACAGGCCCTGCCTCTCCAATAACGGTAGTGGATATGACTGCGGAAGAGGGGATAACGGAAGACGTCGGGGCACACCTCCTGCCGAAGAGAAGAAATGGACCTTCCCTCCTTCAAATCGAAAGAAACCCGGCTGAGCTGAGTTCAAAGCCCCTTATACCACCAATGGCAGAGGCGGTGGTTCCTATACCAATATTGGTGGATGCTGGGTGGTTGAAGCTTCCTCTTCCGGAGACTGAACTTGCCGCTTTGTCTAGTCTTCAGCTTCTTCGGGTTGCAAAGAGGAGACTGTTGTGTGGGTGTCTCATTGCTCGGAATTTATTTTCCTTTTGACAGGATCATCAAGCTCAAGTGTGCCTCCTTTCCGGATGCCTTCGACTTCCTTATGTGCTATCCCTTCGATGCCGTCCTCTCTGGAGAATTTGGACGAATCGTCAAGGGACATAGCTGAGAGCTTTTATCGTCGCTTGAAACGGGGGGTCGAGGCTGCTTTAAGGAGGGGGAATTCATTTTCCATGGCCCACCACTACGCCTAAGGCCAGATTGCCCTGCTGAAGATTCTCCTAGGTGGAGAAAGGGGGCCGTCCTTCTGGAGCACAAGCTAGCAGAGGCTAATCAGTGCCTAATCCAGTTGCAGAAACTGCGACAAGTCGATGTGTCTGCCATGGGAGAGCAGGAGCGTGCTTTCTTGTATCAACCGTAGAAAAGGTAAAGGCTGTTAAGAGACGATCAAGCCCACCTTGGAGAAGGACCTCCAGAAGTTTCCCTTAAGTATGACAAGCTGAGCCGGGAGGGGAAGATTTACTTGACTCGTGAGGAGACCATCACTCGTACTGTGGCCAAAATTAACAAGTAGCTCCTCCAGCTCCAGGCTAGGCTAACATCTCTGGAGACTGAGCTCCAAGCCACTCGTCAGGAGATTGAGAAGATCTGGAAGGAGACTGACAAAGTCATACGAGCCTCAGCTGCTTTAGAGGGAGCACTGAAGAAATTAGAAGAAAATTGGCAGGCTCATGCGCATCTGGAGGACGCCGAGAGGTTATCCCAGGAAGCTGAACACCGAGTCAAACTGAGAATCGAGCGCTCAACTGCATAGCTGGAGGGCATCCTTAGCAAGTTGTGTGTTGCTGATGAGTAGCGGACTTTGCTTCTTTTTTTCTTTTTTTTTGGATAGAGCAGAATACATTCACTCCGCTCTGATGAGATTGTAATGGCATTTGATGAAGAATATCCCCTGGGGGACTTTTTGTGGACCTATTGCCCTTTGGTGTATTTTTTTGAAAATACGAGAAATAGATTTGAAAGATATTTGTGGACCTACTACTCTTTTATACACCGATGGTGCGAGTAATAGATTAGGACAATTTTTGGGGACTTATTACCATTTTTGTGTACTGGCGATGCTAGTACTGATAACAAGTGGAGAGAAGACCGACATATTTACTCAGAGGTAATATGGACGTGGTAAATACGGGTCAAAACAAAGCCTCCCTACTCAGAGGTAATAAGGACATGGTAGGGGTAGGCATAATAGGGGTACACAGAACAACTCAGAGGTGCTATCAACGTGAAAGTTCTATGCATTGGGTGATTTGTTTGTGATGGATAGGAAAACAACTCAGAGGTAATATGGACGTGGTTGTTTTTCTCGTCGGGGAATTTTGTGGACCTATTACCCTTTTTGTGCACCGATGGTACGAGCAATAGATTAGAATAAGTTTTATGGACCTATTACCCTTCTGTGCACTGGTGGTGCGGATAATAGATTTTGAAACGAAACCCAACAGGGGTGATATGGGCGTGATATATGGTAGTCGAAACATCAAAGCGAAAGTTCGAGGTATCAATATATGACTTGTCACTTATAGAGATGCAATGCGAGTCCCCTCGGGGGAAGGACAGAGTGTAAGTTCAGGGGTACCTGATGTACATAACTCGACGCTCTAGGTATTTTTTTTTTTTATCGGCAGCCTCTTATTGATGAGATAAGGAACTATGTCCATGGGGATTACATCATCAGGAGAGGTACCATCCGTCTGTGCCACTAGGTATTCAGTGAGTTCTACTTCCTCTTTGGCTACCCCCTGCGATCCCAAAGGTTGGGATGCCGTCTTGGGCAACTTGACCACAAGGGGTCGAACTTGAAATTGGCTTGCTTGAGTATCGGATCGGCATTTAGTTGCCGGCTCGTCTTGGAAGACGGGTGACAATTAGCTCGCAAGAGTTATGTGTCTTCCGATGGTCTTCGGATGGATTTTGGTAATTGGATCACCATCGGCCCTATGATGGGCTTTGGCTCTTGAATTTGGGAGTCGGCTGACCATTGGTTCCGACTGCGCAGCTTGAACGAGAGAACCAGGCACCTCTTCATGCAAGGTTGCGACAAGGGGTGCCGCTTTGCCTGATTTACGAGTCTGGAGGTGAATTATCAAGGGTTCCTCTGGCCCTGTGATGGTCTCCAGTTTATTAATGATGTACTTCTTAGATTCTTCATATAAACAAGCCTCCGAAGAATAATAAGACTCGACCCTTTGAAGGGATCGATGTCGGCAAATTCGGTCCTCACGAAGCCGTGTCTATTGACATACTTGAAGCACTGTGGAGGGTGGATGGCACGATCATATAGTATGTATCCACTGACGCCCTAAGAGGATATTGTAAGGGTGTCTACCTCTATGACGTAGTAGGTAACTTCCGTCTTCAGGTCACCAATCTGGCACTTTAACCGGATCTACCCTAGGGGATAGCTTCTTCCTGAGTTAAAACCGCTAATGGCAGTGTTGGTTGCTGCTAGCCGATGCATAGGGATGCCAAAAGTTGGAGCAGGCTTTTCGGGATGATGCTTATTGACGATCCAGGGTCGATATGCATCTGATCCACCTTGATGTCACCTATGTATCCAGTATAGTAAGGGGCGATCATACAAATTAGACTTGATCAACATGTCCTGAGGAGTAAATATGATGTTGGGCATTGCATCTGTACTATCGTCGCCCTGTAGATCTGTACTATCGTCGCCCTGTAGATCTGTTGGGGGTCTTCCCTTTGGCATCCGCATTCTGGAGTGCTTCGCTTAATACGACACGAAGATCCTTGGAGAGCCTTAGGAGCTCATATAGTGACAACTTTTTGGCGTATTAGCTAATTGTGCTAATATGTCGAAGTTGTAAGGTCTCACCAGTCCCTGAGGTACATCATTACGGAGTGGCCTATCGAAGCGGGTTTCCTTTGTTTGGATTTGTCAGCCAGTGGAGGCTGAGATGGTCTTGGAATATCAGAGGAAGGCAATGTTGCCGGCTGAGGATCTTCGGCTGGACTATCCCGTGCGGGCTGGACTTGTGCTCCAGACCAGATAACAACATCTGCAGCTTCTTCAGCTTCGACTAAAATTGTGTGGCAGGCTCTAGACTTCCTGTCCTTTTTTGTTGGTAGGAGATGACACCCCCTGGGTAACTTCGGGCACCAAGTCTGGATGCACCCACATAATTCTCATCGCGATGTGGTGAGAGGTACCAATCCAGATGTTTGGCTCCGACGGATGGAAGATTAGTAACCTCCATCGTTGCCCGAGGGACAGGTATGAACCTGTCTGGAGTGCTTGTCGGAGGGAAGTCGCCGAACTGAATAGATACCATGTTTGCCGCCACGGTAACCTCTTCAAAGTCTATCGACAGAGCTTTGGAGTCGATAAGACTCTGAATGTACCGCTTCAATTAGAAGCAATCATGAGTGGCATGATGGACATAGTGGGAAGTGACAATACTTTGGGTCTTCCATCTCTGCTGCTCGAGGCTCGCGCCTTGGTGGAGGGAGCTGGATCCTACCCCCTTGCAAGAGCATATCGAAGATAGGTTTGACATGACTATCTTCGAATGAGTAATTGACCTTAGGCCACGGACCTTCGTCTATTTTTGTTCGGGCTTCTGAGTCGCATCAGTGACCATGGCCTGTTTGCCCTTGTTGTCCCGTTAGTGGTGGCACCACTGTTGCTGTTACTAGAGGTAGACCCAGGATCTGCCCTTATCTTCTCCATCTGGGATGTGTAATCCTAACTGGCGAGCCTTCTTCAATTTTGCCTCTACGTTGGTAGCACTTATGATGAAGGTTGTCCAATCCCTGAACTGATCGTCGCCCATCCAGAGGCTAATTGCGGGAGCAACTTCTTCTGGCAGATTTCAATCAAGGAGCTCTCGGGATTGCCTTAGGGCAATCTCATTACGGTTTGGCGGAACCGCTCGATGTAGTTCCGCGTTAGCTCCTCTCTCCTGAACGACGTCCATGAGAGATGACATTGTTACGTCATGCCCCACTTCATAAAATCTTTCCAGGACATGTGTTTGAAGCCGTCAAAAGGTGAATGCAGTTGTCGGGAAGGTTGTGGTACCAATCGAACGCGATCCCCTCTAATGCTCCGATAAATAGTCGCATGAGGATGGCATCACTATACAGCAAGTGGTCGGTTGTGACTTCAAAGTAAGTCATGTACCGACTAGCAGAGGTCTTTCCATCATAAGAATCGATATGGAACGGCTTGTACCATGGTGGAAAAGGCACATCTCTCCATGCAACGGGATATGGCTGCCGTATTCTGAGATCCTGAGAGGAGTCTCGGGCATTGAATATTGTCCGAAGCTCCTGGACTTCCCTTCTTGCCTCCTTGGCTTCACCTGCAGCTGAAGGAACGGATGGTGCTACGGGATCATCATCCAAAGAAGGGGCGGTCGTGTTGGAGTCCGCGTTGTGTGGGTTCCAAGCTTGTTTGTCCGGCGTCCTTGCTGGTTGAGTTGGCAAGGCGGATTTGATCATCCACGGACTTGACCAAGGACAGGAGCATGGCTTCAGCACTTCTAGCCATTGTCATTCAGAAGGTGCTTCATGATCATCGTCAGCCATAAAGACTGTCCTGACGTTAGAGGTGGAAGGGATTGTGGTAGAGGTACTCTCGGTACCGTACCCTTGTATAGAGAAATCGTTACGGAATGTCAGAATATCATCTTCGTCAGACTCGAAAGGGGTGCTACCCCCTGTACAGGAAGCCACATCGTCTTGGTGAGGGTGGTGGCCCTCAGGAAAATTTGATTCTGTTGCAGAGTTCTGGGGGATCTCTACCCCCTATGCGTGCTCTTGGTACACCGGGTTATCGCATAGAATGATGGGGCTACTACCTCCAGCTTTATCTACTCTCAAGGAGGTCGAAGATGCACCCCCGGGTGCCGAAAGCTTATTTTTGGATCGAGTACCTAAATAGACACCCCCTGTGGTTGATGGGAACCCCCCAGATGAGGGTCTCTAGCAATACTGGCCGAGATGGCTGGGCTGGAAGAGCCTGTCTTTTTTTCTCCCTTGCCAGGAGAAACTTTTTGAGTTAAATTACAGGAGGCGAAAGGAAACTCCTCGTCCCCTAGAATTTGGACAGGTGCTGACTGCTGCAGTCGCTGGAAAACTGACTGCCGATCTTCAGGTGCTGCTGATTTGTCGCAGTAGCAGTTGATGATGACTTGGGTGCAACAACGCCCCGAGAGGGACACATTGCATGCTGACGCTGCCATCTTGCGTTTGTGAGTAATCACATCACGTAAGTCGGTAGGAAGCTTTTCTACCTTTGCACCCAACTTGTGAACTCGGGAATCCCGAGCGCACGGGTGCTTAGGTATCATGTTTGCTACCTGATCCGTGGCTAGTAAAATCACTTGCTCTGGATCTTTAGAGGGAGACTTTAAAGACCCACCCTGTCCGTTAGTCCTGGGGACTGGATGCGGGTGGTTCTGTACAACTTTTCGTTAGGAGCCCGTCTAACAGCCAACAGGGCCCACTGACAGTCAGCAACTTGGACAGTTGACTGGGCTGGTAGGGACCATATGCCCTAGACTTTTTTGACCTAACACCCGAAGGCGCATAGTAAAAGGAGTCCAGATTGATACATCCTGTATCTTTAGTGAGCCGTATGGCGTCGGGCCTGCATGAGAGGCGGTCGAACACAGAGCTTCTGACAGGGCCACATGAGACGTCCTGTTTGAAGCCAGGATTGGTCGTCGCATGGGCCATCTTCTTGCGGGTAGAGCTAGCTACCGTATGGATTATCTTCCTGCGGCTAGAGTTGGCTGTCGCATGAGTTGGCTGCCTGCGACCAGAGTTGGTTGCCGTATTGATAGACCGCGATCTCCTCTATGTGGCTAGTTCCTTATTCGTATGGATTTCCCTTGTGCCCCCAAAAACTCAGTATCGTAGTTTTCTCTGCTAGATTTGGGCACAGTTGGGTCCTCCGCTGTCGGAAACAAAGCCGCAGGAGAGTTTTGGTTACCGTCTTGGGTTGTAGAAGGAGATTCTTCGAAACTTGGTCGGGGGCAACAGTTTTGTGCACCGACGCCTTACGAGTCCTCTTTAGGTTGGCTCACTTCTGAGACGGGCTAGCTCCCTTCAGAGAGAAATTCTTCGAAGGCTGTTGGTCAAAATGAACCACAAGCATCTGTTGTATAGAGCCGAGCTTGGACGCATCAGATTGCATCACCAACTTCTCATCGGAAAAGAAGGATGACCCCAGCAGAGTCGCCATCGTGTTTGTCATAAAGAAATCAAAGATAGGTATTACAGAACACTAAAATTGATTGCAAACTCGCTGTACAAAGGAAAGCCTAGAAAGAAATCCTAGGAAACAATCTAAGTACAATTGTTTAGTTTTGATTCTGGGGGGTGACGGTGGAGGCTCGGGAAAGTGCTATCAACTCTACCTTCTCCGTGGACTATGATGCAGCCTTAGCTCGTGAAGAAATTGTTTTTCTTGAAGGTTGCCAGCCTTTTGCAGGGGTGGCACCCTGCTATTTATAATAGGATGTATTTTGAGCCGCATAGACGGCTTGGACCACGGCTGATTAGCATACGAAGACCCGCTCTTTGGCTGCCATCTATCGATTTGTTAGGATTTTGTTGCAGCAAATCTGGGTAGTTAAGGACTTGGTCAGATTGCCACGTGTCCTGTTGCGTATTGTTTTCTCAGTCTTCAATCATGTGGGGTCGATAAGAGTCATGCGGCTTAGATCTTGCTCCTGGCTGCATGAAGTTTGGAGACTTTTGGTGCCGCATAAGTCTGAGCCGCATAAGGTTCATGCGGCTTAGATGACACTCTTCTGGCCGTATGGAGGCGTACGAACCCTGCTTTTGGGGGACATCTCACGTCTTATCTTTCTTGTCGAAGTGTCAGAACTGTCATGTTTTGCCAGGACTTGTCAGCTTTATCAGTCGAACTACTCCTCTTGGCCGTATGTCTTCCTTCTACAGCTTTTATCAACGGGCCGCATATGTCTTTGAAAAGTCATGTAGCTTTCCTTCATGCGGACATGTTTGGCCCAAAGTATAACCTATGCGGCAATTTGTAATCCATGAACCCCATATTTTTATGCTTCTATATCATCAGCAAAGGCGAGGTGGGTGATGATGGGTCATCCGCTGGCAGTGTGATAGTGGTAGAAATCGGACGAGGCTGCCATTTTGTTCAGGTTCCTGCTCAGGGCGTATGCCATGATAATAAAAATGGTGGATGACAGAGGGTCGCCTTGCCTAACCCCATGACTGGATTTGAAGAAGCCGTCAGCCTGTCCATTGATGACAGTGGAAAACCAGGAGTTGTTGATCGATCTCTACACTATGTTGGTCCAGGTTTCGGAGAATCTGAAGGCTCTGAAGACCCAGATCATGAATTGCCAATCTAGTCTGTCATAAGCTTTTTTATGTCTAATTTGATAGCAATATTGCTCCCTCTCGTAGGGAACTTCATACAGGTGATAAGTTCCTAAGCAAGCATAATGTTGTCCTGGATGTTCCTGCCACGAACGAACCAGCCCTACTCCTCAGAGATGATTTTGGGAAGGAGGCTAGACATTCATGATGCGATGATTTTGGATATGATCTTATTGGTGAAGGTGCAGAGGCTAATGGGGCAAAAATTACGAAATGTCTCTGGGTTGTCTTTCTTTGGTATGAGGATGAGATTGGTGCTCGAGATCGCTCTTGGGTACCTCAAGCCTTGGAAAAAGGTGATGACTGCTGCATGGATGTCAGCCTTAATGATGTCCCAGCAGGATCGAAAGAAAACCCCAAAAAAATCGTCCGGGCCAGGAGTGCTGTGTTGGTCTAGAGCCCAAACGGCTTCCTGCACCTCCAGCTCAGTCGGTGGGATCTCAAGCTGGATATTATCCCTATCATTAATGAGGTAGGGAATTTTCTCTAGGAAGGACCGGTCCTTGGTGATCGTCTCCTTAGTGAACAGGCGGGAGTAGTACTCCGCCGCCGCCGCTTGGATGCTTTTGTAATCCTGATGGAGTTTCTATTGTTATCAACTATTTGGTGCAGAGTGAGCTTCTGCCTGCGACCGTTAACGCAGGCAAGGAAATAGCTTGAGTTCTTGTCGCCCTCGCTGTCCCATTTGAGCCAAGCTTTTTGCTTCCAAAAGTCGGTCTCCACTTTTAATCGGAACTTGAGGATAGATTTGGTGAGGTTAAGAGCAGTCCAAGTTTTCGGGGACCTATCGTTCAAGAACCTGATTTCAGCTCGACTGACGTCATCCTCAGCCTCGCGGATAGTCTGGAAGATGTCGCCATAAGCTTGCTTGCACCAGGCCGCAAGGGCTTTCCTCATGGCTTTGAGTTTGTTGGCTACCCGGGTGAGCGGCTCTTCGACGTCCGAGCTAGCCCACGCCTCGGTGACAATGCCTAAGAACTGGGGGTGGTTGCCAGAAGTCCAGGAATCTGAAGCTCTTTTGTTCAGACCCTCATTTCTGGTAATACCTACAAGCAGGGGACCATGGTCGGACTCAGTGGCGTTGAGATGGGATAGCTTGGAGGTCAACCCCATATCGTGCCATTGGGCATTCGTGAGGGCTCTGTCCAAGCGAGAGTGCTGGCGACGGTCCTCTCCTGCATGTTGCACCAAGTAAAGGCGTTGTCGGTGAATGGAATGTGGGAGAGGTGGGAGTTGAAAATGAAGTTGTTGAAATCTTGCATAGCCGGTAGAGGAGGAGGGAGGCCGCCTGTCTTCTCTTCTCTGCAGATGACGGCGTTAATGTCTCTGATGCATAGCCAAGGGAGGTTGATGTACCGGAGTTGGATGCTCCGGAGGTTGTCCCAGAGATGTTTACGCTCCGTAATGTTGCAGCTGCCGTGAACTGCGGACAGGATAGCGCGCTTAGGTAAAGATGGGTGTTCCATCCAGAAAGATAGGGCTTGGTCAGAGTCATTAATAACTCCGATTCTGACGTCCTTCGAACAGAGAATCCAGATGTTGTGTCTGCCGGCAACAGCTGCGGGAAATCCCAACTACAGCTGGGTAGATTTGAGTTTCTTATAGGGGATTTTTGGTTCAAGAATGATCAACACATCAATCTTATGGGTTTTGTTGAGGCTAGTTATTCTTCTCTTGGTGGGTTTGTTCGCCAGGCTACGGACATTCCAGGAGAGGATGTTCAACATTAATGGAGATGGGGAGGTGGTTGGTGGGCCCGCTTAGCAGCTGACCTAGTTCTGGTTGCTGGAGAAGCTCCGTCACTTTTCTGGTTCGGTTTTCTGGTTTTGGTGGTCTTGGCAGATGTGTTGGAGGTAGCTACGACAGAGTGATGCTTGAGGATTTGTTCTGTCGGTTCGAACGGCTCTCCCACCGAATCTGAGATCTGACCCTCAGGGGGTATGATGAAGGAGTCGTCCATGTTGTCACATAGGTCTCCTTCCAATCGGAGGTCTACTCCGGCAGCAAGGACCTAAAGACCTCTCAAGGCTTGATCTGGCCCTAGAATAGCGAGGGCTTCGATGATATCGACTTCTTTGGGAGCCTGGGACATGGGGGATCCTTTCGAGATGGATAGATGGTCGTGGGTTGTCTCCTCTGCGGTCTCTGGAAGGACTCCTCTGACGACCTCGGAGGCCGGCTGGGAGACCGTCTTAGTGCCTTCGAAGGAGAGATCTCTTGGGGGGGTTCTTCTATTTCTGTTGTAAGAATGTTGAACTGATTGGAGAGGTTCAGAGATGGGGGTGAGGGGGAGTAACAGATATGGTGGATGGCGGAGACTCAGAGCTATCCGTTGTGGTGTCTTGGCCTGATTTGCCATCGCTGGATTGGAACCTGGTGTGAGAGTTCGGCAGGTGAAGCAGGGGGGAACGGCTGCATGAGAGGATATTGCTTTCTAAGGATGTGGCAGGTGGCCTGGCTGGTTTCCTCTTGAGTTCAGGGTGGAGGCGGTAGCAATGCTTGGAGAGATGACCACGCAGGTGGCAGTGGGAGCAATAGATGATGTGGTTGTCGTAGATGATTTGCTGGGTGTGGGTCTGGTTGCCCATTTCGATGATGATGTGGTTGGGGGGCTCAGTCGAGAGGTCGAGTTTGACACAGATCTTCGTATAGTGGGCTTTGGTTAGGTTGTTTGTCTCTGCGGCGGTGGCTACATAGGTCCCGAAGGAATAGGCTATATGCCTGAGGGCTACTGGCACGAAGCATATGAGAGAAAGGTTGGGAAGGGTCATCCATGCTGTGACCACCGGGGAGTCTTCCTTGGTGCTAAAGTTCGCTGACCACTTGATAATCTTCATCTGGAAGGAGTCCACCCTGATGGTGCCTTTGGACCACACCGTCCTATGGTCGATATCGGAAAAAACTTTGATACAGAAAGCTGTATCAAAGTTTGATACAGCCTTCTGTATGACAGGTGGGTCCACCCCCTATTTTTTGGTAATCGTGTAAGCAAATATATATAGGGGGCCATCTGTCATACAGAAGGCTGTATCAAATTATGATACAGCCTTCTGTATCAAAGTTTTTCTCGTCGATATCTGATGATAGGTGGAGCAGTATGTGTTTTGGATCAAGGGGGCGGCCCTGTATTCGGCAGTCAGCCTCCAGCTGGCGATCACCTCCTGGACTCTGGAGAGTTTGGGGCAACCCGAGGAGAACTTGTAAATCCCCTAAATTTTTGGGAATATTTTTTACTATTTAAAAATATTAAAAAATAAATTTATGCAATTTATGATTTTTGTTGGTAGAAATGACCTTAGCCATTTTGAGTTTTGGAGCACTAGACTACCATGAATTTTGGCACGGAAGATGTAGCAGTGTGCCTTGACTAGTGTACTAGCCATGCCAGGGGAAGCCTAGCCATGGTGATGTCCAAACTAGGAAAACCAGGCCAAGTTGTGAATTGACTTATTTAAATTATTTAATTAAATATTATTTTATATATTGATTTTTAGATGACCCGGTTTGTCCAAACCAGTTCGAACTGGGCCTGGACCAAACCCAAGCCCAAGTAGACATGTGGTGTGACCAAAGGTGGCCATGTAGACATATTTTATGTACGTAAAAATATTTCCTAAATTATTTTACAATTTTATGTACCATTTCTAATTATTTAATTACTTGTACGATTATTGGTATTTTATTATTAAAATAATATTTTATATTATGGTACAATTTTTGGACCTAATTAAGGGTGTATGGTCAGTTCACCCAAAACCTCCATTGGACGATTTTTGTTATTAAACCATTTTATGGAAATTCAATAAGCAATTATTTTTATGTTAAATAGATTTCATCTATAGATAGATAATATTAAGTTTATTTTAAATAGATTTCATTTATAGATAGATAATAATAAGTTTATTTTAAAAAAAATTGAGATAATTTTTAAGCTATGTATAGATATATACATATATATAGAAATATATATATATATAGAGATAGATATGTAAGAGATTGAAATTTTTTAATATATATATATATATATATATATATATATATACATATATATATATATATACATATATATATATATATACATATATATATATATATATATATATATATATATTAAGGTAATGGGTGGTTGGCCCCACCCGACCACCCACACCACAACATAAAGGAGAACAACAGCACTTGTGCATGCTTAGCAAGTGGGGTCCGCCCACAAAGAAAAAAAAAGGGCAAGTGGCAGCAGTAACTCTTTAAGGGGCCGACCCCCTTTAGCCTATTTATGAACACCTACATGTGTATATTCTAAACCTAATTTCCTTTCTCCTCCTAATCTCTTCCATCCTTCTTTCTCTCTCCTTCCATCCCCCTCCCCCTATCTGGCGAGCTGTCCACAGCCTCGTATGCTGCAACGCAGCCCAAGTGTCTACAGCAAACAGCGGCAACAACAACGAGAACATCAACAACCATAACAGAATTCAACTTTGAGGTACCTAACTTCTCTGTTGGATTTCTCTCTCAATTCCTGTTCGTTTTTTATTCCGTAAATTCGTGTAGAAAGCCACATGACCCTCTTCGAGATCCTCCAGGTGGATTTTGACATGGCCATCCAACTTGCTTGAAAAATCGATACGAAGTTGGAGAAAAACCATTTTCTGGTATATTAAAAACTGTTGTAAAGCACCAACTTGTTTGCCAATTTTTGTTCTGTACTTTAAGATTTTATAGAAACTAATTGAAGACAGTCAAAGGCAACATAACCGAGATTGTAATGCACCTTCTGGATTCACTTTTCATCTAGTGTGTAAAAAGTTACATGTTGTTAAAGTTACACGAAAAATTATAAATTCTGTTTTCGAAAATTAGAAAAAAAAAACCCCGATACGACGTGCGCCCCGACAAACCGGACGACGTGGTCGTGCACTATATGCATCAAAAGGCGCGTATGGATGTTGTCGACGTGTGGAAACTGACGGAACCCGATTTTGTTGCATGTGCGCGACGAAATCAGTGCGTATCCGTAGAGATATCCCTCTATCGACCCTTTGCAAATTAAGTCACAACTTCGTGTACACCCATCAAATTACGACAAAACTTGCGCCATTGGACTCAAAATATTTTTCTGGTCCTGTGAGCCAAGTTTGGTTCAATTCTGAGAAGGTTGACTGGGACGCCATTTTAAACGGGCCTACAATCCCACTCAACGGGCAATTTTGTACACGGCCCACCGGAATCTAAAATTGGACATACCGTTGGGTTCGTCTCATTAAAAAAAATCTGTAGACATATAGTTTGACGACTTTAGAGACCGTAGGTTCTGGCACGCATTTCGGTGCAAAACGGGTCCAACGGCGGACATCATTTTGACCCAAAATTATGATTTTGCCCCTGTTACAGAATTTAACTTTTAGACAGGCATTTCCTAGGCATAACTTATATTCCAAACTCGTTCGTGATATTTCTTGCAGCATCCAGAGTCATCTGCGGGATTTGGCTTTTTTTTTGATTCGTTTATTTGTCTATTCGAGCTACTGGATTATTCTCTTTTGCAGATAACCTCAGGCAAGATACCTTGCCATTATACTGTTTATATTCAGTCTATATTTTATTATATATCAATGTTCATTATTTCCAGTTATTACAGTTCTTGATTTACTACATGCTCAGTAATTATTAGTTACTTTGTTACTATCCTTTGATTGCATATAAACCTAGAGTTAGGGGACTACCGTTTGTAGTGTATTGCATATGTCTCGACACAGTTGTACCACGAGGATGTGTGAGACGAGTAGCATGTAGAGGTCCTTGCATGTGGGCTGATCCCCCATGTGCTTGTGTTAGGGCTAACTTCTAATAGAGGCATGTTAGAACACTTAGCAGTTAGTAGAGGTATGTGAGACATGGATGTGACTCTGTTAGGCATTGGATGGGAAGAACAGTTCCTTAACGTATGGGTCCCTTATGCACTTTTCTATTACTGATCCTGCTGGCCTCTGACATTCGAGGAATGTTATGCTTTGAGGTCCCTAGTATCCTGATGGGACCATACCTAAGATTACTGCTCCTGAGCCAGATACCCATGCGTTGGAGGTTTGTTCTTATCTGCATGAACACAGTAGTACGTTAGATTACCTTATTATTATCTTTTTACTTATTTTCTTTGTGGCATATTTTGTATTCAGTATTTATGTCATATTCTTTCTGTATCTTGTTACGTCCCTCTGAGGACCTGGTTATCTCTCCAGGTGTGTGCTTCTGTGATATTGCAGGTGTTCTAGCCGAGGCCGTGATCTTCTCCATCCTTTCGAAGATGATTGCGCTTGGCCCGTTCTGTTATTTTATTTATTCCTTCTTGTATATTTTATTTGAGATAGTTGGTAGTGGACCTTGTCTCCGCCCAACTTTTTTACAAATTACAATCCAGCGTTGATATCTATCTTATATTGATTCTTATATTGTGGATGAGATTAGCATTATGGATTACTGTATTTCACAGCTTATGTATACATACAATGGTTCCATACATTGGAGTATACTTCGTATGTATGCAGCTGGCATGGATACGTACCTAGTCCTAAGTATTTTAGGACTGGGGCGTTACATATTTTTGTGGTGGCCCATGTAGGCCGATTTTGTAACTTCGGTTACGTTACAGTACCGATGTGAACGTGCAACATAGGATTAGAATCTAGGAATCTCATCCATACAGCTTGACCTCTTCCCTTGGCTTCAAATTCTGAACTCTCGTTCGACTTCCATAAATTGCATCTTGCTTGATTCCTTTCTACCGTTGTAACTCCCTAAATCAATTTTGTGAATTTTGAGAATTTTCTTAAGAATTGCTATTTGGAAATTTCAAATATTTCTTCTCTCTTATTTTCTTTAATAAATTTTACTAATTTTTCCTGTTATAAGTTCCTTTAAATATAAGTAATTCGATAGTATTAAATTAAAACTTGATTTTATGTTAATCTCATCATTACTATTTTATGGATTATCACTATTTTTGCTTAGTTACTATTCATAGTAGTAACTATTAATTTCAAATTCTCTATCAAGGTTTAAATCATAATATTGTTACTAATTAATTTTGTAACTATTCTGTTGGCTAATAAATTCTTTTGGGATTAACCACCAGTTAGTGAACTGACTAAATCAGTTATTAAAGCTACTGTGGTTAGTTATAGATTGGTTTTGAAACTGGTTTTGAGTGAATTAATCCTTAAACTAATTTCTTGATTAATTAGCAGATTAACTAAAACTATTTTTAAATCTGTAGGATATTTTGAATTTGAAAATGTGTTTGAATATTCAGATTTGAAAAATATGTTGAAATAGTTTTATAGTTTTGAAATCAGTTCTTTTGAAAATTATTGGAGGGAATATTAATTTTGGGAAGCTATTTTGAAAACCTGATTTACTTTGGAAAAACTGCTCAAATTTGAAATTGCAATTCTGTTACAACTATTCTAATTTAGCCCCCAGATCTAAGTTTATTTACTGCTACTGCCATTATATAATTACCCTCAGATCTACTCCTAATTACAACTATGCCACTATATTATTTTACTATAAATATAGTTAATATTTTAATAATACTACAAACATCCTAATTCTGACAGATCTGTCAGTCTCTCTCTCTCTCTTCTTTCTCTCTCCTCTCTCTGCTCGGGGAGTCGAGCACCACCACAGCATCGCCGGAGACCCTGGCCATCCTCCGCCATGCGCTACCGCACCATCGCCGGAGACCGACCCGCCGAGCCACCACGACAGCTGAAGCTCCGCCACAGTCCGTCGCTGCCTCCTCGTAGATCGCGCCACTGTCATTGCCGAGCCATATCGACTGTAGCGCCAGGCGTCGAGTCCCGTGCCATTCTTGGGAGTGACGCTGTCCTTTCATAGACTGTGCCACCGCCATACAGTATCGCCTCGATCCCAAAGCCTGACGCCGTGCCGACCTCGGGAAGCACACCCTCTCGACTGCAGAGCGCTGCCTCGTAGGCTGCACCTCCTAGATCACTGAGCCGACGCATAGGGCAGTGGGCCACCGCCATCGGTGACCAGAGCGTCGCCCTTCGGAGCTGTCGACCGCCTCCCGAGGAGCTCGCCGTCGTCGTCGACCATGGATCTGCTCAACCACCGCCGCCACGAGACGAGCACCAGAGCTTCGCCACAGTGCTGGACTTTTGCCTTCACCGGATCTCGACGACCCCCACCGCTGCGTCGACGTGGATCGACGACCCCGCCGGCTGGTGAGTTTTTCTCCATCGATCCTTCTCGACCCCTCCTTGCTTCTGGTGCTAGACTAGGGTTCAGATGAGCTAGGGTTTTGATATCATTTTGGGGAAGAATACCTAGATCTAGGGTTTATGGAGCTTAGAGAAGAAAGGAGTTAGAAACTAGGGTTAGGGATGATCGGCTGGGAAGTCGGATCTAGGGTTTTGCTGGTTGTAAAAGAAGGAGACGAAGACGAAGGAAAGAAGAAGAAGCTGGGAGAGAGAAACCTTCGGGTTAGGGTTTTCCTAGCCATGAGAGATAGAGGAAGAAGAAGAAGTCTAAGGATTAGGGTTTCCAAGCAGAGGAAGTGGATCTACGAGAGAACCTATAGAGGCTGGGTTTCGGTGCCATGGTAGGTTTTTAGGGTTCGGTTTTCTGACCAGAGGAAGAAGACGGAGACGAAGGATCTTCGGTCGATTGAGTGAAATGAGCAGAGAAAGAAGACGAGTGAAGGAATAGTTTTTTTCGGTTGGCTGTGAAGTTGTGGAAGGAGAGAGAGTTTGAGTGAAGTAGATATTTGGATGTAGATATGGGCCGAGTTGGCTCTCCAAACCCTGGGCCAGGCCGAGTAGGAATTTAAGCTTAAATGCTGTTTAATTAAATATTTTAGCAGTAAATTAGATGTGGGCCGGGTCTGGAAACTGAGTTAGATGGGCTATTTAGTTGGGCTCTAGTCCAACAGATTTTAGGATTTGTTGATTTTAACCATATAAATAGGAGCTGGGCTTAAATACTGGGCTGGGTCAGTTGGGCTGTCAGTTATTAAATATTAAGGGAGTTTTGAGGTGGTTGTGGGCTAGAGTAATATGGGTTAGTTTATGATATTATTTTTATTAATGTGGTTATTATTTCTCCTAATTAAATTGTCAGTTAGCATTATGATATTGTTAAAATATTAGTTCTCAGTAGAAATATGTGGTTTAAATTAGTTGAACATAGCTATTAAAGTTCTTAATTGCCAAATATTCTACTTCTAAATATTTATTTTGCTAGTGAAAATGTTTCTAGAAACCTTATAGAGTTATAATTATTATTTCTAGCAAAATGTTCTAATATTTTCTAAAAATAATTAAAATATGTTTTTACTAGTATTTATATAAATATTTTCTAAATATAGTAGCTAATGTCATTATTCAAACCCTAATAATTGTACAAATATAACAGGTGATTTACAACCATGCAGTACTACTCTCGTGCAACCAAACCGAGGCAAGTACACTGACTCGACTTGTACTCTGTATTTCTGTCTTACCTTCATGTGCCATGTTCTCATATCGGACATGAGATACACACGATTGTCTTGTACCATTGTTCATTGCTTGTGAGTCATTGTTATTGCGAGGATTGGAGGAAATATTAGCTTTTGTGTGACCACACCCAACATAGGTAATTGTGGATAGCCTAATCGTACAATTTACGTACGACGAAGCCGTACCTTGTAGAATTGATTGACTCATTGATTGATTGTGTTCCTAAGCCGGTCACACATTAATTTTAATATTTCAAATTATCATAATTGTATATTGATTATCGTGATTTATTGCCTTGTACATTGATAGCCGTGTTCATTGTCTAGCATATTGATTGTTCTCCATTGCCTGTAGTTTTACATTCTATTTCTGGTATCGCAGTTTTACATTCTATTTCTGGTATTCTGGTTTCACCTTGTATTATGTACTACAGATTACATTATATATTGTCTGGTCAGGGTTGTACTTTGCTCTTTTCCGGACAGGATACGTTGCAGGTGAGTGGGAGATTACATGGAGCTTGTGATTGCATCTGGATATTATAGCTTTCATTTTATTTTATTTTCTGGAGATTGTATTTTGGATATTCATTTATTGTATCTTTATTTCATTTGACCGGATTTGTATTCGGCTGATTTTGTACTAAAAAGACTTGATGGATATTGGTGATCATTTTTGGGAACGTTATAAAAGCTGTGTTTGTTTACATTACATTGTGACTTGGAGTTTTCCTTAGTATTGTATAGCTTACTTCGTCATGTCCATCGACGAAGGCTGGGCGTGTCTGACTCGTATCCGATTATTCGAGAGCGGATCGTGACATATTTTTAGTGTTGGCCCATGCAGGTCTGTCATAATGACACTTAGGCTATAAGGTGTTCTTGTGGGACCAGCGAAAGCTAAAGAAAACTCATCACAGCATAGGAACCGCGGGAAAATGGTTTATGGTTTATGGTTTATGGTTTATAGATTGATATTTAAAATTTAAAAATTTTGATTTTACTTATGATTTTTAGGATAGTTTATGATTTTTTAGGATATAGCAATCAATAGTTTATTTTTCTTTTACAGGACGGTCGCCATGACGAACGCTGGGACTAGTGAGCAGCTTGCACCCAGTGCGCAGGAGCAGCTTCTACCGCCTCCGCCTCAGTCGTTTCCTCCGACGATGACGTTCGACGGCACGCAAGTGATGGCCATGTTTCAGCAATTCATGGAGGCCCAGAATCAACAGGCTGTGCAGTTTAGAGAGGCTCAGATTCAGCAGGCCGCACAGTTCAGAGCGACCGTCGTCGACGCACTCAGGACCAGAGAGCCGGCTCCACCAGCTCCGCCAGCACCATCGGCACCAGCAGCGCCAAGGCCAGGAACTGCCAAGGACTATCAGTTCCTCTGCCCGAAGGATTTTTGGGGCAACGAGGGGATAGTCTACGCAGACGAGTGGCTGGAGAATGCTGAATGGTCATTGAAGATGGCGAGGATCTCGGATGATTTGAAGGTCGAAGTTGCGAGCATGCGACTTTTCGACATTGCTAGGACTTGGTACCGGGAGGAGCCCCAGTTAGCAGAGCCCGGAGTTTCCTGCAAGGAATTCAAACTGCTATTCCAGGAGAAGTTCTTCCCAGATGTGGAGCGGGACGAGCTTAGGATGCAATTTGAAGCATTGGAGCAGGGGAGTATGACTGTGGCAGAGTATACATCGGAGTTCACTCGACTCAGCAGGTTCGCAGAGAACCTAGTCAGCACGCCGAAGGAGAGGGCTTGGAAGTTCAAGAAGGGCCTCACCAGGGAGCTGCGACATGCAGTAGCTATCAGTCAGGCCACTACCTATGCGAGCATCCTTAAAGTTGCTCAGGGAGTGGAGAAGGAGATGGATCCGAAGCTTAAGCGGGACCGAGACAATGGCGCCAGCAGTTCCCACGGTCCACCAAAGCGGACCGATACTCATCAGAGGCCACTTTAGCATCAGCATCATGTTCGAGCACCGACGTCGCCGAGGCAGCAGAGACAGATTCAGACTCCGATGTACTTTTCTTTCACATACTGCAAGAGACCGGGACACCGTAGCAAGGAATGCCGCAAGAAGTTAGGGCAGTGCTTGGTTTGTGGATCTACCACTCACCAAGTGAGATATTACCCTGCAGCTTTCACTCGTCAGGAGCCAGCACCAGAGCAGCAGCAGGAGGACCCGGTATTTGAGGATCAGTAGTAGTCACAGGAGCGCAGTCAGATGGACCGTTATCTTCTTACTTGCTTGTAGTAGCTAGATTTATTTTTGTATTGCCAATTTTAAGGCTTGTCTCTAAGTTTCTTGTATTCACAGTCTTTCGCATTTGTTTAGTGACTACTTGTTAGTCCTTGTTACTTTTATTATCCAAATAAAATCTTTTTTTACTCAAATGATTCTTAAATTTTATTTTTACTTGATTTTGTGCACTTTACAAAACCCTTGAAATTTCGAGGACAAAATTTTTGTAAGGAGGGTAGATTTGAAACTCCCTAAATCAATTTTGTGAATTTTGAGAATTTTCTTAAGAATTGCTATTTGGAAATTTCAAATATTTCTTTTCTCTTATTTTCTTTAATCAATTTTACTAATTTTTCCTGTTATAAGTTCCTTTAAATATAAGTAACTAGATAGTATTAAATTAAAACTTGATTTTGTGTTAATCTCATCATTACTATTTTATGGATTATCTCTGTTTTTGCTTACTTACTATTCATAGTAGTAACTATTAATTTCAAATTCTCTATCAAGGTTTAAATCATAATATTGTTACTAATTAATTTTGTAACTATTCTGTTGGCTAATAAATTCTTTTGGGATTAACCATCAGTTAGTGAACTGACTAAATCAGTTATTAAAGCTACTATTGTTAGTTATATATTGGTTTTGAAACTGGTTTTGAGTGAATTAATTCCTAAACTAATTTCTTGATTAATTAGCAGATTAACTAAAACTGTTTTTAAATCTGTTGGATATTTTGAATTTGAAAATGTGTTTGAATATTCGGATTTGAAAAATATGTTGAAACAGTTTTATAGTTTTGAAATATGTTCTTTTGAAAATTATTGGAGGGAATATTGATTTTGGGAAGCTATTTTGAAAACCTGTTTTAATTTAGAAAAATTGTTCAAATTTGAAATTGTAATTCTGTTACAACTATTCTAATTTAGCCCCCAGATCTAATTTTATTTACTGCTACTGCCATTGTATAATTACCCTCAGATCTACTCCTAATTACAATTATGCTACTACATTATTTTACTATAAATACAGTTAATATTTTAATAATATTACACACATCCCAATTCTGACAGTTCTGTCAGTCTCTCTCTCTCTCTCTTCTTTCTCTCTCCTCTCTCTGCTCGTGGAGTCGAGCACCACCACAGCATCGCCGGAGACCCTGGTCATCCTCCGCCGTACGCCACCGCACCATCGTCGGAGACCGACCCGCCGAGCCACCACGACAGCTGGAGCTCTGCCACAGTCCGTCGCTGCCCTCCTCGTAGATCGCACCACCGTCATTGCTGAGCCACATCGACTGCAGCGCCAGGCGTTGAGTCCCGTGCCATTCTTGGGAGTGACGTTGCCACTTCGTAGACCGCGCCACCGCCATACAGCGCCGCCTTGATCCCAGAGCCTGACGTCACACCGACCTCGGGGAGCACGCCCTCTCGACTACAAAGCGCTGCCTCGTAGGCTGCGCCTCCTAGATCACTGAGCCGACGCCTAGGACAGTGGGCCACCGCCATCGGTGACCAGAGCTGTCGACCGTCTCTCGAGGAGCTCGTCGTCGTCGCCGACCACGGATCTGCTCAACCACTGCCGCCACGACACGAGCACCAGAGCTTCACCACAGTACTGGACTTTTGCCTTCACCAGATCTCGACGACCCCCACCGTTGTGTCGACGTCGATCAACGACCCCGTCTGCTGGTGAGTTTTTCTCCATCGATCCTTCTCGACCCCTCCTTGCTTCTGGTGCTAGACTAGGGTTCAGATGAGCTAGGGTTTTGATGTCATTTTGGGAAAGAATACCTAGATCTAGGGTTTCTGGAGCTTGGAGAAGAAAGGAGTTAGAAACTAGGGTTAGGGATGATCGGCTGGGAAGTCGGATCTAGGGTTTTACTGGTTATAGAAGAAGGAGACGAAGACGAAGGAAAGAAGAAGAAGCTGGGAGAGAGAAACCTTCGGGTTAGGGTTTTCCTAGCCATGAGAAACAGAGGAAGAAGAAGAAGTCTAAGGATTAGGGTTTCCAAGTAGAGGAAGTGGATCTACGAGAGAACCTATATAGGCTGGGTTTCGGCCATGGTAGGTTTTTAGGGTTCGGTTTTCTGACCAGAGGAAGAAGACGGAGACGAAGGAGCTTCGGTCGGTTGAGTGAAATGAGTAGAGGAAGAAGACGAGTGAATGAATAGTTTTTTCGATCGACTGTGAAGTTGTGGAAGGAGAGAGAGTTTGAGTGAAGTAGATATTTGGATGTAGATATGGGCCGGGTTGGCTCTCCAAACCCTGGGCCAGGCCGAGTACGAATTTAAGCTTAAATGCTGTTTAATTAAATGTTTTAGCCGTGAATTAGATGTGGGCCCGGTCTGGAAACTGAGTTAGATGGGCTATTTAGTTGGGCTCTAGTCCAACAGATTTTGGGATTTGTTGATTTTAACCATATAAATAGGAGTTGGGCTTAAATATTAGGCTGGGCCAGTTGGGCTGTCAGTTATTAAATATTAAGGGAGTTTTGAGGTGGTTGTGGGCTAGAGTAATATGGGTTAGTTTATGATATTATTTTTATTAATGTGGTTATTATTTCTCCTAATTAATTTGTCAGTTAGCATTATGATATTGTTAAAATATTAGTCCTCAGTAGAAATATGTGGTTTAAATTAGTTGAACATAGCTATTAAAGTTCTTAATTGCCAAATATTCTACTTCTAAATATTTATTTTGCTAGTAAAAATGTTTCTAGAAACCTTATAGAGTTATAATTATTATTTCTAGCAAAATGTTCTAATATTTTCTAAAAATAATTAAAATATGTTTTCACTAGTATTTATATAAATATTTTCTAAATATAGTAGCTAATGTCATTATTCAAACCCTAATAATTGTACAAATATAACAGGTGATTTACAACCATGCAGTACTACTCTCGTGCAACCAAACCGAGGCAAGTACACTGACTCGACTTGTACTCTGTATTTCTGTCTTACCTTCATGTGACATGTTCTCATATCGGACACGAGATACACACGATTGTCTTGTACCATTGTTCATTGCTTGTGAGTCATTGTTATTGCGGGGATTGGGAAAAATATTAGCTTTTGTGTGACCACACCCAACATAGGTAATTGTGGATAGCCTAATCGTACAATTCACGTACGATGAAGCCGTACCTTGTAGAATTGATTGACTCATTGACTTATTGATTGATTGTGTTCCTAAGCCGGTCACACATTAGTTTTAATATTTTAAATTATCACAATTGCATATTGATTGTCGTGATTCATTGCCTTGTACATTGATAGCCGTGTTCATTGTCTAGCATATTGATTGTCATCCATTGCCTACAGTTTTACATTCCATTTCTGGAATCGCAGTTTTACATTCCATTTCTGGTATTCTGGTTTCACCTTGTATTCTGTACTACATATTACATTGTATATTGTCTGGTCAGGGTTGTACTTTGCTCTTTTCCTGGCAGGATGCGTTGCAGGTGAGTGGGAGATTACATGGAGCTTGTGATTGCATCTGGATATTGTAGCTTTCATTTTATTTTATTTTTTGGAGATTGTATTTTGGATATTCATTTATTGTATCTTTATTTCATTTGACCGGATTTGTCTCCGGCTGATTTTGTACTAAAAAGACTTGATGGATATTGGTGATCATTTTTGGGAACGTTATAAAAGTTGTGTTTGTTTACATTACATTATGACTTGGAGTTTTCTTTAGTATTGTACAGCTTACTTCGTCGTGTCCATCGACGAAGGCTGGACGTGTCCGACTCGTATCCGATTATTCGGGAGCGGGTCGTGACAGTCATTGATTCTTATTTTCGTGCTTAGTGTCAACTAGGAAGATGACTACACTAGTATATGCTCATAGGTCAAACACATGGCTAGAATGATTATATTGGCAATTGGAATACATTTAAGACTCTAATTTTAAGTTTAAAAGGTTTTTTTTTAAAGTGTGATTTAATGATTGGTAATTTGTTAAGTAGGATATTACCAAGGAAAGTTTTAATCTTGAGATTTCTAAATAGTAAACACCATAGGATTGATACTGCAGGAAGAAAAAAAAATAGCTAGAATCTTTCTACCATTGATTTAAGAAATTGACTGGATTTTTGAGTTTTGATATTTATGAATTATGGAGTTATAGTTATACCTCATTGATCAAATATAAAATAGATTTAGTTTTTTTGAGTTGCGATATCTATGATTTATTAGGTTATAGTTATACACCTTTGAACAGTTATAAATTGGGTTTGAAAATGATCTTAGATTTCAAATGTGGATGTAGAAATTATTTAAATTTGCGTCGTACAACTTGCGATTTTCGTGTTTAGTAAATTTTGAATTTTAAGTGGAAGTAATGATGGTGAATTTTGGTTTAAATTATTTGAAAGTTATGAAAACGATTTTTGAAAATTTTTAATTTTAAATTGTGTCCAATGATGGAGGATTTACAAATCTATTTAGATTTTTGATTTTTAAAAAAAAATTATGACTAATAAGATTTTTGAAAATTTAGTTTAATGTTGGATTGCTAATATTACAAATTTTTGGAAAAAAATAAAAATAAAATAAAATATATTAATGATGTGATAAGGTTGTTTTGATTGATCAAATAAAGTTACCATTTAAAAGTGGTGATTATGTTGGAATGACTTAGTATGAATAGAAGTTATAATTGATGAGTGCATTAGAATATTGAGCTAAAATTTTGAGATTGCTTTGCAATGTGCTAGAAATTTTATCTAGGGAGCTATTAATTTTTGTAGAGTTTTAAAGTTATGATTGATTATGGATATTTTATATAGATTCATGATTTATGAACTCTTGAGTTTAAAAGTTGAATTGAAAATATAAAATTTTGAAAAAGTTAGTAGTAACATGATAAAAATTTGCTTTGAGATTTATGAAATGATTTAAATTTTTTCATGATGAATTTGAACGGCTCGGAGTGAATACAAATTTTGGTGGTTTATTTTTGAAAGTTTATTTTTGAAACTTTTGGAGGAAACTTGAGCTAAAATCTTAATGGTAGGCCATCAAGATAGCTCTAATAAGATAAATGTACTCCACACTAATTGTCATATCACTCATGACCATGATAGCAGTATGTACACAAGTGTTGTTAGTCATCTACCAAACTATGCGACTGTATCCCAATCTTGACTTACTCGACCTTTCCTCGTGACCTACTAACCGTTTGTGGATTGAATAACGAATTGATCGCTCCTTGACTGTATTCATCTAGAAGACTATCTTCTCACTAGAACTGTGTCCCTAAATTATTATTTTACTGGATTCCTTAAATAAATTTTATCTCATGATTTAACTTGATCTCCTTTATTTTTGTGCATAAATTGTCACCCCATGAACTCCTACTTTCTATTTTTGATTTTTTGGCGTCCCTTACCGTGACTTGGATATTAGTAGTACAACACTAGACTTTTCCTTCCAACAAATTTCATATGTAAGACCTAGACGGGCACACCTTCAGGTAGATATATCATGTCCCACTAAAACACGTCTCCTTGTACTCTATTTCTTGATATGACTTTATGGTCAAAATGGCCAAACTATAACCTCTACTATGACACCAAAATACTTCCCGACTTCAATTAAGAGATCCAACCTTGACTAAATCCCTTAACCCGATAGGTGATTTTGTTCTACTTAGTTCCTTAAATGCTTAAATTTGTGCTTTATCTTGATTGCTTAACCCATTGCCCATCACACTACTAGTTTAACTCTTGTAAGTTGGGTAGAATACCTCACGGCCCAACAAAGCCTTTGTCCTTGTTGTTTGCAAAAACAAAAGTATGAAACTTTATTGATACAAACTTTGTAAAGATTACAAGAATTCTGGGAAAGTACAACTGTAGGAATCCAATCTAGAAGTCGATTGCTTTATCCCTTGGACGATGTGAACTTTGAAGACGGTAGCCTTTGAAGTTGACTTGAAGGCAAAAGCCTCAGAGAATTGAAGGCAAAAGCCTCGGAAGAATGCAGCAGCACTTGGACAAGAACTCCTGGACTCTCTGATAATTCAGAACTTTTTTTCTCTGATTTCTGATCTGTGATCCCCTTGAATGGAGACTTGAAACTCTATTTATAGAGTTCTGGAAATAACTAACTTTTAGTTATTCTAGACTGCGTATGATAGATTACGCAGGCAGTTGTCTGATCATGGGCCAACTGTCTTAGACACATGGCATCATTTGATTGAAATGCGCATGATCGTGCATAGACGGTTGTCACGTAATGGGAAATTGATGGCATGAATGCCACGTATATGTTGTCAGTTGTGTTGATAGAGCGCGCAACCTGATTTGTGCTGGCTTTGGATTGCGCAGGAATGGACTGCGCAAGCATGGATTGCGCCAATATGGATTGCGCATCCGATAGGCTGACCGATTGTGCTGCCAGCTGTCCTCGAGCGCCGTGCTGCACGATTAAACAAACAGTCGCCTCGTTCTCCGTACTGTCAGCTGCCAGAAGATTTGATTATGTCAGGTAATGATGATGATTTGCCACGTCAGCCTGCGCGCTTGAGAGTGTGCGCAATCTAGTGTGCGCAATCTGTATGCTGCACAATCTGATGTCTGCGCAGTTCATTTGAAAGATATATTTTTCGATCTTCATGACTTTGTTGATGTGTGCAACTTGATTTTTTTAGGACCTACAAGACCCCCTTCAAAGTTTTCGAAAGTTGAACTTATTCAAAATTTCGAAATACTTTGAATTTTGAAATTTCAATCAAGTTGCGCATGTACTGAGCTGTCTGCGCAATCGGATGAATTGACTCCTACTTTTTTGGCGCAATCTGTGGCAGCCGTTACTCTTTGAAAAACTATAAATAGTTCTCTTCGATATTCATTTCATTCTTTACTTTGCTTTTGTGATCTGAGAGAAAAGTCTCGAGCTATTTCTTCCTTTCTTCTCCATCGAATCTCCATGGCTTCCAAGCGATCCCCCGCCGCTTCCAAGGGCAAGGCCCCCGCCGAATCTTCGGCTAGGGTTACGCAACGTCCTTCTTGTCATGAGACTGCGCATCCCGCGTTGCAAGGTAGATGACCCAATCAAAAACTCTCTTTAGGGTTTTTTGATTTCACTGTTCTTCAGAATCTATCTCTTTTTAGAGATGTGATCATACTGCGCCACCCTTTTTAGGGTTTTGGTTGTACGAAATCATTTATTCTTCATTTTTATGAAGAATAATTTCTTGCGCAATCGGTTGAACTGTGCTGGCAAAAGTCAGCACAATTTACCATTTTGCAAAAAATTGCCAGCACAATCTGATGACTGTTTGCTGCGCAGCCTGATTGTTGCGCAGTCTGATGATTGCGCTATCTGATGTTGCGCAATCTGATGGTTGTGCAGTCTAATGGTTGCATCCTTGATTTTTCTTTGTGCTAAATTTTTTTGTTTTCTCTGTTTGATGCAGTTAATACCAGAGAAGATCCGGGGTATGAGAACTTTGTAGGGACTCTTTCAGAATCGGAATACAAAGAGGACCTGCCCTATGTGCACTATCCACAGTATGATCTACCAGCTTCCCGCCAAGCTATCTTGGTAGCCCAAGATAATGAAACTCTGTTATGTATGATAAATAGGCAACCTTTGGAGTCGGTAGATGCCATTATTCACAAGAAGCCCCTATTTCTGTTTGGCGAGGCTTTTGAGAAGAGCTCTCAGCCAAGGCCACAGATGGAAGAACGGATTATCCATCAGAAAGACAGGACAATCTCGATACCAGATGTCTCCCGCTGCCTCCCCTTATCTCGATATGCTCATACAAGCTATCCGAGGAAAATAGAATGGAATCTCACACCTTTTCAGGATGCCCGTCCAGGAAAGATTTATGTGAAGAAGGGATCTGATAAGAAAGACATGTTCTATAGTTCTTCGGAACGATATAGTGTCTTTCTCAGTGGTTTAAAGCCTGGTTGTATTCCGCCGAAAAATTCTTCTTTGTTAATGCCCGTGAGAGTTCCAATATTTGCAAATGAGTTCGCGAAAGTTGAAGGGAGGTATCCAGATCAAGACCTCAGATTAACTGGACTGGTGAATCTAGACTTTAAGAGATGGAATTGTATAGCAAACTGCATTTTGACTAAGTTTGAAGACAAACTTCAACAGATTAACTTGTATCAAGCAGTGCATGCCACTGTTTACGGTTTTGCTCCCAATTCGCATCTATTCCTGGCTCTAGCAGAGAGATACAATTACAGGACAGGGACTTTTATGACTCCCTGCGGAGAGATCGGGTTTGCCCTTCACGAGATGCAGTACATCTCTTACTTGCCGATGGGGGATGCCCCGTATGAGGAATTTGTCCCAATTAATGATGAATTGGACAAACTTCGAAAAGAGAATGCAGACATGGTAGCAGTCTTCGAAGAATTGCTGTGTCATTATAAAATCTGTTCTCTGTTTTACGAAAGTGGTACATCCAATACCTGCTATTCATCCAAATGGTTGCCTTATCTGTTCCTCAACCATATTAAAAAAAGAAGACCAAGGAACATGATAACTGCTATCCCGACTTCTTTAAACCACTGTGCAGCACTGAAGTGGTGAAGTTGATGGAGGTAAGTGGGGATTTGGATGAAAAGATCAAGGATGATTATCAATGTCCTCCTCTAAGAAAAGGAGACACTCTCGAGAGTTATATAAGAGTGGGATACCGATTCATGTCAAAATAAGCCCAATTAGCAGGATTTCTGACGTACTGGCTCCGTCGGTTCGTCGTCCCTGGATCAAGTGCCGTAGACCGTTTCTATCGCGGTATTCTTTTTGCCGCCGTTCGATTAGTCTTCGGCTACAAGATGGATCTCTTATCGGCAATGACTTGTAGATTGAGCGTCGGTCTCCGCCTGTATGTCAATTTGATACTGAAAGCTAAGGGCGAGAAAGAGTTTCCTCGGCTAGAATTGTCGTATACTTATCTGTTTGGGTGGTTGCTTCTACACCATCCTACTTTGATGGACCCCAACATGGGATCAGTCGGTGGCAACTTTTTGCGAAGATACTCCCAAGGTAAGTGGAAATACACTTCTTTGAGAGATTGCAGATATGCTTTGAACCTTGGTAAAGGGTGGAACTTCTATTGCACTTATCCTCCTGCCGGATATGAACAAATGCCGACCAACATGGTTGACTCAAAGATGCAACCTTTGAGCAGTACAGCTTTTAATTGGTTGAAGACAATTCGTCCATCCCACTTAGTGTATCGATTTGAAGAAGAATGCTTCCTGGAGCCATATCTTCCCAGCCGGTTTGCTCGGCAGTTTGGATATGACCAATTCCACGTAGGTAATGCCATCACATGCCTACAAGGAAAAGGTTTCTTGATAGATGGAGCCCGAGCTTGGGCTTATTACAACGCTCGAGATACGAAAGCAACGTTCTCGATGCTGGTGAATAGCAGTCATGGCCCTCGTATGCTGTTCACCTATTCGGTGTTTTATATATTAGCAAACACTTTTGCAGAGAACTTCAATCTTGCAGATAGCTTTGCGTCTGCAACGAGATTGAGGAAGGAAGGAGTCATCATGTCAATTCCAGGTAATGATGAGGTGCACGAGCCAGTGGATGCACCCTTAGAAGTTTCGAAGGACGCTATGTTCCCTGAAGAGGTTAACGCGCCAGTGTGTATTTCTTTGAAGGTTGCTAAATCTCCAGCCAAGAAGAGAATGAGAGAAGAGCCTTCCGTCCCAGCTGCGAAGAAGAAACTGATCTTGGATCATTCTTCAGAAAAGATTACTATCAGATCTCAATCTCGGCAGCTGGCCGAGACAATTCAGTAGGAAGAAGCTGCCACACCGACCTCTGTGCAAAAACAAGTCGAGACAATAGACGCAGAGAGTCCTGAGAGACCTCTGCATAGAAGGAAAAGGTTGGTCCGCAGAAGACAAGTTTCATCTTCGATTGTGATAGACGTTGCAGCGGGACTCACCATGCCCTCTCCCACTCCAATTTCTGAATCTGGGAATAAAACTCCCAGTCCAGAGCAGAGAGAGGAAATTAAGCAGAGGGAAGAGCTGGACCAGAGAAATGAGGCTGAAGAGCCCAGAGATAATATTGTAGAGGAAGAGCATAATGTCGTACGATCTTCTTTGCCAACAACAGCGGAAATTCATCTTCCTGCCACACCGGGAGCAACCCTTGCTGAAGAAGATCGTTTGATGATCGATGCTTTATATGACTGTGACTTCGGTTATCAGGAAGAAGATGATCATGCCGTTGATGCTGCTAATGAAGAGGTTCCCGAGGATAGCGAGAACGAGGAGAGCACCTCATCAGAAACTGCTAATGAGACACAAAATCTGGAAGAAAATGTTGAGATCCAGACATCCCCTCGAGACACTCTGACTCCTGAAAAGGAAGCTGAGGTGCCATGATCTCCTGAGAAGATTGCTGATGAAGAGGTGGATGTGGAGAAAACTCCAGTTGCTGCTCCCGAAGCTAACATCGTTACTTTTATTCATACAGAGCCCGGATCTTCTTCTGCTCCTCCAACATGTATGGATATAGTACTGGCAACGACAATTGCCTGTAGCAGCCGCCATTTGTCTTGTAGCTCTGAAGCAGAAAGTAGCCAGGCCGTAGCGTCTGAAGCTACTTCTGCTCAGCTAAAGTCTGTTCCTGCAGATGATAGGCTTATTGCTGGATCCACCCATGGTAAGACTGTTTCACTTTTGATTCTCTTTATCAATGGCCAATGACAGGTAAAATGACAATATTTGATTTTGCAGAGGAACAACCAGGAGGAGCAACCAGCTCCACTTTGGTTCCCTTATTCAAAGAGGCTGTCGTTCAGATACGAGAAGTTGAGCGTCCTGCTGCTTCATCATCAACAGGAGTAGCTGCGACTCTTGGTGCTCTAGCGAATAATCAGCTTGTCATCCAATCATTCACCAGATGCTTCTTCGAGTCCTTGGGACCTCTGATCAATAGAATGATGGATAAAGAAGATGATGATTTTTACATGGTTAGAGGTCCGACCTCTTTCTTGGTGAAGGCCATCCGGGAGCAAGGTGATGAGGCTCAGGCCACTTTCCTTGACCATATATTGAATGAGCTGGAAATCTCTATAAAGAACTATAAAGATCTCAACAAAGGGGAAGTGGAACCTTTAGTGCCGGCAGAGTTTGAATAAATGGCTCAGGCAGCTGCAATTGAAAGAGTGAATCTCCAAAACCTCTCGGATGCTTATACTACTAAATCTGCTGGATATAATTCCAAGTTGGAATCGGTGATCTCGACTGCCGAGAGGAGAGAGAAAAGGATTGCCGAGCTGAGAACAGAGATTGCTCGTCTCGAAGAAGAATTAGAAAATGAAGTTACAGAGCATCAGACTTCAGTCCAACAAATTGATGCTCTAACTCAGGAAAGAAACGAGTATGTAGCAGCTCATGATGCGGAAATCACTCGCCGAATTGTGACCATGCCCGTTTTTAACGAAGAATCTGGGATGGAAGAGGCCAGGAGGAAAGTGATTGCATCTCGTGAAGAACGGCAGCAGATTCTGAAGCAGCAAATTGCTAATCTGATAATGCCTCCATCTCAATAGAAAGAACTTCTTGTATCTTCTTATTTTTCTTTATGCTATGTATGTCTTAAATTTTGATCAATAAAAGACATTTTGTTGTGGCTATATCATTTCTTGCATATCTTATTCAGATATAAATAATAGCGATAGAAAATTTATTCAGAGATGCAGGACATGATATATTTCTTGATGATTTTGTAGAAAATAATTATATTCATTATATCTGCTCAGAGGTAATATGGCGTGGCAGAATATAATTTGTCGAATATGATTATTTCAATAGATAACTTAATCAAGGATGATAAGTTACTGATGTAGATGAAAATGAATCGTCATAATGAACAAATGAATCGTCATAATGAACGGATAAACCGTCGGATGATGATGAACGGATGAACCGTCAAGTGATAATGAATGAATGTGAACGATCAAATGGATGTGAATGAACGGGCGAACCGTCTGATGAATATGAACGGATGAACCGTCGGGATGATAATAAATGAACGGGCGAACCGTCAGATGGATGTAAATGAACGGACGAACCGTCGGATGAATGTGAATGGATGAACCGTCGGGATGATAATAAATGAACGGACGAACCATCAGATGGATGTGAATGAACGGGCGAACCGTCGGATGAATGTGAACGGATGAACTGTCGGGATGATAATAAATGAACGGGCGAACCGTCAGATGGATATGAATGAACGGGCGAACCGTCAGATGAATGTGAACGGATGAACCTTCGGGATGATAATAAATGAACGGGCGAACCGTCAGATGGATATGAATGAACGGGCGAACCGTCGGATAAATATGAACGAATGAACCGTCGGGATGATAATAAATGAACGGGCGAACCGTCAGATGGATATGAATGAACGGGCGAACCGTCTGATATTAATGAACGGATGAACCGTCAGGTGATGATGAATGAACGAACAAACCGTCGGATGAATGTGACGTTTCATTATTTTGAGAATCTCTGTCTATAAATAGAACAAAAATCTGGAAGGAATGATTATTTCCACTTTTCAACAAAAAGATGTCGTCCGGAGATGCATCCAAGAAAGTCAAAGTCACCCCAAAGGTTGAAGCGGGCATTGAAGAACATCCGGCCGAACTGGTCCAGCCAAAGCAGGCAGAGGCAGGCGAAGGTTCGTCTGTACCCAAACTACCGCAAGATATCCTGGACTTCCTGCTTGAACCAGGAAAGACTGAAGAGGAAGAGGCCATGAGGATGGCTTCCTGTAAGTTCCTCGTGGGTTCCAGCAAAGATATTCTCAGCTCTTTTGCTGATTATGTCTTTGATAAGGACGACAGTGGTCCCCGTCCCAATGTCGATAAGGATGACAGTGATCTTCCTTGATATCATGTAACATCATTTATGATGAAGTAAAAATCAAACTTTATTTATGAATTGTCTGATCATATTTACATAAATTTCTGTTACAATTATACATAGTATTTCTTTAGGAATTTTCCATTGATAGGCATCATTGCAACTCGACCATCTAATTCTGCAAGTTGATATGCTCTATTTGAAAAGACTTTGCTGACAACGTAAGGTCCTTTCCACTTTGCATCGAATTTGCCTTTGCTCATGTGAGTCATAGTCATAGGACGTCTGACTGTTAGAACAAGTTCTCCTTGCTGAAAGGCTCTGACTTTAACTTTGCGGTTGAAAGTCTTCGAGATACGGGCTTGATATAGCTTAATATGTTGCTGAGCCATTAACCGCTTCTCGTCGATTGCCTCCAATTCTTGAAATCGAAGAAGGTCGTTGTTCTCTGTAGTGAGTTCATTAGCAATGGCGATCCTTAAAGAAGGAATTTGAAGTTCTAGAGGAAGAACTGCTTCACAACCGTACACCAAAGAGAAAGGTGTAAAGCCTGTGGGATTGCGAACCGTAGTTCGGTAGGCCCATAAACATTCACCGAGCTTTTCGCTCCAATTTTGTTTGTTAGTAGATACAAACTTCTTGAGGAGCTTAATGATGATTTTGTTGAAAGCTTCAGCTAATCCATTAGCAGCAGGATTGTAGGCTGTCGAAGCGACGTTGTAAATTCTATGATCATCGCAGAACCTTATGAATTTCTGGCTGATTAATTGTGGTCCGTTGTCATGGATGATTCGTCGAGGTACACCAAATCGATAAATAACATGGTATTTGACAAAGTTAATGACACTGCTGGTCTTGACTTCAACCAAAGGTATAGCTTCAGCCCATTTGGAGAAATAATCGGTTATTGCTAATATGAACCGATGTCCTCTAGAAGAAGGAGGATTGATAGGACCGATGATGTCCATGCCCCAAGCTTCAAAAGGCCAGGAAGCAGCCATCGGATGCAGAAATTCTGAAGGTTGATGAATAAAATCTGCATGGATTTGACAAGCTCGACATTTCCTTGCATAATCAATGGCATCTGATACCATAGAGGGCAGTAGTAACCCATTCGTCGGATACGATCCTGTAATTTAGAACCAGGTTGATGTGCTCCGCAAATACCATCGTGAGCTTCATGCAGTACTTATTTTGCTTCATCACCAGCTAGACAGCGTAGAAGAAGACCGTCATAAGTCCGTCGATATAGAGTCTTAGTGGTTTGGTAGTAATAGAATCGTAGAGACCTTTGACGAATACTCGTGGCCTCCTTTGGATCTTTAGGGAGTACGTCATGGACCACGAAGTCGATGAAGGGAGTCCTCCAATCTTCATTGATAATATTGACTTCGTCAAAATTGCTGAATTTAATATTACGATTGTTTTTAATGCAAAACAACTCACGATTGGAAATAACCACTACTTGCTGTCTTCTGATAGGGATGGCTAAGACTACTGCAAGATTGACCAAAGCATCTGCTTCAGTATTACAAGCTCGCCGAACATAGTCTATGAAGAAGGCTTTGAATGACGTAGCCATGTTGATTGCTGCTTCATGATAAGGCATTAGATCTTGATGGCGAACTTCATAAGTTCCTCTAACCTGATTAACAACTAGCTTAGAGTCGCCATAGACTTCAAGATACTCGACGTCAAGTTATTTGGCTAAGTGAAGGCCAATGAGTAGAGCATTGTACTCTGCCACGTTGTTGGAGCATGGTTCATCTAGAGAGTAGGCTCTTTGGATAGTTGATCCGTCTGGAGAAACGAGAACAACTTCGACTCCTGCTACAATGGCACCATTGGGTCCGATTCTGGATGCTTCGTCAAAGAATAGACGCCAAGTAAGAAATTCTTCAGAGATCAAGTTGACTTCCAACGTCTCGTCTAAAATTTCATCGTAGAGTTTGGACATCTCTGGAACAGGATGAGCTGCTAGGAAATCTGCCAGTGCTTGACCTTTGACAGACTTTTGTGGAACAAATACCATGTCATATTGGGCTAGCAGAATGGCCCATGTAGCCAGCCGAGAGTTGAGTGTGCTAGGTTTCTTCATCAGTACCCGAAGAGGATTGACTCGGGATATGACATGAATGGTTTGACCAATGATATAATGCCGAGTCTTTTGAACAGCAAATATGAGAGCTAGGCATTCTTTTTCGACTGGACTATAACGGTGTTCAGCACCAATCATAGTACGACTGAGGTAGTAGATAGCCTGTTCGTGGCCTTCTTTATTCTTTTGGGCAAGTAAAGCACCCAATGAATGGTCTATGGCACGAACATACATTATAAATGGTATGTCGGAGATTGGTGGCACCAAGACTGGTAGATTCATGAGATATCGCTTGATGTCGTCAAATGCTTGTTGACATTCTTCGGTCCAAATAAAAGATACACCCTTCTTCATGAGTTGAGTGAATGGTCTGCAGCGTCCAGACAGATTTGAAATAAATCTTCTGATGTACGTAAGTCAACCTTGGAATCCTCGTAGCTCTTTTAGGTTGCGTGGAGGACGCATCTCTTGAATGGCTTTGATCTTCTCGGGATCCACGTGTATACCCTTAGAGGTAATGACGAAGCCGAGAAATTTGCCACTAGAGACACCCAAAAATGACTTGGTAGGATTCATTTTGAGTTGATGTTGGCGCATGAGGTTGAAGATAGTTTTCAAGTCTTGGATGTGATCTTCCTTTAGACGACTTTTGACAGCAATATCATCGACGTAGCATTCGACAGTCTTGCGTAGATGATCTCGAAAGATGGTACTCATAGCTCGTTGATATGTCGCACCAGCGTTCTTGAGACCAAACGGCATCACAGTATAACAATAGACTCCACGAGGAGTGCGGAAAGAAGTATGCTTTTCATCTTCAGGATTCATCCGAATTTGATTGTATCCGGAGAATCCGTCCATGAAAGATATTCTTTCGAACCCACATGTATTGTCAATCATGACGTCCGTGATAGGGAGAGGAAATTCATCTTTTGGACATGCTTCATTGAGATCCCGGAAGTCGATGCAAACTCGAACTTTGCCGGTTTTCTTTAGAACTGGGACAACATTGGCTACTCAATCAGGATGCTGCTCTTCTCTGATAAAGCAGCAAGCTATGAGCTTATTGACTTCATCGTCGATTGCATCTATTATTTCTGGCTTGAAACACCATTGTTGTTGTTTGACCGGTTTTGCATTCGGCAAGATGTTCAGTTTGTGAGTAGCAACTTTAGGATCCAGTCCTGGCATGTCTTCATAACTCCAGGCAAAGACATCAATATATTCTTTAATCAAAAGAATTAACTCTTATTTATCCTCTTCTGGAAGATTCTTGCTGATGAATATTGGACGAGGTGATCCGCTTTCTCCTACATCGACTTGAATTAATTGATCTTCGGTAGGAGGTTCCCATTGTTCGAATCAAAGTTCCCATTGGGTATCCATTCGTTGAGCCCAAGGATCTGTTTCAGGGTTTTCTTCAAGATCCTCGTCATAGCCTTCTGGAAGTTCAGCATAGACCATGTTAGAAGACACAGTCAGCCGATGAATTTGACCAATGCTGGTGTCAGAATCCCACGATCTGGAATCAGAAGAGTTAGAGCGATCTTCACTATCGGATTCAAAAACTGCTGGGGATAACATTGGAGGAGAAGCATATCCAAGACCTCTTTTGGTCCTGCTGTAGTATATCTCTGACTTTCCTTTCGGCACAGTCGTACGGATAAGAGTTCTTCGTCCTTTACCGTAGTTGAGGCTGCTCTTGAAGTCGTAACCCATCTTTCGGATAATATCTTTTGATTGTTGACTGTAACGACGGAGTTGAAGATGCCACGTATCGTTAACTTTGCTATCATCCGTATAGCTGAATTGTTGTTCCGGTCCTTTACTAAAAAGTATTGGATGTTCACCTTTCTTTCGAGCAGGAACAATTCGGTATGAATCATCTGGGTGTTCAAAAGAGACTTCAGTTTGAAGAGATTGCACAACTTCTATTGTAAATGAGTGAAAACTATCTAACATATCCAAGTAGCATTTAGTATGATAAATGACATCAGTATACTGGAAAGTAGATGCTTTTTCATTGATTTGTACATTGGTATTTACAGCAGGACCTTTAGCCTTAGCAGGCTTGGTCAGATTGATTACAAGAGGGGGAGAAGAAGAACGTGGAGAAGGATTAGCTTTGTTACGACGGAGGTCAATAACAAGCGGCTCAGAGGAGGTGAGCTCCCTTGTTTCCTTATTATGAGGTAGATCTATAACAAGTGGCTTAGAAGAAGTGAGCTGCTTTTTATCCTTGTTACGACGTAAGTCAATAACAAGCGGCTCAGAAGAGGTGAGCTCCCTTTGATCATGATCATCATCATTTGGTTTCTTCTGAACTGGCAAATGAATAGCCAGTGGCTTGGAAGATTGAGGACGAAAAACACGCCCTTTGACAGGTATGATAAGGGTATCTTTGGGCACTGCTTCTGATTCTTCTTCAGTATCCAGAGACAAGACAACCTTCATGAATTCATCCTTGTACATGTGAGCGTCGTTGCAGTATGCTTCAACGCCTTTGAAAGGATAGAGATCAGCAACTTCCTTCTGAACTTCTCCATTATCATCAACATATTTAAAACATTGATGAAGAGTTGATAGAACAATGTTGTGTTTATGTAGGAAAGGTCTCCCTAATAAAGAATTATAAGAACAACCATGATTGTCGATGATATAGAAGGTCACCTTTGTGCGAAGATTGCCTATTTGGAGTTTTAGACGAATCTTGCCCAGAGGTTCGCTCCTCCCTTGATTGAATCCAAGGATGGTGGTGATTGTACTGGAGAGACTATGTACAAGGATCTTTAACGCATCCAACATTGTCTTTGGCATGATACTAAGGACAGACCCTGGGTCTATCAGAATACGATCGACTTTCATTGAATCGACATATCCTGTATAGTAGAGAGGACGGTCATGTCTGTTATCTTCCATCAACAAGTCATCTTGAGTGAAAGTTATGTTTGGAATTAATTCCAACACGCTATGACAATGGAGGCAAGAGACAGGCTCTGCTGTAGGCTTCTTCAGAAGGGATAGACAAGTTTCAGCTTGTATGAGGGCCTCACTCAGACTTTTTCGAGTCTCTTTAGAGAGGCGTAAAAGCTCAAAAATTGACAACCGGGCCGGTATATTGGCCAACTGAGCCAAGATGTCAAAGTTGTAAGGCTTTTCAAGTCCAGAAGGAGACGTCTTCTTCAAAGGTTTGTCGAAGCGGACTTGCTATTTTCTTTTATCAGCGACCGTCGGCTTGGGAGGAATGGGTATCACAACCGGTGAGGAAGCAGTAGGAATATCCTCAGTAGAAGCAGGCTGCACCGGAGCAGGTTCAGAGGAAGAGGAAGGATTTTCTTGGGCTTCAGGATAATCCTTTAGATAAGCTTTCCCTGACCTAGTGCCCAACAGGATTTCTTCATCAACTATGGGATCAAAAGACACCATATTGCAAATCTTTGTCTTGTCCTTGGAGCGGTCTTTCTTCTTGGAGGAAGAGGGAAGTTCAAACTCTGAAGCAAGATCCGGATGAATCTACATAATCTCGCCATTGTCAAGGGACAAGGGGACGAGACCTTCACTTTGTGGAGGAGGAAGATTCTCAATCTCAAGAGTAGCTTTGGGGATAGAAATGACGCCATGCTACACCATCTGGGGCGGGAAGTCACCGAACTGAACTGATACCATGTTTGCAGTAACAGTCTTCTCGTCTTGTTTCAGAGTGACGACGCCAGCGTTGACCAGCTCCTGAATTTTGTCTTTGAGCACATAACATGCTCGAGTGGGATGTCCGATGAACCTGTGATAGATACAGTATTTGGGATGATTAGTCTTACCGACTTCATCGGGCTTCTTTGGATCTGTAAGTTAGATCTTATTGCTTTTGATTAAGCAATCAAAGATGCTAGCAGTGTTATTCTCATCAAAGGAATACTCTACTTTAGGACGAGGTTCCCTTGGAGGATGTGCTGAAGGAGTAGAAGTGGACGTAGGAGAAGCTACGTTAACCGCCAAAGATTTTTTTATTCTTATTCAAATTGATGTTCAAAGTTTCTTTTGGTTTGCGGTTATTCTGGCGATTGCCACCACCTGATGTTTGATGTTCATTCCGGTCGGGGTTAGACATTTGTACCCCTAGCTGCTTGAATTTGTCGGTGCTAACTTCAGCTGCTTTAGCGTTGACAATAAAGGATGGCCAGTCTTGGAATTGAGTAGATCCCGTCCACATGCTAATGATAGGCAATAGATTTGCCTTGCAGGTGTCTATGGTGACAGCAGCCAGAGTTTCCGGTGGCATTTTTAAAGCTTTCCGGCGGAACCTTTCAATAAAACTTTCAGCAGTTTTATTATGCCTTTGTTTAATTTTATTGAGGGCTGACATAGTCATGTCATTGATCCCCTCGTAAAATCGTTCCAAGAAGATTTGCTTTAAACCAGAGAAGGGTGTAATACAACCATCGGGCAAGCTTCTATACCAATCATATGCTACGCCAGCTAAACAGCCGACGAATACTCTGGTAAGAAGAGCGTCATTTGGTTGAAGTTGAACAGCCATAACCTCAAAGTGGTTGATGAACTGACTGGGAGATGTACTGCCATCAAAAAAGCGAGATAGTTGGAATCTTGTACTTTGGAGGAAACGGGACTTCCTTCCATTCAACTGGGTAAGGTTGCTTGATCCCCAATCTTTGCAAGTTATCCTTCTCCTTGAAAGCTTCGAACTGAGTTCGCAAGAGCTTCACAGCTTCATTGGCATCTTCAGCTGATGTAGAAGGAGCAGGCCGAACCACGGTATTAGGAGGAGGAACAGCATGATAAGCACTACCCCCAGCACCTGACTGACTGGATGTAGGTTGGACTTGCACAGGAGGTATTTGAGTAGGTGCTACCCCCAATCCAGCATTAATAGGCACCAATGATGCTATGATTTCGGGATTTATAGGCAGTACGGTCGGTGGTACCGTATGCTGGGCCACAATAATGGAATGCATACTTGCGACCATTTTCGCCATTGTCTTCAACTTATCTTCTAATGCAGCTATTCTTTGTTCTTGACTAGCTGAACTGGAAGCATCAAGATCTTTATTGACAACATAAGCTGTCACTTTCCTGGGTACAGTGGAAGACATTGTTTGTTCTGAGCTTTCACTGTATGCATCATAGTCGGAGAAAGAATCATCTCCTGAGTGAGAAGGAAGAAGGCGTTCAGAAGGATCTTGAAGATTCTTTTGACCCATTGTGTCTCGGCTTCGGGATCTGGTATATTGGAATACTCCTTCAGAAGATTCTTGGAGTAAATCCAAATACCGTTGGCTTGGCTTACAAGGTTTCCCGTGTTTAGAGCACTTCCTACCCCCAGTGTCTCTGGAAGTCATATTGACGGAAGCGTACAGAACTTCATCTTCATCTTCCGACATAGATTCAGAGTTAGAAAAGTTCAAACGATCGAAGACAGATCGTCTAGTTGTTTGACAACAACACTTGATAACAACCTTATGATTACAATGATGATGATCACTTGGTTGTATTGGAAGTGTTGAAGTGTTATCCCGCCTTTGTTTGAGGTGTTCTCGGAGATCGGGAACAGCAACGGGACGAGGAAAAGTTCGAGGGATATGTTTTTTAATAACATTCGGAACATGGTTCCGGTTCTTCAAATGTTTTGTCCCTTGAGTGTACAGGGAAGTGCTCATTTCATTAGCTTAGGTATCCGGATTTTTGATCCTGGAAGTCTGCTTCTGATGATGTTTGGTCTTCGGCATTGGCTGTTTACGTTTCACCGAAGTTGGCCTGTTGAGATAAGTTCTTAGATCAGCAAACTCACCCCCAGGGGTTTCTGTTTGAGACACCAGCAATTTTCCCTGTCTTGAACGGGAGATCTTGAGGGTTGGGAGATCTTGAAACTCTGCTACCGGAGTAGGCAAAATACCTCTCTGATCAGCACACTTCTCTTTGGCAAGGAAAGAAGGAGAATCCTTGTGAGAAAGGGTCCTTGTACTGACTGCTGCCGGAGCACATTCGTATTGATCTTCGACGGTAAAAACCGAAAAAGATTGAGAAAAGACCAAAGGGCATTTTTCTTTATTTTGGAAAGAAGGGTTAGCTAAAGAGCGTTTCCCTCTGTTGTCTTCCAAGTCATGGGACAAGGAAGTTTGAGAAAAGACCAAAGGGCCTTTTCCTTTGTTGTGGGAAGGAGGAATAGCCAAAAGACTACCCCCAGTGGGTTGCACAAGAGCAGCAGGGTGCTGGAGAGGAGTAGAGCTTTTCTTCTTGTTGTGAGAAGAAGAGAGATTAGCCAAAGGGCCATCTTTCTTGGATTGCGCAGACATGGCTTGTGCATGGGTGGATGGCGCACTGGCAGGTTGTGCAGGAGAGTCCTTGACAGAGAACTTTCTGGTTCTAGCCACAGACACTGTGGTTTGCGCATCAAAAGTTCTGGCCACAGAGTGTTTAGGATGCACTCTAGTTGCTGGAGTATCAGTTTGCGCAGGAAGATGGGCAGCCAACTGCTCCAGAGGCAGAGGAGTCTTATACTTTGACAAGGCAGCATAAGAAGTCTTCTGTGCATTGACAGCAGCAGCTTGCACATGAGTAGTTGAGACAGATTGTGCAACAGTCTTAGTGGCAGCAACTGTAGACTGTGCAGCAGATTGTGCAGCAGGCTTCTTGGCAGACTGCACAACAGTCTTGCTGGCAGAGTTAATGGACTGCGCCGCAGTCTTAGAGACCCATACTGGACGCACTTTGCTCGTGGCAGAAGTGGTTGTAGTGCAAGGAGTGGTCTTAGAGTTGGTCATGGCTTCATAGGCTGTCTGGTTGACCTTCACAACCAGAGTCTTCTGCGTCTTCCCGATAGACGCTACGTCACATTGAGTTGTCACTTCCTCGTCGGAGGAGAAAATCGTCCCCAGCAGAGTCGCCATTTTGTTTGCAAAAATAAAAGTATGAAACTTTATTGATACAAACTTTGTAAAGATTACAAGAATTCTGGGTAAGTACAACTGTAGGAATCCAATCTAGAAGACGATTGCTTTATCCCTTGGACGATGTGAACTTTGAAGACGGTAGCCTCTGAAGTTGACTTGAAGGCAAAAGCCTCAGAGAATTGAAGGCAAAAGCCTCGAAAGAATGCAGCAGCACTTGGGCAAGAACTCATGAACTCTCTGATAATTCTGAACTTTTTTTCTCTGATTTCTGATCTGTGATCCCCTTGAATGGAGACTTGAAACTCTATTTATAGAGTTCTGGAAATAACTAACTTTTAGTTATTCTAGACTACGCATGATGGATTGCGCATGAATTAGATTGTGCAACAGTAGACTGCGCAGGCAGTTATCTGATCATGGGCCAACTGTCTTGGACACATGGCATCATTTGATTGAAATGTGCATGATCGTACATAGACGGTTGCCACGTAACGAGCAATTGATGGCATGAATGCCACGTATATGTTGTCAATTGTGTTGATAGAGCACGCAACCTGATTTGTGCTGGCTTCGGATTGCGCAGGAATGGACTGCGCAAGCATAGATTGCGCTAATATGGATTGCGCATCCGATAGGCTGACCGATTGCGCTGCCAGCTGTCCTCGAGCGCCGTGCTGCACGATTAAACAAACAGTCGCCTCGTTCTCCGTGTTGTCAGCTGTCAAAAGATTTGATTGTGTCAGGTAATGATGATGATTTGCCACGTCAGCATGCGCGCTTGAGAGTGTGCGCAATCTAGTGTGCGCAATCTGTATGCTGCACAATCTGATGTCTGTGCAGTTCATTTGAAAGATACATTTCTCGATCTTCATGACTTTATTGATGTGTGCAACTTGATTTTTTAGGACCTACACTTGTGATCCATATTGATAAGTTTGCTCAGACTATAATTTCAGAGGACCCTAACTTAGCTAGTCAACCAAGCCAACTGCACAGGCCCAAATTTCGGGCAAAAATTAGATTTTAAAAGATCATGGACTATTTAATTTCCTTTATCATTCTTTCTTACTTATATTTTGACTATCTTATGCTGCTAATTCGCCTCAGTTTTGTAAGCTTATTTCTTTACCAAGCTTGATCATGACATATTTTATTGGGTGCACCCACTAATATATTGTCTAATCAGAACCGGTGCATGATGGTTTGATCAATCTATTGCACTTTGGTTCACTTTTCATATATTATTCTACGTGGATGGAGACATAGTTAAACTTGCCTTAGAGTCTCATCTGCGACAGCCTTGGCAATTCTCTTTTGAATTATTTTCGTCGCCTCTGAACCCCGCATTCGTGCTCAACAGCACCGTCCTTGAAACCTTTGTTGTTCTTGTCTTTTACTTATTTTGGAAAGACAAGGTACTGTACTTGCTAGATAAGACTCAAGGTATCACCTTTAGTTGCCCTATCAGTTATATATACACGAAATGTAGATAACCACCGACCGACTCATGTGGCTATATCGTCGCCTTTAACTACTCCTCATTCCTCAACCCTAGAATTGTTATCGTGCCCTCCCAATTATTCTTGAGCACTCGAGAATGATTCTAATCGTTCACTCAAATCCAACACTCAACCAAGACGATTAGTATCCAGTTTTCTCTCAGGGAACCACATCTCCCAATTGTCAAATTATTTTCTTTGAACTACCGAATTCTTTGCTACTCTTTAATTCATGTTATCAAAATTTTGTTATATTCACTAGCGACCCTCAATCAATTCCATAACCCTGATGAATTTTGTGTGTGTCGAATTAACAAGTTCCTAAATACATAGTTGGGTTGAATGCTGTTTCATCGCCTCCTCCAAAATTTAATTGTATTTTGGTATTGACGAACTCTTCCTATTCCTCAACCCCATCTACCCTATTATTCCTAAATTTCAAGGACGAAATTCTTGTAAGTTGGGTAGGATGTAAAACCCCTAAATTTTTGGGAATATTTTTTTTTATTTAAAAAGACTAAAAAATAATAAATTTTATGCAATTTACGATTTTGTTGGTAGAAATGACCTTAGCCATTTTTGAGTTTTTGAGCACTAGACTACCATAAATTTTGGCACGGAAGATGTAGCAGTGTGCCTTGACTAGTGTACTAGCCATGCCAGGGGAAGCCTAGCCATGGTGATGTCCAAACTAGAAAAACCAGGCCAAGTTGTGAATTGACTTATTTAAATTATTTAATTAAATATTATTTTATATATTGATTTTAGATGACCCGGTTTGTCCAAACCAGCTCGAACTGGGCCTGGACCAAACCCAAGCCCAAGTAGACATGTGGTGTGACCAAAGGTGGCCATGTAGACATATTTTATGTACGTAAAAATATTTCTTAAATTATTTTAGAATTTTATGTACCATTTCTAATTATTTAATTACTTGTACGATTATTGGTATTTTATTATTAAAATAATATTTTATATTATGGTACACTTTTTGGACCCAATTAAGGGTGTATGGTCAGTTCACCCAAAACCTCCATTGGACGATTTTTGTTATTAAAGCATTTTATGGAAATTCAATAAGCAATTATTTTTATGTTAAATAGATTTCATCTATAGATAGATAATATTAAGTTTATATTAAATAGATTTCATTTATAAATAGATAATAATCATTTTATTTTAAAAAAAATTGAGATAATTTTTAAGCTATGTATAGATATATACATATATATAGAAATTTAAGAGATTGAAAAGTTTATATATATATATATATATATATATATATATATATATATATATATATATATATATATATATATATATATATATATATATATTAAGGTAATGGGTGGTCGGCCCCACCCGACCACCCACACCACCGCATCTAGGAGAAGCACCACAGCACTTGTGCGAGCTTAGCAAGTGGGGTCCGTCCACAAAGAAAAAAAAGAAAAAAAAAGGCAAACGGCAGCAGCAACTCTTTAAGGGGCCGACCCCCTTTAGACTATTTATCAACACCTACATGTGTATATTCTAAACCTAATTTCCTTTCTCCTCCTAATCACTTCCATCCTTCTTTCTCTCTCCTTCCATCCCCCTCCCCCTCTCTAGCGAGATGTCCGCAGCCTCGTACGCCGCAACATAGCTCGAGTGTCTGCAGCAAACAGCGGCAACAACAACGAGAACATCAACAACCATAACAGAATTCAACTTTGAGGTACCTAACTTCTCCATTGGATTTCTCTCTCAATTCTTGTTCGTTTTTTATTCCGTAAATTCGTGTAGAAAGCCCACATGACCCTCTTCGAGATCCCCAAGGTGGATTTTGAAATGGCCTTCCAACTTGCTCGAAAAATCGAGACGAAGTTGGAGAAAAACCATTTTTCTGGTATATTAAAAACTGTTGTAAAACACCAACTTGTCGACCAATTTTTGTTCTGTACTTTAAGATTTTGTAGAAACTAATTGAAGACAGTCAAAGGCAACATAACCGGGATTGTAACGCACCATTTGGATTCACTTTTCATCTAGTGTGTAAAAAGTTACACGTTGTTAAAATTTTACGAAAAATTGTAAATTCTGTTTTTGAAAATTAGAAGAAAAAAAACCCCGATACGGCGTGCGCCCCAATAAATCGGGCGACGTGGTCGCGCACTCTACGCATCTAAAGGCGCGTATGGATGTTGTCGACCTGTGGGAACTGACAGAACCCGATTTCGTTGCATGTGCGCGACAAAATCAGTGCGTATCCGTCGAGATACACCCGTATCGACCCTTTGCAAATTAAGTCACAACTTCGTGTACACCAATCAAATCACGAAGAAACTTGCGCCATTGGACTCGAAATATTTTTTGGTCCTGTGAGCCAAGTTTGGTTCAATTCTGAGAAGGTTGACTGGGACGCCATTTTAGCGGGCCCACAATCCCACTCAACGGGCAATTTTGTGCACGGCCCACCGGAATCCAAAATTGGACATACCGTTGGGTTCGTCTCATCAAAATAAATTCGTAGACACGTAGTTTGACAACTTTAGAGACCGTAGGTTCTGGCACGCATTTCGGTGCAAAGCGGGTCCAACGGCGGACATCGTTTTGACCTAAAATTACGATTTTGCCTCTGTTCCAGAATTGAACTTTTGGACAGGCATTTCCTAGACATATCTTATATTTCAAACTCGTTCGTGATGTTTCTTGCAGCATCCAGAGACATCTGCAGGATTTGGCTTTTTTTTATTCGTTTATTTGTCTGTTCGAGCTACTGGATTATTCTCTTTTGCACATAGCCTCAAGCAAGATACCTTGCCATTATACTATTTATATTCAGCCTACATTTTATTACATATCACTATTCATTATTTTCAGTTATTACAGTTCTTGGTTTACTACATGCTCAGTGATTATTAATTACTTTGTTGCTATCCTTTGATTGCATATGAACCTAGAGTTAGGGAACTACCGTTTGTAGTGTATTGTATATGCCTCGACACAGTTGTACCACAAGGATATGTGAGACGAGTAGCATGTGGAGGTCCTTGCATGTGGGCTGATCCCCCATGTGCGTGCGCTAGGGCTAACTTCTAATAGAGGCATGTTAGAAGACTTAGCAGTTAGTAGAGGTATGTGAGACATGGATGTGACTCTGTTAGGCATTGGATGGCAAGAACAGTTCCTTAACGTATGGGTCCCTTATGCACTTTCCTATTACTGATCCTGCTGGCCTCTGACATTCGAGGAATGTTATGCTTTGAGGTCCCTGGTATCCTGATCGAACCATACCTGAGATTACTGCTCCTGAGCCAGATACTCATGCGTTGGAGGTTTGTTCTTAACTGCATGAACACAGTAGTACGGTTAGATTACCTTATTATTGTCTTGTCACTTATTTTCTCTGTGGCATATTTTGTATTCAGTATTTATGGCATGTTCTTCCTGTATCTTAGTACGTCCCTCTGAGGACCTGGTTATCTCTCCAGGTGTGTGCTTCTGTGATATTGCAGGTGTTCTAGCCGAGGCCGTGATCTCTTCATCCTTTCGAAGATGATTACACTTGGTCCGTCCTGTTATTTTATTTATTCCTTCTTGTATATTTTATTTGAGATAGTTGGTAATGTACCTTGTCTCCGCCCAACTTTTGTATAAATTATAATCCAACGTTAATATCTATCTTATATTGATTCTTATATTGTGGATGAGATTAGCATTATGGATTACTACATTTCACAGCTTATATATACATACGATGGTTCCATACATTTGAGTATACTTCGTATGTATACAGCTGGCATAGATACGTACCTAGTCCTAAGTATTTTGGGACTGGGGTGTTGTAGAACTTGAGGACGAATGAGTGTGGGAAGGAATTAGCCAGGGATTAGAGTTCCAGGTTGGAGAAAGATACAGTTGGCGTCGTAGAGTAAGCCGAATAAGCAACATCAGGAAGGGTGACATCAGGGATCAAGAGAGCTGGTCCGGCCGTACGATCAGGCCGAAGCTTGTCGGCGTAGGAAGGAATCTGAGGCGTCCCCGAGGACGGGATCCCTTGGAGGGCACTGAGGGGAGCCTGAGACGAGGATGAGGGGGGAGGGTGGGTCGGAGTGGACCGGGGTCCCTCTCCCAGTATGGGTTGGGAGCTAGGAGATCAGTTGGGATGGGGGAGTCGGGGTGAGGGAGGAGATGAGAGAGGGGAGTGACGACGTGGGCGTCCCGACGAGAGCCTCAGCAGATCGGCACCGATCAGAACCACATGCGTCTTCGCGGGCGGAGCCTATGGCGGAGAAAGAAGGGATGGGGTACGCGCCCACATGGAGGCCTAGGGGAGGGGCGATGCCAGCCGAAAGAGAAGAGGCGAATGCGCCTCCAGAAGGGGGTATACGCTCGTATAGGGCTCAACAGCAGCAGAGGATGCGCCCACTGGGAGACGCAGGGGAGGAGCCATGCTGGCCGAAAGGGAGGATGTATGCGCCAGCAGAAGGGGGTTGGGGGAGGCGCCAGGCGCCCACAAGAGAAGAGGCCACATATGCGCCCACCTGATGCGATATGGGACGATGGGAGGAGCATGCGCCCGCAGGCGGAGGGGCGCATAAGCACCTAAATAGTGGCAGCCATATACGCCCAACTGGGATGGTGCGCATTGGGACACATCCCCCATCCTACGCGGCGAGGCAGGAGATTCGAAATTCGAATGCTGAAGGGGGAATACCGCCAACCGCCGACACTGGGACCGGGAGCATGGACTCCGGGAGAGAGGTGGCCGGCCCTCCCCAGAGGGGGACAAGGGGGTTCCGCCGCCCCAGGGCGGGCCAGATGACGCCGGAGCACCAGAGGGTCTAGGATAACCGGTGGCTCTGGGAGCAAGAAGCGAAAGGGGAGGAGAAGGGGTGGTCGGCAGGGCCTCCAGGGGGGAGGAAGAGGATGAGGAGGAGGGGATGGAGAGGGGGAGGGTGGGGGAGGGTTGCGCTGGCCGGAGGAGCCAACAGAGAGGGGAGGGGAGAGCCGAATATGGCTAAGAGGTCGGGGGTAGAGGACTAGGCCGTCCACGAGGGAGGGAGGACATGCTGGGGGAGGAGGGAAGGAGGGAGAGGGGGGAGGGAGGAGGGCCGGCAGTCGGACTAGGCCGGGCCGGGGGCGGGGAAGAAGAGAGCTGCAGGGGAGCCGGAGGGAGCGCCAGGAAGGAGCTGGATCATTGTTAAGGGATATCGTAAGCCTTATATATATATATATATATATATATATATATATATATATATATACAGGTAACTACGGGCCACTCTATTCTGCTTAATCACTTCAAATCTTGGTAGAAAAGGCCGAATTTGCATCTAAAGGAGGTTGTTGTCGGAGCAATCACTTGGGTACTTTGGAAACACAGAAATAAATGGCGTTATGAGGAGTTCAAATTTTCGGTGGACTTGCTTGAGAGAGAAGTTAGAAGACAACTATCGAAGGCATTGACAAGATGCAAGCATAAGCCCGACGTTCGTATAGCTTTTTTTCTAGTCTTTTTTATGGTTGTTGTATTTTCGGACTTATTTTGTTCCCTCATTCAAAAAAGTGTTGGTAAGTAATATATATATATATATATATATATATATATATATATATATATATATATATATATATATATATATATATATATTAAATATGTGATCAAAGTGCTAGAGATATGGAAATCCAATCATATATAGGCTTACCATATATATTAGTCTAATTTATATATATATATATATATATATATATATATATATATATAAATATATATATATATATATAAATATATATATATATATATATATATATATATATATATATATATATATATATATAATGAGTTTGAGGATGATGGGTTTCTTCGGCAGGAAGAGGAGTGGACGTGGGGCCCCTTCGCTCGCCGGCACCTTCCCTCTCCTCCTCATGGTCGGCACCCCCCCTGGTCGGTCGACCTTCTCGGTCTGGCCGCGCCCATCGGCCCCTACCCCCTCTTCGGCGGCTCTCTCTCTTCCCGCTGCCCCCGCTTTCCAGGATGGCCGGGCCCCGCCTGGCAACCCCCGCTTGCCGGCGCCCTCTCGCAGTTTGGAGTCCTCCCCTCCCTCCTCCCCTTTCACCCACCTCGACGCCGCCCCCCTCTCCGGCGTCCACAGCGCTCCCGGCCTAGGCGCCGACAGCCCGGCCCTCCTCCGCCGGCTGTCCCCTCAGGTCACCCTCCGGCCCCTTCCCTCCTCGGTCCTCCGCCAGGGTCGCTACTCGCTCCGCCAGTCTCCTCTGCTCCTGCCCCAGCATCGCCCCCGACCGTCGCCTCCCCCCTCTTACCACGCCACCCCCCGCCTCAGCTGCGGCTCACCCCCCGGTGCTTCCTCCCGCCGTGCCACCCCCCGCCTCGGCAGCGAACTTCCTCGCGGCGCCCTCCCCTCCAGTCGTCTATCTCGCCGTGCCACCACCCGCCTCGGCAGTAGACTTCCTCCCGGAGCCCTCCCCTCCAGTCGTCCATCTCGCCGCGCCTCCCCCGCCTCGATGGCGGCCTTCTTCCCGGCGCCCCCCCTGTGGTGGCACTGGAACCCCCTCCCAGCGCTCTCGGTTGTGCCCTACCGGTACCCTCCAGTCCCGACGGCCCTGGTCCCCCCTCCGTTTTGCCGTGGGCGTCTTTCGCTCCCCCTTGGGATCGAGCCCCTACTTCTAGCCCCAACTGCTGCCTCGGGACTCCCAGCCGCCGCCCCGGCTGACTTGTTCGCCGCCCACCTCCGCTTGGTGCCGGCTCCCCCACCGGGCATCTCCCCCGGCCGTGGCCCCCCGGGACTGGCACACCCCCCTCCTCCGGCGGTCTCCTTTCTCCCTCCCTCGAGTTTCCTCTCCCTCCCCTCTGCCGGTTCTCGAGAACCCTGGATCGCCCCCCTGTGCCGTGGCTCCCTCCCTCCCGCTCCGACACCCCCCTCGCGACGGCTCCCCTCTTCCCTTCACCGCGGGTCAGGATTCCGACGCAGCCCACCCCTCCGCCCCCCCCTCCTTCGTGGCGGTTCCACTCTCCCCTTGCCGTAATTCCCCCTCGAGGCAGCGCCACCGCTGTGGCTCCGCCCCAAAGGGGAGAGCCCCCCCTCCGGCCCCCGCGCCCTCCTCCCGGCAGCTCCCCCTGGGTCTCCGCCCTATCCCGACGGCTCCCTCTGACTCCCCGTCTCCCCCTTCCTCGCCCCCCTCTGGCTCCTTCGCCGCCGAGGCTCCTTACAGGTCGGGCCCCTCATTCGCCGTCCCTCCGCCTTGGCTCCCCCTTTTCCCTTCGCCGAGGCCCTTCCGCGGGATGCGCGCCAAGCTTTCCCTCGGGCAGAGCGCCTCCTCAGGCGGCACGCCCTTCACTACTAAAATAAGGTAAATTAGCGACGTCAGGATACGTCGCTAAATAAGAAAAATACGTCGCTAAACGTAATTAGCGACGACTTTAGCGACGAAACATAAAGGTCGCAGAAAAGCTAGTCGCAGATGACAAATTCGTCGCCCTCCGTCGCTGTTTGCAACGTCACCCCAATGTCGCTGGGTCGTCACAACATTAGCGACGAAGGGCGACGAAATTGTATGTTGCCAAAACAGCGACGTAGTGCGACTACTCAGCGACGTCATTTCTTTTTATGTGATGACATGGCATGCCTGCTACGTCAGCAGTGTAGCGACGTACAGCGACCAAATTAGCGACGTCAACTCTCTGCCACGTCAGCTACGGAGCGACGGATTACAACGGATAGCGACGTAACGGCGCTAACTAGCGACGTCAAGATACGTCGCTATACGTCGCAGAACGTCACTATCTGTCGCAGATATTATCAAAAAAAATTAAAAAAATATGTTTGGTATTTTTGTTATGCTGACACGACCTGCACCCACTGTGAGGGTACGAGTACGTAACAGCGCCCAGCCTACGCCGCAGTGTCGGCGGTAGAACGCTGTTCTAGGTCACTATCTGACCAACAACTCACGCAATTATATAATGTACTTGTCAAAATTTCAACTCCGAACGGAGGACAAGTATAGATATAATATAATCTCAATCACAGTCTAAGCACGATATGATATAACAGAAGATTATAACTAAGACTGAATACAACAATAAAACCAACTACTAAAATAATATAATCTCCAACAATCTTAAAACAACATATCTCAACTTATTAATAATTCAAGTTCTAAAACATGAAACTAAACCTAGTCAACTAGCTAGTCGCCCGATCACTCCTGAGTGTCGGGGCCAAAGGTAGCTAAGCCGTCTCATGGTCCATAATAAGTAGGGCAAGTGTCCTCAGGGCAATCATCTGTAAAATTTTTAACAGGTCCAGTCAGGACAGGAACGAGTACAACTTATCAAGAAATCCCAAGTAAATGACAGAGAACTATAAAGCAGTTATAGACAGTTATATTGATGAACATGGCAGTATATACGAATAATGATGTAGAGAACAGTTAAGGTACAAGAAAAGTAAAGTAACTAAACAAGAAGAGAAATATGGCAATGAAGACTATAAAAATATATTCTAGCTGAACTAGAGTAGCATGATATAAGTCCAGACAGCATAATAAGAGTCATGTGTGAGTCCAGGCAATGTAATCTAATACCAGGTGATTCCAGCACAAGATGAGTCTGGTATAAGGTGAGTCCAATCAGTGATCAAAGATTCCAGGGTGAGTCCAAACTATACTCTAACAGTGTACTTTAAAATATCAGAATCGACATGTGAACGGCTGTAGGTAATACGGCACACCGCACACTCGGCCAAGTGTGGGATGGCTATCATTCCAGTATAATTCCAAGGGAGTGGTTCCATTATTTGGGTATGTTCACATGTATACTCCAATATTTTCCCGCCCAACAAGTACAAGTGAATCCATAACCCGACACGAAAATGAGTACAAGTCTAGCTAGAACACGAATGATACCAGTAAGTGATTCTAGGGTGATTCCAGTAGGTGATTCCCAAAATAGAGGTCATACATGAATAAATGAGTGTCGCATGAAATGGATCCAGTAATATCAAATCGTGTTTGTAATAAAGAATCAAATAGAACTAACTACAACTGAAATACAGTAATCGACAAGTAAATAGAAGAACTATCAGAGAATGTACTCGCCTGATACTCTAAAAATAGTAGTATAATAGCAGATGTCTGCACCGGAGTCACAATGTCCTAAATAGAGCAGTACAGGTTATAATGTGTTTAAAATAAGGTAAATGAAGTTTACAATACAATCTACATGATTTATAAGCCAATCTAGGTCAAAGTCAAACTTGGTCAACTCTAGGTCAAACCAAGTCAACATCTAGTCAACTAGGTCAACAACAAGGCTATCTTGGTCAACTGGTCAAACTTAGGCTAGCAAGGGTCAATTGGTCAACCTTAGGGTTTTGGTCAAACTCTGGACTATTGGGTCAACTGTAAGATAACTAACTCATATTCCTAGTCATAGGCTATTACCTACCACTCTACTTAACTACACTCAAAGATACCTACCAATCTATTCATATGTGCCACTTGATTTCCAACTCCTCATTAACCTCCTTCATTGATACTCTCACAGAACAATGTTCATTGTTCCATACATGTGCTCTTGTGCATATGTCCACTCTTCCTCTTCTAACCTTTCAATCCTTAGCCAACCTTCATACACACCCACCTATAGTACAACCCACACATAGCATCATAAATTATACTTGCATACACTCATGCTTACATACATGCATATCTAACTTACATACATAACATCAAGGGCATGTATATACACATGCTTATATTTGCATCTATGCATACATTCCTTCATGCATTCATTTAATCATATGTTGCATACATTAGGATAACATGAATAGTAGAGTGTTAATGTGATTCTCAGTTTTAGGCAATGTAGTGTGTGGGTTTGTTACATCTCTGGAAACAGAGATCAGAAAAGGGGGTGAAGGTTATAGGCATATGTATGTGTGGATTTGCATGACAGTGATGTGTATGTGGTAGTGTACAGGATTTAGTGTGTATTAGAGGATGAACTTAGGAATCAATTGGGTGTTAGCTTAGGAAAATGTGTTGTGTGTGTGTGTGTGATCTGAAAACAGGAACAGTGATGTAGTTAATGGAAAACAGGGAGTAGGTACTCAAGAATTCAGTGTAATGACAGTTAGTAATAGGGTTTTTTAGACTTAAAGCTAACAATGAGTAGGAAAAAACTTGTGTACAAATCTCAGGAATGTGGCAATAAAGGTAGTGTATAGTGTCAACACAATTCAGTGTGAGGGTGCAAGTGATGTGTAGGTACAAGTGAGTGTTGAGTGCAAGTGTCAGAATAGTACCAAGGAAATGGAGTCATAGAGTGTGTCTAGTGTCATGGTGTGTCTAGCATGTGAGTGAACTGTAGGGTGTGTGTGTGGTGTTCTCAAGAATTTGGCAAATAACAGTTCATATAATCAGTGTATAGCAGTTAGTAAATAGAAATTCAGTGATGGTATGAATCAATATGTGTAACCTCAGGGAATTCAGTGTGTTAACAGTAAAGGGGTGCACAAATCTCAGGAAAATTGGAAATTAATCTCAGGATATCAGCAAGTGACAGTTGGTGTAATAGGTAATCAGTGAAACAGTTAACACATTCAATTCCAACACAATTTTGAAACCCAATTCAAATTCCGTCACCCAAATTCCAACACAAACCTCGAACCAATATTTCAGTAAACTATTACATATATAAATGAATCAATATGTTAATTAAAACATCAAAATTTGGCTTAAAAATATAACTCAATCTCAGAATTTTTGAAAACAGAACACATGTATCAGTGAAAGGGGGAAATACAAAATCGACAGCTAAAATCATAGAAAAATCATAAATTAATGGTTGGTAATTTATCCCCCACCTGTGCTCGTATCCCAGGAAGCTTTTTGTGTCACCCTAGAGCCGGATACGGTGTGTCCAAGTCTTAAAACACGCACAGACACGCTGTGCACAGGCTGCATCGTGCACGCGTGCACGTGTGTCCATCTCACGACACAGGCCACGTGGAGACATGTGGCCGTGCACACATGTACGCCTAGGATAGGGGTACGTGTGCATGAACCTGAAACGTGTCTACGTGGTGTCGTGTCGTGTGTGTGAGTGCGTATCAGTGCGCATTTTCACGCACGTGCAGCACAGGCAAGGATCAGTACGATCGAGTTTTCTTTCGATCCACTTGATCATTTTGCCTCAAATTTTGTGTGGGTGATGGCAGACAGTGCCCCCACGTGTCCACCAAAAATCAGGTCATGAGAGTCCGTGTCGTGTCCTGTGTCGAGCCCGTACAGCAGGGCAGTGCACGGTGTCCTCGTGCGTGCATGTGTGTCCCATTTTGGACACAAAAAGTATCCAAAAACGTGCTCAATAGGACACGAAAATAATAACCATGTATAAAACAACATATCCATTCAATCACTTTTCAAAATTATCAAAATAAATCCTATTGAGGCATTCTAACAAACACATACACTTCCACATTGACACGTGCCCGATACGGACACGGTTTCCTATCAAACTTGCGGGACAGCTAGGGGACACCTAGATCTAGCCTAATATATAAAGAAATCGGAATTAAAATACAATTTGAGGAGTTTTACCTATAGGTGCAAAGATCAAGAAAAAGCTCCAAATCGGTTAATTCCCGATGCTAGCCAAATCCTCCAATTTGCCCTTAGACTGAAATTACTCCTCAAAATCAGCAAGTAGAGGTAGATTAGAATCATATGCAAAAGATTTGGGTTAAAAAGGATTTAAAATAAATTTACTAGGAATTTTGGAAGATGGAATTTACCTTTCTTTCTAAAACTTGGTTGAGCACACAAAAGAGGCAAGAACAATGAGAGGGGGTATTAAATAGGAGTAGGAATCCTATTGTGGCTGGTCACTTAGGGTTTAGTTAGGGTAAGGGCTTCATTCTATGGGCCATGGGCTTAAGTCATAAGTCATGAAGTCATAAAATCACAAGTCGTGAATTAAAATCATAAGTCATGAAATGATTCACCTATTCTTAATTCTTCTATTTCAAAACTAGATTCTAAGTAACTCGAATGGGTTAACTTAAGTTAGATTAGGGTCACCATAGCTAGGGTTAGCTTCTAGGCTAGTCTACTAAGTCTCAATAAGTCAAAGTCAAAGATAGGAATCACCAATTCAATATTTAATCCAACAATTCTAATAATTCAAAATGACCAAATTACCCCTTAGATAAAAATGATAATTAAATATCCCTAATCACATGGTTAGGCTCAAGGTCAGACAGTCTCTAGGGTTACACTAGTAAAACATCAAAATCATAAGTCATTGATCAAATGGTTTTTAAATAGTTTAAAAATGATTAAAAATCATAATGTGATATAAATACAAATAAATAATAATTATAATTACAAAAGTTCAAATTTACCCTCATTTGAAAAACTGGGTGTTATATATGTTGTGTGTCTGTGTTTACACAGAGACACATCATCACAAAAATACCAAACATACTTTTTTAAAATTTGGGCAGCATCTTATTTGTATATCAGATCATCGCTTATAACCCAGTGTAGGTATATTTGTCATCCCCGTCGCAGATATTACAAACATACATGTCTAAGTAAATATTATACATGTACTCAATAAAAATACCAACAAAGTAAATATCACAAACATATATGTCCAACAAACATACATGTCCAACACAGTCAAATAAGAATGAAAATCAGTGTACCAATGATCAATGGGCCCATTGGGCCAATACATACAAAGATGATAAAAAAATCTACTGGATCACTGAGGACCCCTGCTGCGCATCTGAGATAGCATGAACTCATATTGCTCCTGTGTGAGCTGCACCATAGGGGCAGTAGAAGGCAGTACAACGTCTGGAGTCGGCATCGTCGATGGACCGGGAGGACGTATCTGCTCCAACTTTCACAGTCGCTCAACATACGCAGCAAGGGTACTCACCATCCTCTGAGAACTCTCCTCAATCAAAGTATGTATCTGAGTGAGTGAGACAGACATGGTCCTCTACGATCCCTCCAGCTCGACCTGTCTACGCTCTATGCGCTCCGTAGAATCGGTGAGCGTGTGCAAGCTGGCAGCTGTAGCCTGCTGCAGACTCATCAGCTCATGTATACTGCGTTCGACCGTATTAAATCGTCCGGTGATCATAGGATCGTCGCTCTGCGGTATGGTGATCTGAAATCTGCTGCTGCAACTCACGACGCAGCTCGTCGATCTGACGACCAATATCCTGAGCTCGTGATGACGCCTATGAAGCTGGAGACTGCGCACTGACAGAGGGGGCCCGGGATGACTCTGAAGCCAAATAGGTGTCGTAGGATCCCGTACCGTAGTACGTACCCTTCTGAAGACCACCAATGGCGGTCATCCAGAGGTCGTTCGACGATGGAGCTGTAGGCGGCTGACAGGAAGTACCAGCCCCTCCCTCTGTTGGCGCACTAGCAGCAGCAGCCGCCTCCTCTTGTAGCCGAAGAAACTCGACCTAGAACAATGTTTGCTAACGTCTAAGTGTTTGCTAAAGTCTATATTGATATCTATTTTTATATTTTCTAAATTATAGTAAGCTAATATAAAGAATAGAATGTACATATGCCTACGTCGCCCTCTCGTCAATAAACTCTCCAGCCCTCCGATGGGTGACCAGAAAGACGGTCACCATGTTGGGGTCCTCACCCTTTTTTACCTGTTAAAATATATTATCTATTATTAGTATTAAATATTCTATCCAACTATATATAAAATGATGTCCGTCATAGAAAATGTACCAGACGATGAAATACTCCGTCATAGGAATGGAGCCACCACACCACTTACTGGCGCTCGACCGCGCCACCTTGGCCTTGTCAGACCGCTCCTGGTACCTGGCCTCGCCGAATCTAGCCTTCATCGCAGACCACTGCTCTGGCGTGATCCAACCATGGATCGGCTTTCCGGAGCGATCACGAGACTTATGGTCGTGGATCGTATCACGGATGAGCTTACCTACGACGGCAAAAAATTGGGCCTCGATCTTCGCCGCCCGGTGTGACGGATAGAAATAGGTCCTCTACAAGAAGTAAAATAGAAAGAGTTGTATAATATACACAAATAATTATTAAAATTTAAAAATAAACAATTTTTTACCTTGAAGTAGGCCAACCAAAAGGCCTTCCTATCTGCGGGAGCATCTGAGTAGTTAATCCAAGGCCCACCATAGTTCTGCCTCAGAAATAACCCCAGCTGTCTCTGTACTGCAGGAGGTCGATATCTATACAATAATAAATTTTATGAATATATATATACATATAATCATTTGAGAAATATATATTAACTAATTAACTTACTTCGTAGGCCCGTCCGTCCAAATCTCCATACGCGTCTCGTCCGGGGAAGCGCATGGAAGGTCGCTGTCACCTCCTGCCTGACCAGGATCAGTCTGATCGCCGTACTCCATATGTTCGGCGTCGGCTCTCCCCATGGATGCGTCGGCAGGAGGAATACTGGACGCGAAAGGAATGCTGGACGCGGAAAGAATACTGGATGACGAGGGAGGAGTCGCCATCCTGCTGGAACTGCCCTATCCCGGAGATGGACCGGGAACAGAACAGTACACTGGCATACTCGGAGATAAGAATGAGGGTACGAAATCTACATCTCCAACCTGACGCACACGAGACTGCCTAACATAATATCCTCCGCGTCGTCCGGGTCTAGTCATACCTGATAATAACATATGACAATAAAACAAATATATATATTTATATGATAGACATCACAAATTTTTGAAAAATATCATAATCACAGATAAAAGTGTCACTAAAGTTCACAGATTTATATCATAAAAGTGTCACTAAAGTGTCAAATATGATGATAAAACAAACGTACAGATTTAATCCTCTTCTAAAAATTCATCTTGTTCGTTTAGCTCATCATCTTCTTTTTCTTCTTTTTCTTCTTCTTCTTCTTCTTCTTCTTCTTCTTCTTCTTCTTCTTCTTCTTCCTCTTCCTCCTCTACATCTTCACTTTCATCTGCATCTTTCTCTTCAGATAATTCTACTTCTTCTACACAATTAGATGTGTAATAAGGAACTTCTATCGTATCCACTTCTATAATATTTGTTACAAGAGGTAGTTCATCCTCTTGATACGCTATATCGTCAACCTCAAAGATATTTCTAGCTTTAGTCTTTGGTCTTGCATACTGTCCACCAGTCCGACCTTGTTATTCCCCGTTTAGGATAACTTGTGAAGTACACGAGCTGAGCCTGACTTGATAGGACAAATGGTTTATAGGCTTGATATCAACGCCGATAGTTTATATCTACAAGGCCGTGCTTGTCTACTTTCCAACCTTGACCTTCAATCGGATCGAACCAATCACACCTAAATAACATAATCTTAGCAGGCTCTATTCTATAACTATATGTCAGCTCCCAATCTCCCGTAGGATGCTATAGAAATCGTTGCCCGTATCAACATCTTTGTAGTTCGAAGATCTGATACACAAATAGCTATTTTTGGTGGAATTGAGATCCACAAAGTTGTCTCTGATCGGGCAAGTTGTTGACTTGAACCTAAACCCATTCACACAGTAGCTTGGCCATATTTTTGTAGCATAAATTGGTCCCTTGGCTAGCGTCCTAATATACTCATTCTCAAGTCTTGCGTATGGACGATCGACCTAAATACCACGAAAAAAGAAATTAAGCTCATTCTCAAGTGCATATACAGTAAACTAATTACAGAGTTCTCAAGTCTTACATATGCACTCAACCATGATGAGAAATAATGCCTCATTTCTTGTTCTAGTTCTTCTTCTGTTATGTGTGGCCTACCTGACCTCACATCATCATTAAATATGCTGAAAATAACATCGTTCAATTAATATAATAGTATAATAATTAACACTATTAAAATAATATAGACATATTAATTACTTACCCCTCGAGCTTTTCTACTTCATCCTCGTCGTAGTTGAGTAATACATACACCTGAGCAGCCCTTAGCTCATCATCGTTCAGATATCTCTTCTTTATTTTACCCGATGGCTTTCCTGGAGCATTGAATACCTTCAATATTGTATCATTACATTCACGATCTCCGTCGTCTCTTCATACCCGTCAATTTATTTTCCTTCGAATCAATACAATTTTCAGATTTGACACATATCCGTCTAGAAATTTTAGGCCCTGGATCCACCGATAAAGTTTTACTTTATCCTTCTTATCCAGTAAGAAAATTGACTTCGGCAGAAACTATTTTCCATTCTCCTCTATCAAATGCAACACAAGGCGTTTGTATATTTCTTCTAAGTCCAACCTGGCCTTGGGATTGTCTTTCGTTTTTTCCTTTACGTCCATCACAGTATAAATTATGTTATTAAACACATTCTTCTTAATATACATGACATCAAGATTATGTCTGATCAGATTGGTACTCCAATATGGCAGATCCCAGAATGTGCTCCTCTTTGTCCAGTTATGATCTCTATCAAATCCATCGCACTTGTACCCAGTTATAGGATCTTCGATAGCACTTAAAAAATCTCTAACTTTCTCCTATATCGTGGCTCCACACCACCTTGGCGGTGGACCACCCTTCTCTACAACGCCGGCACAGAATACATTCATGTTCCTTCTGAACGGATGATCTTTTGGCAGAAATTTTCGATGACAATCAAAGAAGCACGATTTTCCTCCGTGTTTCAAGCAGAAAGCCTTAGTACGATCCATGCAATACGAACATGAGAGACGGCCATGAGTGCTCCATCCAGATAATATTCTATAGGCCGAAAAGTCGTTGATGGTCCACATAAGGGTTGCCTTCATCTGAAAATTTTGCTTCCTCGGGTTCAATATATGAAGCCCAAGACCAAGACCGGAGGATCGGGTTGAACTCGGGTTAGGTCGGGTCCATCGGGTAATATTGACCAACTGTTGACTTTCAGTCAACTGGTCAACTCTGGTTTGGTTTCGGGTCAATTCTAGTCACTTTTAGGCTAAGTTTGACTTTCGGTTGACTTTCGTTAACTTTTGGTCAAAATGGTCAACCGAGGTCAAAACTAGTCTAAGAGCACTAATCCTAACCATTACCAACCAAGACAATCAATTTCTAACCATATCCTAACACCTTAGACTCATACCTTAGCTTCTAGGCAATTATCTTAACTTACCCTATTACCTTACCAAGGTAAACTCACTATCAAGCCCCTACCTTAGTTTCTAGGCACTTTTCTATCGCAACATGGTATCCAAATACCATGCCCTCGTATCTCGATACCATGCCATGGTATCTTGATACTCTAATTTCATATCTTGAAGTATCTTAGAACTTTACCCTTTCATAGGGTAAATCCTAATTATCTTGTGATACCATCTTGGTATCACAAGATACCTCAACCTGTCACGCTCACTCTAGCCCACATCTAACTCTAATACAAAACTTCTAATATAAAACTTTACTAACATATCTTCCACAATTTCCTCACTCTCTAACACAAACCACATCCTATTACCAAACCTTTCCTTAACATATTATCTAACCACTAACATACTCTTCTAACTAAACGCTTAACTCACTAACTCACTAACAACATACACACGCAACATGAAGGGGGTTAAGTGACTGTTTTTGATGAAAATGATAAATGGATGAATGAATGGTGAATGGGTGAATGGATGAATGAATGGTGAATGGGTGAATGGATGAATGAATGGTGAATGGGTGAATGAATAAATGAATGGTGAATGGGTGAATGAATAAATGAATGGACTACTATATATGATAGATGAATGGATGGATGGGTGAATGAATGAATGAATGGTGAATGAATAAATGAATGGTGAATGGGTGAATGAATAAATAAATGGACTGCTATATGTGATAGATGAATGGATGGATGAATGAATGGATGGATGAATGGTGAATGGGTGGCCGAATGAATGATACTGCTGCTGCTTGCAGCTGCATATGCTGCTACATATGCTGCCTAGCTGCTGCTGCATATGCTGGTCTCAATCCCCCTCTTCAACCACATGAACACCACCACAAACCACCACTACAACACCACAACTACAACCACAACCTACCACAACAACTCCCTCTATTCTCACTCAAACTCACACAACCAATAAACATCTATATACATATATCAAGACACCTATATATATATACACTCTCAAATATAAACAGACACACATATAATATTTCGGGTTCGTCGGATAACCCGACATATGAACCCGAGCCCAACCCGATTGTTGATCAGGTTCAAATATTTTAACCCAAATCTGATCCCGAACCCGAGTATCTTCAACCCTAACCCAACCCATTAACGGGTTTATCCGATTGGGTTCGGGTTTAGCTCGCCCAAGTTGCACCCGTAACCGTGTGTCCGTGTGTGTCCGTGTGTGTGTGTGTCCGTATTTTCGTGTGTGTGTCCGTGTGTGTGTGTGTCTCTATGTGTGTGTGTGTGTCCGTGTGTACGTGTGTGTGTCCGTGGGAGAGGAGGAGGAAGAGGGAGAGGAGTTAGGTTAGGGTTTACATGAGGAAGAGGAGGAGGAGCTCGGATTGGGGGAGGAGGAGCTCGACCGGGGGGGTAGGGGTCGTCGGGGAAGGAGGGAGTCGCCGGGGGGGAAGGAGTCGCCGGGGGGAAAGGGGTCGCCGGGGGGGAGGGAGTCGCCGGGGGGGTAGAGGGTCGTCGGGGGTCGAGGGGGTCGCCGGGGGGGAGAAAAATTTTAGAAATTTTAGAAATTTTCGAGTGAGGGGGAAAAAGGAAACAGAGTGCCCTAAGTAAAAAACTTTAGCGACGTCATGAGGAGACGTCGCTAAATGTCGCTATATTTAAATACTTAGCGACATGTAGTGACGACATTACGATGCAGATTCCCATTTAATAAATTACTGTCGCAATTCATCGCTAGAAGTCACCACCAGCGACGAATAGCGACGTCAAGTTGCTACGTCGCTAAATTCCCAAAAATTAGCAACGTCCTTTCATGGACTCGCTAAATTCGTCACAATTTTGCCATATTTTGGTAGTGCCTTCGGGTCCCTCGGGATGCGTCCCCCTGTCTTCCCTGGGTCCCGCTCTCGCGCGGACCAAGCCCGCCTCGGGCTGCGTATTTGGGGTCTGTTCCCTCCTTTTTTTGTGTTTTTTGACTTTTTAAAATTCGTTTGAAATTCGATTTTTGCTTTCTTGTTGTCTTGTTGTACTCTATTTTTTATTCAATAAATTCTAGTGTTCAAAAAAAATATTTTAAAAAAAAACCAAAGCCGGTGGAAGACTCCACCCGACCTTGGCCCGGAGGCCGTAGCTACCGCCACCCAGCCACCTCCGTGGAAGGAAGGGCTCGAACCCGGCCCTCACCCCAGTGCACGGTGGTGTTACCAGTACACCACGACTCGATGTACATACATATATATATATATATATATATATATATATATATATATATGTACATACATATATATATATATTTAAAATATATTTTATATATACACACACACATATATATATAAGGGTTTATAAAAGTTGACGCAAGTTGATGAATATGAATTAAAGGTTAGGGAGAGAGAAAGAGGGATTGACGGCTATTTTGAAGTGTAGTTTGTTTTAGTTAATGTTTTCTCATCGTCTTTGTTCTTGGTGAGACTGTTGTAGGGATCCGTTTGAATCGTTGATAAGTTCGTAAGGAGTAGGGTGTAGTCTCTAATTCTATACGTGAAGTTTTTTTTCAGGGTTGGACTGAGATCCTCCCATGATTTTTCCTCAAGGGTTTTCCATGTAAAAATATTAGTGTTTGCAGTTGGCTCATTTGTGATTGTTGATGATTCGGTTTTGTGCATTTTGTTCGATTCTCTGGCAGCTTATTGATTTTGGGGGAAACGGTTGTCGCATTCGTTCCAAAGAGTAATACATGTTGGTGTTTTCATTTGCCTTTAGAAATTTTTAGTCCCATATCGAAAAACCACCATGGTGTAATCTCAATATATAGCTATGCTTGTATTGGAGTATGCACATAGGGTAAGGTGGCCCATGTGGATTGATTTTCCTAGAGGGTTAAGTTTAAATTACTAGTAACAAACCATTGTTTTATCACTCACTATGGGAATCCACAAGAACTAAGCCCCGTAGGGGCTTAGCGACTCGGAATCGGACTCGGGCGAAGGACGAAGGGCGAAAGTAATGCTTTGATGGCACCTTTGTACTTCACACGAATGCATCGAGGCACATGGTGCTCATGTCCTCTATTTGTGTGCAAGTTGCATGCACGAGGCGTACGCTCGTGGAGTACACTTGTGGCACATTTTTGTAGTGTACAAGCATGGCATACGAGCATGGTACATGCCCGTGGTGCACTCGCATGGCATACGCTTGTGGCATACTTGTGTGGCGTACTCGCGTGACGCACTCGCATAGCGTATGCTCATGGCATACGCTCATGGCGCACAAGCATGGAGCACATGCGTAGCATATGCTCGTATCATACTCGACAGACATAGACGACATGGCGTGCAGCATGGACAGCACTATCAGTGTGCGACACGGGCAGTGCTGGCAGCGTTGCCTGCTTGCAGCACATTGTTGTGTCGCACATAGGACTTTATGACCCATATTTCATAGAATCTGGTTAGACAGCGCGTATGTGCATATGTGCTACATGCATGCATAGATGCTGGTCTTCTCTATAAATAGAAAAGCTATCTCTACATTCAGTGGTAAGGAAAAAAAGAGTGCTGGAGTTTGCGTGCTTACAGTAAGCCTATACGCCAGTATCAAATTTGAGTTCCAAGTTCTTTTAAGAGTGATTAAGAGCATTCCAGAAGTTCTTGCTAGAACTTGTTGGTCCCTAGGAGCAGATCGCGGATAGGGCGAATGTTGCTTTGAGCACCAGTGACCTTGTTCACCCCCACAAGGAGTTTCTTTTGTGTTTTATTCTTCTCTTTGTTCTATCTCATTGTAGCATCTGTGAACGTAAAGAGAAGAACACTTCTACTATTTGTTGTTGTATTTTATATTTCCTCATAGTCAGTTTGTAACCTATTCTTAGTCCTTTATTTGTGTTGTTTGAGCGCAGACTGTGTCTTGTATTTTCCATCCCTCTTCTTGTGTTTGATAGAGAGCAGACTTTGAGTCGTGCATAGATCTTTACACCTTCCTTGTGTCTCTCCACTCTTTGGATATGCCTTCGGGAATAACAATCTTAAAGCAAGATTGCAAAAGATAGAGTCCAACCGTTTAAATTTTCTTAATACAAGTTTTCACAAACTTGAGAAGTTTGATGGTGAACACTACAATATTTAGAAGAGGAAGATTTTCTTGAATCTTCAACTTGTAAATGTTGGCCATGTGTTGACAGATCCAGAACCTTCCATTCCTGAAGATGGAGGTGAACTTGCTATTGGAACGGCTACGACAGAGCATGCCAAGTGGAAGAAAGACAACGACCTATATAGGTTGTTGATACCGAATGTTATGGATGACTCGATGGAGAGTCCTACAGTAAGAAGGATAGAGCTATAGAAGTCTGGAAATCTTTAGAAAAACACTATAAAATAGACGAGAAGATGTCCAAAATCTATTTCGTTGAAAAGTTCTTTACCATGTAATTTGAAGATGAAAAGGCAATACTGCCACAAGTTAGAGAACTTTTAAAGTTGCAGATGAAACTAGAGAAGCATGAAACAAGAAGACAAATCCATGGTGATAGTCACCAAACTTTTTCCTGGCTGGATCACTTTCAAGAATGACATGTACTGTAAGAAGATGGAAATCTAGCTCAAGAATCTCCTACACTGGATTCATGTTGAAGATGAGGCTAGAGGATAGATGAAAGTGGACTCCTTGACCAAGAAGTTGGCCGAGGCTAACATGGTACAGTCTGGTGATCATAAAGGTAAGCAGAAAGCTTCCTTCAAGAATAAGAAAAAGGACGTTAACCATCTAAAGGTTAAGTCGGCTCCTTTCAAGCCCAGATGTGACTTGTTACAACTGTGGCAAGAAAGGTCACTACTAGAAGGACTCTAGCTCTAAGCCCAAGTCGAAAGAGCAAGATGAGCATAACTTGATTCATATGGATGTTGGATTGGGGAGAGTTCGAAGAAAAAAATTGACTTTTTTACCTGCATTTTTTTATAGTTTTTTATGCAGGTCGAAAACACATGGCATGGACACAGACTTGTGGGTGGACACTGGTTCTTCTTACATGTGTGTTCGAGGAAGGAACTCTTCATCATGTACGAGCCTACTTATGAGAAGGTTTCTATGGTAAACAAGACTCAAGCTGAAGTTTAGGGGACCGGGACGGTGGTGCTGAATCTGACTTCGAAGAAGTCACTTACACTGGAGAACGTAAAGCAAGTACCAATGATTGCTTAGAAAATGATCTCATAGAGTGTTGTGCAAGGCGAGAATGAGGATGGACATCAATATCGGTCAGATGGTGATGCCTATAAGGGAGCTTACTTCAAAAAAGCCTTTTATACCGAAAGGATGTTTAAACTGGAGCTTGTAACATCTGATAGCATCAATGCATTTTCTTCTTCTGGCTACTCTCTTGAATTATGACATAATAGACTAGGACATGTGCATTATAAAAGGATCAACAAGATGTCTAGTCTAGGTCTTATCACCAAATATAGGGGTAAGGAGTTGGAGAAATGTGAACTCTGTGCGTAGAAGACAAAGATCGTCAAAAGGCCGTTAACATGAGCACAGATCTTATGGAGTAGGTACACTAAGATATTTGTGAATTCAAACAACTCTCCACAAAAGTCAAGATGAAGTATTTTATTACTTTCATCGACAATTTCTTGAAGTATGCATTTGTATATCTTTTCAAATTGAATGATGAAGCGTTCGAGAAGTTTAAGATCTTCAAAGATGAAGTTGAACATCAAACCGATCAATAACTCAAGAGATTTAGAAATGTTCAAGGCAGAAAGTATCATTTCTTGGAATTTGCAGCGTTCTGTAAAGAATATGGAATTGTCAATGAAACGACTGCTCCATATTTTCCACAATCCAATGGAGTTACAGAAAGGAAGAATAGGACACAGATAGAGATGATAAACTCTATGTTGCTGACTGTGGGCCTTCCAAAATGCTACTGGGGAGAAGCGGTGCTTACGGCTATATTAATCCTGTATATAGTGTCGGCAACATCAGATATTACACCTCCTGAACTCTAGTTCAAGATCGGACCCAACTTGAATGTCATTCGAGTGTGGGGGTGCTTGGCATACGTAAAGCTTCCGAATATCAAGATTCAGAAGTTAGGACGAGGACCACGAAGACCATATCTCTGGGCTATGATGATAAGAGTGATGTTCAGAGGTTCCTTGATATTAAAACAAATCATATCATTGAATCTCGTGATGCAGAGTTATTTGAAGACAAGTTTGCTAAGGATAAGAATATTGTTCTCGGGAATGTTTCGGAGAACATTATTGATGTCTACGAAGCAAGTAATTACCAGAAAGTTTTTGTCCAAGAAGAAGTTGTCGCAGAGAAGACAACATTTGTACCGAACTCGTTAAGCCACCAGTAAAGCGAGTGAGGAAGTCGAAGGAAATCGGAGATGACTGTGTTACCTACTATGTGGAAGATGATCTGCTTACCTATGATGAGGCAATTAAGATAAGAGACGCTATTTTCTAGAAAGAGGCAATCAATGACGAGTTTGACTCTATTATTTCCAATAATACATGAAAGTTGGTCAATCTTTCTAAAGGAGCTAAATCCAGCGGATGCAAATGGATCTTCAAGAAGAAGATGAGGGCTGATGGAACTGTTGATAATTTCAAGGCTAGGATAATAGCCAAGGGATTTTCTCAGAAGCAGGGGATTGACTACTTTGACACATATGCTCCCTTGGCGAGGATGACTACTATCAGAATGCTGACTACCATAGCTACTATCCATAAACTGATTAATCATCAAATGGATATGAAGAAAGCATTCTTGAATGGAGACTAACTAAGAAGATTTACATGCAACAGCCAGAAGGATTTGCCATCAAAGGTCTTGAAGACAAAGTCTGCAAGTTGGTAAGATTTTTATACGATCTGAAGCAAGCTTCCAAATTATGCCATAAGAAGTTTGACAAAGTTATCAGGTTAATCGGTTACAGGGTCAGTGAGACTGTTAAGTATGTTACACTAAGTTTGATGAGGACATAGGGGTGATCGTTTGTCAATATGTGGATGGCATGCTAATCTTGGGTACGGATCTAGAATATGTCACGAAGACAAAGAATTTTCTCTCGTCCAAGTTCAGAATGATGGATATAGGAGAAGCTGATGTCATCCTAGGGATTAAGATAATCCAAACGAAAGCTGGGCTAGCTTTATTGCAAGCTCATTACATGGAAAAGATTCTCACATGCTATAGATATCAGGATCTTCTACAGATCGATACTCCTTATAGGTGTAATAAGAAGCTGAAGCCAAATTCAGAAGAAGAAAAAAAATGTCACACAGCTGGAGTATTCGAGCGTCATCGAGATTTTAATATATGCTACGAATGTCACCAGTCCTGACATAACTTTCGTTGTAGGTATGATGAGTCAATTTACTAGCAATCCAGGTGTTGATCACTAGAAAGATGTAAAGAGAGTGATGAAATATCTCCAGAGACTCAAAGATATGATCTATGCTTTAGTGGCTACCCAGCAGTGGTAGAAGGCTTTAGTGATTCCATTTGGTACTCAGAAGAGGAAAGCGAGAAATCCACAGAAGGATATGTCTTCTCTATGGGAGGTGTTGCTACATCGTAGAAGTCGAAGAAGTAGACCATGCTCTTCCACTCTTCTATGGAGTCTGAGTTCTTTGCACTGTTTGCTACAACAAATAAAGTAGAATGGATTCAGGAGCTCATGTTTGATCTTCCAGTAGTTGGTGTACAAATCCCTGTCATACCGGTATATTATGACAAACAAGCGGCTGTAGTGGTGGCAACGAATGATCTCTTTAACGGAAAGAAGAGGACTGTAAGACTACGGCACATGACACTAAATGATCGCATCAAAGGAGGCATTGTTGTTGCGAGCCATAAGAACATGGCAGATTCATTCACAAAGGGACTCGAGCACCAGCTGGTCGAAGAGACGACAAGAAAGATGGGCTTGAAGGTAATCTGATATTATGTTTGTACAATCCTACCATTAAGTTTTATACTATTAGTTCAAAGAAAATTCTTCTAGGCATCTAGCTTTTGGTTCAAGAGAGGACTACTAACTGGAAGAATATCAGGTACAGTGGTTAGTCCTCCGAGATATTGTTGGGATACTATCCCTCCAATGTAGTCTACTAATAGTTCTTATATTTGAACATATCCTATGAGGGGTTGGCTATTAGCCTTAATGGGTTCTCGGGCATCGTAGATGTCCGACGTACTTGACATAAAGTACGATAGTACAAAGGAGCGAAGTACTCTATGCTACAGTGGGGTGACACAACCATGAGGTTCCGTGATAGGGTAAAGCCTCAGCTTCGGGCCATGGCATAGCGGCATAGCACTGCATATAGGCAGATAGCCTAATACTGAAGAATGAAGAGTTATAGGTAGTACTATGAAGGGGTTGGGACCCCATCTACAGTAGTACGACACCACGATAAGGTAAAATATATAAAGCCTCGGCTTCAGGCCATGTCACAGCAACGTAGCACCGTAGAGGAGCACAATGCTTCATACTGAGTAGTACAACACTATAAAAAGGCCTATGACCTTATGCTACAGTAGTATGACACCATAAGAGGTGGAACCTCGAATTTGTGCTTTGTTATAGTGGAGTAGCACCACAAGGAAGAGCAATGCTTCTGTAGGACCATTGAGCACCTCTAGAGGGGTATGAATAAAATGTGTGCGGGTGCAATGAAAATAATCACCAATTAAAAAGTAACAGATTATAAACTTTGGCAGATAATAGATGGTAAATAAAATACGATTAAGTAAGAGTCAAGAATTCAAACTCAGTGACACAGTGATGTATACTGGTTTCCCTCTGAGAGGACTAGTCCAGTCATAAGTACTCTTACTCGCTGTTAATCTACTATGGCACAAGCTTTAACTGAGCACTTGCAACTCTTACAACACCATGCTTGACGACAAGTGCACGACCGAATTCACAACACCATATTTGGTGACGAGCGCACGACCGAATCCAGAAGGCAATTGGAAAATTGGAATGTTTTCTGAATGCAGCCTCCAATACAACTCTTCAATACCAAACTCTAGATTAAACAGAAATTGTACTGGCTTGGCTAAGAGTCGTAAAGGCTTATATATGAAAGTAAAAAGCTCAGAACACTTTAGATAGAGAAGAGAAGAGATGAAAATGGGTTGAGTTAAAATGAATGGTAATCTCAACTCTATTTATAGTATTTTTGGTGACCGAATTCGGACATAGTTCGGATGCAAAAATCTCGTATTCGAACGTTGGATGCAGATATCAAGGGAATGGTTAAAACCACCCTGACTGAACTCGGGCCGAGTTATGACCGAGTGCGGACAGAGTTCAACCAGAACTATTTTAGCTAATTTGATGGGTTTTGGGCTATTTTGGTATGTGGACTTTTGGATAGATATTTGTGGATAGTAGGCTATATATTGTGGACTGAGAATAGATAAGCCAGTACCGATCCGAACAATCTCACATTTTTTTAGACTCAACAAAAAAATACAGAATAAATATGAAAACCTATAACCCTTTGATGACGTCTTTTTCCTAACATTGAAGACGCATTTTTTTAAGGCATTCTTCCAAAGATAAACAGATTTGGAAATCTAAATACCTTTCGGGGGCTTCGCCCCCGAAACCCCATGGGGGGCGCTGTCCCCTCGACCCTCGTCCGCTGTAACACCCAGTTTTCCAGAAGAGGGTAATTTTAAAATTTTGTAATTATAATTATTATTTAATGATATTTATTTCATATTATATTTTTTAGTGATTTTTAATTATTTTAAACTATTTAAAATCATGACTTGTAATTTTTGGTGTTTTGCTAGTGAATAGTAGAGACTGCCTACCCTAGAGCCTAGCCATGTGATTATGGTATTTTTGACATTTTTGGGGTTATTTGATTTTATTATAATTTATTTGAATTTATGGGAATTTGTAGAATTTATTTTGGAATTGTTTGAATCAGCGTTGACTAGGTTGACTTTGACTAGCAATGACCATGGTAGACCAACCTAGGAGCTAACCCTAGTTGATTTTGGACTTGGTTAGATTATGTAACCCTAGTTAGACTAGAGTTAACCTATGGTTTAGTCATTTAAACCCAAGTTAGAATAGAAGGCATTTAGACACAAGTCATGACTTGTGATTTAAACCATTGATCAATGACTAGCCTTAAAGCCCATAGGCCCACACCATGAACCAAACCTAACCCTAATCATCCAATGGCAGCCACCATTGATCCTTTTCCCCTATTTAATCCCCTCCTAGAATTTAGGGCTAGCCTCCTTAGGAAATTTTGCAAGTTTTGGAAGAGGTGAGTCTCCATCTTCAAAAATCCCTAGAAAATCCATTTTAACTCCTTTCTAATCCAAACAAATTACAATAGGTTCTAATTGATGTTTTCTTACTGTTGGAATTTGTTATTCTCAGTTTTCTATCAATTTGAAGGAGTTTGGTGGTATTTGGGAATCCTCATTCAAGGAGTTTTTTTGTTGGAGAACATCATAGGTAAAATCCTAATCCACCCATTAAAATTCTAGTTTCTTTGCATGTAGACCTAGCCCTAAGTGTCCTGGTCCTGTAGGTATGCCTAGACCTAGGTTTTGTATCCATTTCGTGTCCTAAATGGACACGTATCAGTCCCTTCCTATATGTGTTTGGTGAAATGCCTCAAAGGGCATTTCGAGTGATTTTTCAGGAAGTGTTTGAATAGAAAATTAAGTTTTTAGGTCGCTTATGGGTTTCTGATTGTTTGGACACATTTGGTGTCGTGTCGGGGTCGTACTGGACCCATGGACACGCCCGCGCGCGTGCGAGCTGCACTGTCCTGCTGCTAGGGGTCCAGTGCTTCGTGGATACGGCGATTGGACTCGTGCCACTTGGCACAGACCAAGGGGCAATGACTGTCAGGTCACCCCATGAGTCTGGAGTCCAGTGGTGTCGTATCGGACACGTACGAGGCTGTGCATTGATCTTATACTGTTTAGTTTCAGCAGATTTTTGTGCACTGATACGCACTTCTGGACACGTCCATGTGACACGTGGACCCGTGTCAGGCTGTATCAGACCTAGAGCTACACTAGGCAAACCTATATGCTTGACCACGAGGCTCGTGTCGTGCTATGTCGAGTACACGACACGCATGTACTCGTGCACTGCACAGTGTGCTGTTATACACTTTTAATGTTTAATTTCGTGTGGACACGCCATGTCAGGCTTTGGGTGACACGAAATAAAGTATGGGGCTCGTGCACATGTTGTTCTTCTATTACCAACCATTAAATCTATATTTTAACTTGATTTTTATCATCATTTGCCATTTACCCTGATTTTTGAAACATAGTTCAATTCCAGAATTTTCCCACTTCCTAAAACAAATTTTGACAGATTAATTAACTTAATTAGATGTTGTTAATGAATGTTTAATACCCTATTACAGTAGGACTATAGGTATCCTAACTGTAGGATTGAATTTGGCATGAATTGGTTATGTATTGCATTCATAATTGGGTTTGATACTTGGGACTATTTTAGTGAACTGTCATTAGGTTGCTAATCTCATTCACTAACACATGGTTTATCCCATTGTTGATGTCATAATGTTGAACCTGAGATCATCATACAGTCCACACACATGTTCCATTTCCTTACAGAAATCTGAGATGGTATGAGGTTTGGGTTCAAAAAAAACTGAGAATTCAATTAGAGGACTGATGGGGACTGTTTAATTGGTTTTATGTGTGATATTGAGTTTGTTGAACTATTGTTTAATACTTAAAACTGAATGCTAAGTAGGGGACTGTTTGGATTGATAAACTGTTCTTTTTAGGTTCTTTTGAATTCAAATTCTGAGAATGAAAGTTGGGACTGAACTGATTTATTTTAGCTCCTATTTGAACTGATTTAAATGTTTTTTTTAATGTATATAAACTGAATTTGTATGGGCTGTTAAAACTGATTTTTGGGGGTTTTGTTTGAACTGTGAATGAATGTTTGGCTGGAAAACTGAGATTGGGTTCTGTGTAATCTGGAATTGTAATGTGGTTCATGTTTTCAGGATTGCCATAGTTCACTGTTTTGCATTGTTCCTATAACACTGTTTTATATATCTATTACACACTCACATGTCTCATGTCACACACATGCTTACACAGTCTCTCACTCACTGTTTTGGCCTGTCACTCTATCACACATGCTCACTCACACACTCTAGCCTATCATACTCTATCACACACTTAGTACCACACTCTCAAGCCACACACACACACACATGTGTTTGCCATGAAATATAAAAGAACAAAACAATTATCGGAGGACCGAACTTTTACTTTACGTTACAAACTCGCTTGTACAAAGAAAGCCTAGGGACGAAAACCTAGGTACAGCAGTCTAAGTACAATTGCTTATTTTAGATTCTGGGGGGTGACGATAGAGGCTCGGGAAGGCGACGGCAGCCCTGCCTTACTCCTTGGACGATCGGTATGCAGCCTTGGCTCCTTGTGAAAAGATGGTTGGCGTTGACGAAGAAATGCTCTTTTTGCTCCTCTGTTGCTCTTCTGGCTTCTCTCTCTCTCTGTGTATTCTTTTCTCTGACTATTGGGGAGTCTCTCTGTATATACGTATTTTTCTCTCTGAAATTGTATATCTCCCAAGGTAATGGCACCTTGCTATTTATAATAGTGGGATATAATCATTAGGGTTGCCAATGATTAATTTTTGGAGATGGCGGCGACTTGGGGATTGGTCAATCTAGGCCATTCATCTTGATTATGATGAATCTGGGCCATTAGGTGTAGATTACACCAAATTCCATGAGCAATTAATGCTGATTGGAACAAATCTTCCTTGTACTGATCTTCTGATATCTGCGAATAAATCAGATTTATTTTTCTGCCACGTATCCCAGATTTATTCAAATTTGACCCAATCTTTAATGGCAGCCTATCTGAGGAATTAATCGGCTTAGGACACGTGTCCTAGGAGCTGCTGGGGGATTTGGACCGCATGACTAGTGAGCCACATATGAATGTGAGCCGCATATGAATGTGAGCCGCATATGGTTAAGCCCACGTGCCAGGGCTGCGTGGGCAGTGCCCCTCACTTGAGTCCTCTAACCACAGAGGAGTAATCCTTGTGGGCCGCATAGGTATATATCCGCCTGGGCCGTATGGACATGATCCTCTTGAACCGCATGAGAAGTCCTCGCTCGAGCCGCATGAGGCTTTCATGGCCTGAGCCGCATAGGATGTTTCCTGGCCGCATGAATCATTTCCTTTAGTATTTTCCATGCATCTACAAGACCCCCTTCAAAGTTTTCAATTTGCAAAATTGAAATACTTTAAATAAGAAGAATGGCTGGATATTCTTCCGGCCGCATATAAAGTCCTGACCACATAGATATCTTGGCCGCAGGGGACTTTCGAGCCGCATAGTTGCTTTCAGCCGCATGGCCATTTGAACCGCATATGCCCTTTGCCACGTCATTATGCCATGCGTGTAGATTTTTTTGGGACAGGATCCCAAAACATGTAATGCTTTTTTCTTCCTTTAAATAAAGAGTACTTTCAATTCTACCCTTCATTTGTATTGCTTGCTGCGCCTGTGATATTGTGGTGATGTTTACCCCCGTATAGGGGATATATTTGTGGACCTGTTACCCATGGCGTACCTTGGTTTTAGGCAGAGGTAACAAGTTTTGATCAGGGTACCTGAAGCAGCCATAGCGAAGTGGTCATGGGTGCTCTTGGTATTGAGAAAAAGGAATGTCGTAGAGCAGCTGGGCTCCTGGGGCCTGATGAGGTGATAGATTTATGCTGAAAAATTTAGCTGAGGATATTTGTGGACCTATTATCCTTGGCGTACCCTGGTTTAGGGCACGGATAATAGGATGAAGGGGAACTGACATACTTGCTCAGAGGTGACGAGGACATGGCAAGTGGGAAGGTTTTTTTTAAACGTAGAGTCTTCCTACTCAGAGGTAATAAGAACATAGCAGGAGTGAACTCGACGGAGGATATTGATGGTCAGCAGAGGACATTTGTGGACCTATTACCCTTGGCGTACTCCGGTTGTGGGTACAGATAATAGGTCGAAAGGGGGTCATCATACTTACTCAGAGGTAATAAGGACATGGCAAGTATGAAGGTTTCTTCGACGGAGCCTTCCCATTCAGAGGTAATGAGGACATGACAGAAGTGGGCTCAATGAAAGAGGGCACATAGAACAACTCAGAGGTAATGAGGACATGGAAGTTCTACGTAGGGGGTGATTTGTTTTTTGGCGGAAGTGGAACGGCTCAGAGGTAATGAGGACATGGCCGTCTTGGAAGTTTGTGGACCCGTTACCTTTGTTGTGCACTGGGAGTACAGGTATTAGATCATGAAGGAGGATCTCTTGTAGGAAAAAAGTTCAGCGGTATGGTTATACATGACTTTCTTTCAAAAGAGTGACCAGGATGTAAGTTCAGGGGTACCGATGGGTACATAACTCGACAATACATGAATGTTGGAATCAAAGTATAAGTTCAGAGGTACCAGCAGGTACATGACTTGGAAATTTAGGATATCTTTGTGGAAGAAGGGCATGAGTTCAGCGGTACACGCGGGTACATGACTCAAAAATCTAGAATATTGTGGGTGCGAGCTCAGCGGTACCAGCAGGTACGTGACTCGGGAATCTAGAGAATGGTGAGTGTGAGTTCAATGGTACCAGCGGGTACGTGACTCAATGATCTGGCAAACTATGAGGGTGAGTTCAGTGGTATCAGCGGATACATGACTCAATAATCTAGAAATTTATGGAGTGAGTTCAGTGGTACCAGCGGGTACGTGACTCGAGAATCTGGAAAAATATGAGGGTGAGTTCAGTGGTATCAGCGGATACATGACTCAATAATCTGGAAATTTATGGAGCGAGTTCAGTGGTACCAGCGGGTACGTGACTCGAGGATCTGGAAAACTGCGAGGGTGAGTTCAGTGGTATCAGCAGATACATGACTCAATAATCTGGAATTCATGGAGTGAGTTCAGTAGTACCAGCGGGTACGTAACTCGAGGATCTGGAAAACTGCGAGGGTGAGTTCAGTGGTATCAGCAGATACATGACTCAATAATCTAGAATTCATGGAGTGAGTTCAGTGGTACCAGTGGGTACGTAACTCGAGAATCTGGAAAACTGCGAGGGTGAGTTCAGTGGTATCAGCGGATACATGACTCAATAATCTAGAAATTTATGGAGCGAGTTCAGTGGTACCAGCGGGTACGTAACTCGAGGATCTGGAGAATATTGTTTAAACATAGTATTTTTTTAGGAACTTGCCGTTGACGGGCAACATGAGCAAGTCTCCGTTCTGCTTGGCGAGGCGGTAAGCACCGTTAGAGAACACGGCCTCGATGACAAATGGACCTTCCCACTTTGGCTGGAACTTGCCGGCGGTCTTGTGAGTCATGACCATCGGCCTCCGGACTGCCAGAACAAGATCACCCACTTGGAATGTTCTGATTTTGACCTTCTTGTTGAAGGCTCCTGAGATGCGTGCTTGGTATAGCTCGATCCTTTGCTGAGCTAGGAGGCGCTTTTCATCTAAGGCCTCTAACTCTTGTAGTCGACGTCGGTAGTTGTCATCCGTTGTTAATTGATAAGTGAGGGCGACGCGGAGTGAGGGTGTTTGAGTCTCTAACGGGAGAACTGCCTCACTCCCGTATACTAGCGAGAATGGTGTATTCCCGGTGGCGGTTCGAATTATGGTACGATAAGCCCATAAGCATTCGCCGAGCTTTTCGTTCAAGTCGCGCTTGTTGGAGGAGACGAACTTCTTGAGGAGTTTGATGATTGTTTTGTTGAACGCCTCTGCTAACCCGTTTGCTGTCGGGTTGTACGGCGTCGAAGCGATATTCTGAATACGGTATTTATCGCAAAATCGATAGAATACGTAGCTTGCAAACTGCGGACCGTTATCATGGATGATCCTTCGTGGCAGTCCAAAGCGGTAGATGACGTGATGCTTAAGGAAGCTGATCCCGTTTGAAGTCTTGACTTCTGCGAGTGGGACAGCTTCTGCCCACTTGGAGAAGTAATCAGTGATCGCAAGTATGAAGCGATGTCCTCGGGAGGAAGGTGGAGTGATTGGACCAATGATATCCATTCCCCATGCTTCGAATGGCCAGGACGCCACTGTCGGATGTAGAAATTCGGATGGTTGGTGAATGAAGTCCGCATGGACTTGGCAGGCTTTGCATTTTCTTGCATAGTCTATCGCATCAGCCACCATCGTGGGCCAATAGTAGTCCATTCGACGAAGGCAATCTTGTAGTTTTGGGTCGGGCTGGTGGGCCCCGCAGACACCGTCATGAGCTTCTCGTACTGCTTCTTTGGCTTCTGCGTTTGACAGACACCGAAGTAATAATCCATCGTAGGAGCGGCGATACAGCATCTTCGTCTCTGTATCGTAGAAGAATCTGAGAGAACGCCTTCTAATGGAAGTGGCTTCCTTTGGGTTCTCGGGCAGGATGTCGTAGGCGACGAAGTCGATGAATGGTTGTCTCCAATCTGGGGCATCATCGATCGTCTGTGCGGAATAACTTGCCATGAATTGCACATTGTTTTTGGGACAGACCAGTTCATGGCCTATCACTTCCACTGATTGGCGATCATAATTCGGAACTATTAGGGAAGCGGCAAGACCAGCTAGGGCATCGGCTTCAATATTTCGGAGTCTGGGGACGTGCTCGATGAAGAACTCCTCAAATGACGAGATGATATCGATCGCTATTTGGTGATAAGGGATCATGTCTTCATGGCGGACTTCGTACGAACCCCGGATCTGATTGACGATTAGTTGGGAATCGCCGTATGCTTCAAGGTATTCTACCCCCAGCTTTCTTGCAAGTTGGAGGCCAATGACCAGAGCGTTATACTCGGCCACATTGTTAGAGCTGGGTTCTGTGAGGGAATAGGCACGGTTGATTACCAATCCGGAAGGGGAGACCAGCACTACCCCGACTCCGATGACTATATTGCCTTTAGGTCCGGTCCTTGAAGCACCATCAAAGAACATTCGCCATATAGCCTCGTGAGAGGTTGTATGCGAGTCGGCGACCTCGTCTGGAATCTCTTCGTATATTCTGGAGGATTCCGAGCCTGGGTGGGCTGCTAAAAAGTCCGCCAGGGCTTGACCTTTGACTGTCTTTTATGGGACAAAGATCATATGATAAGGGGACAGCAATATTGCCCATGTAGCGAGTCGAGAGCTAAGTGCCCCTGGTTTGGTCATGAGGACTCTGAGAGGGTTGACCCGTGAGATCACATGTATCGTTTGTCTGGTGACATAGTGTCACATTTTCTGAATGGCGAACACCAAGGCGAGGCATTCCTTCTCTACAGCGGTGTATCGGTGCTCTGGCCCAACCATCATTCGGCTGAGATAGTATATGGCTTGTTCGTGGCCTGCATCGTTGTTTTGTGCCAACAGGGTACCGAGGGAGTGTTCCATTGCTCGTACATAGAGCAGGAATGGTTTTCCAGGGGCTGGGGCTACCAAGACCGGAGGATTTGACAAATATTCTTTGATGCTGTCGAAAGCACGCTGGCATTCCTCGTCCCATACGAATGAGACTCCTTTCTTCATGAGGTGCGTGAATGGTCGGCATCGCCCGGAGAGGTTGGAAATGAAACTTCTGATGTAAGCCAGCCTCCCTTGAAGGCCTCTGAGTTCGCGAAGATTTTTCGGAGGACCCATCTCCATGATTGCTTTTGTCTTCTCAGGGTCTACATGGATACCCTTTGCAGTGATGATGAAGCCTAAGAACTTCCCGCTGGATACGCCCAGAAAGGACTTCGTGGGGTTCATCTTCAAATTGTGCGTTCGCATTAGGTCGAATACCGTCCTTAGATCCTGCAGATGGTCTCCCTTGCTACGGCTTTTAACGGCTATATCGTCAACATAGCACTCCACCGTCTTGCGTAAGTGGTCTCTAAAGATGATGCTCATGGCTCTTTGATATGTGGCGCCAGCATTTTTTAAACCGAAAGGCATGACTGTGTAGCAGTACGTGCCAATCGGTGTTCGAAATGATGTATGCTTTTCGTCGTCAGGAGACATTTTGATTTGGTTGTACCCCGAGAAGCCATCCATGAATGACATGCATTCGAAGCCGCAAGTATTGTCGATCATGATGTCTGTAATAGGAAAGGAGAATTCATCTTTGGGGCACGCCTCGTTCAGGTTGCGGAAGTCGATGCAGATTCGAATCTTTCCATTCTTCTTGAGGACGGGTACTATATTGGCGACCCAATCGGGATGTTGCTCCTCAAGAACGAAGCCGCTGGCTATCAGTTTGTTGACTTCGGCTTCGATCGCGTCCATGATGCCTGGACGGAAGCGTCGCTGTTGTTGCTTGACCGGCTTCGTATCTGGTCGGGTGTTGAGTTTGTGAAGAGCGATGTCAGGATTTAACCCTGGCATGTCTTCATAACTCCAGGCGAACACATCAATGTACTCTCTGACAAGTTCTAACAGCGACTCCCGTTCTTCGTCAGTTAGGCTTTTACTGATAAAAATCGGTTTTGGAGAAGATTTGCTGCCGAGATCCACTTGTATGACCTCATCTTCAGTAGGAGGTTCTTTCAGTTCGAACCGCTTTTCCCATTGTGCGTCTAATTGCTGGGCCCATGGCTCTAGCTCGAGGATTTCGAGGATGTCTTCGTCTTCCTCGTAAGCGTCGGTGAATGCCATGTTGTCTGACAGGACTCGTCTGAATATATCCCCGATGCTGGTATCTGAGTCGGAAGTTGGTGATCCGGTTGAATGTGACTGCCAGTTGCATTCTTTATCTAAACTTTCAGGGGTCGTAGTAGGCGTTACATACCCTAACCCGCATCGAGTTTTGTTATAGTAGTTCCGTGGTTTGCCCGCCGGGACTGGCGGCTTCAAAGGTAATCGTCGCCCAGTGCCGTAGTTCAATCCTGGCGTCGTCTCTAGATCATACCCCTATTTCTGCATGAGTATTTGGATTGAGGGCTATAGAGATACAGAGGCAGTCTTCCGGCATCTGACCCGAGGTCGACTTCTTCTGTGGTGAGGGGATGCGGGTTGTTCGTCCGGCCAAAGATGATCGGATGATCTCCTCCCTCGAATATTCGGTAAGCGTCTTCTACTGGAGTAAGCTGGATCGCGGTGTACACATTTGTCACCTGTGTGTGTAGGTGAGCGCCTATACCGTGTTCCATAGCATACATTGTACATAGCTTATTGAGCTCGGTGTAGTTCAAAGATCACCCTTTATTGACGAAGTAAGGTATCTTTTCTAGGGGGATTACATCGTCAGCAGAGGAGACATTGGTGTGGGTAGCCATATACTTGGCTACCTCCGGTTCCTCTTCGGCTACCCCCTGTGTGAACGAAGACTGAGAGGACGACCTGGGAAGCTTGATTGTCAGTGGTTCAGTTGATGGAGTTGAGCGTGGTGTTGTTGGCAGACTAGTGTCACGACCCGCACCCACTGTCAGGGTACGAGAACGTAACAACGCCCAGCCTACGCCGCAGTATCGGCGGTAGAACGCTGTCCTAGGTCAATCATCTAACAATATAAAAGTACCTGTACAGTATATACTCTCCGAATGGAGGTGATATAACAATATGCTGTCTCAATCACATCTAAGGTAGAAGAATGAAAAACAGATAGATAGATAGTAACTCAAGGAGAACCATAGCATAGATGAAAAAGGTCTAAGTGTCTAGTACAACATAATATCCAGAACTGTCAACTCATAATACAAAAGTCTAAGAGTCTATACATCTCCACATCTCAAAATACAACACAGAATGTGAGAAAAAAAGATATAGAAAAGACTGCCTAGACTAAACTGGTCTAGACTACTGGAACATCCTCCTCAGCTGTAGGTGGAACCTGCTGAGGGTCCACAATATAAGTATCATCTAGTCCTGCTCCATAATAGGTAGACACCAGGGCCTCATCCTCATCCTCTGTAATATTTTCAACAGGTCCAATCAGGACAGGAATGAGCACAATATATCTCACACAGTGCATATCATGTTAGGAAATACGATACAGGCAATAGAGTAAGATACATGAACTGCTGAAAGGAAATATACGCTGTAAAAGAGATAGCTGTAATGAAATATCTACTGTATATAGAGAACTGTAAGTGACTAGTGATGTAGAGCATAAGATAGGCATGTGAATGGCTGGACTTATACATGATTACACTACGGAGTTTGTACATGATTACACTACTTTGGAATTATTCACATGTCCACTTCTACTCCCCCGTTTTCCCCAATCAATACACAAGGATCTATACAAGTTACGTTATTGTACATGATATCACATGGGGCCCATGAAAGGGTGCACATGATTGTATACATGAGAGCTCAGTAAACATGAGAGTACATGATCACATGAGTGTACATGAATAATGGAAGCATATGAGTACATGATGATAGTGAAACACACATAACATGAAGTACCCGATGCTCCCGAGGGGGATAACATCTCATGTAAAGATCCATATAGTACCAATCCGTGTTACCAACGTGACAGCAACAAGTAAAGTAATCTAGAGCGAGAAGTAAAGCCTGAACAAGTATGAAACGGTCAGAGAATGTACTCGCCTGATAACTGAATGTCTGAAGAGGATATACTGCCTGAGGAGAGGTGTCTGGCTCCTAATCAGAGCAATACAAGTCACAATGTATCCACAATGGTAAAAATAAAGTATACAATGCATACTACATGATTCCTAAGCCAAACTAGGTCAAAGTCAAACTTGGTCAACTCTAGACAATTCTAACAGTCAACTAAGTCAACTTAAGTCAAATTTAGACAAATCAAGGTTCTAGTCAACTTTAGATTAGTCAACAAGGTAATTGGGTCAAGGGTCAACTATCCAAGTCAACTCTATAAGGTTAACTCAACTAACCATAGGCTAACTTGTCTTAGGTTACCTAAGATACCATAATACAAAGCTAAGGTATAACCAACTTCTTATATAAGGTATACCACATATAAATACATATATTTAGTACAACATCAAACTTAATCTTATAATCAAGCTAAACCATAGTCTAACTCAATCAAGACTCAACTCTAAGTATCCTACTTAACCCCATACCTATCTTCACTCTACATAGGGCTATCTATATAACCAAGTCATAAATAATACCCTTATATAGGTCAAAGTCTAAACCAACTAGTCAATAGTCTAGGGTTTAGTCAAACTTAGGTCACCAAGTCATTTAGAGTCCATCCAAACTATTTCTAGGCCAATTTGGTTAAGGTTTGACCTATAGTTGACTTTGGTCAACCATGGTCAAACTTGTAGTCAAACTAAGTCACAGGAAGTCATACTAAGTCAAATAAGGTCAAACAAGATCAAACAAGGTCAAACAAGTCCAAGTTAGGTCAAACAATGTTAAACTAGTTAAGTCTTGGTTTACTAGTCAATTAGGGTTAGGCCTAATGGCCATAGGCTAGTATCATAGCCCATAGGTTAGTACTCCTAGGTCAAGGCTAATGATGGGGTTTTCATATAGACCTATAACTAGGAGTCACATATATATATATCTATATAATACCCAATATCAATATAGGAATAATACATATAATACAACCCACGTATTTATATATAATGATAACACTATATATATATATCTAATACAATATATATATCATATATATATATATATATGTAAACAAAACCTATATATATATATATATAATCATATATATAGAGAGAGGAAAGAGAGAGACTCAATGAGAGAGAGAGCTAATCAGTGAGAGAGGGAGAGAGACTGAACAGTGGGGGGGTGTGTCTCAGGTTTCCTGAGACAGGAAACCCCCACAGAAAACACACACACACACCACATATACATACATATATATATACACACACCACTACACCTACACACAACCAAAACTCCCCACATTCGATCCACACTCACAAATACATATATACTTCACATCTACACACTAAAATACACTAGTCTAATGTATTAAACACACACAAAATCGAATTGAAATTCGATTTTCAAAACTGGAAATTAATCCCAAAACAGGGACTGTTGCACTGTGCACTCGAATTTGAGGTAATTCGAAATACACGCAACCAAACGAGCTAAGACTCGTATCCCAAGGTTGGTAACTGGTGCCCCACACATACCCTAGTGTCCTAGGTACTTGACACGACATCACGACACGGTTTCTCGTGTCCAAACACAAGAAAACCACACCCGGGTAAACTCTGATACACACGCACACACACAGTATCGTGCACGCGTGCACTTAGCTCTAGGACACGACACACTCATCCACGTGTCTCGTGCTCGTGGGGGAAAGTTCGCCTAGGGGTCTACTAGGTGTCCACTAACCTGATTCGTGTCCAAGTGTCCGCGTGTCCGAGTTCTACGTGCGTATCAGAGAGGTCTGAAACGCGTGTGCTGTGCCAGTGTACGACCCGTGCGAGTGGATTTTCTCCCTCGACACGACACGTCGTGACACAAGACTTTAGGGGTGTCTTATCAGACACTACCCCTAGGTCTGTGCCAAGTGGCACGTGTCCACGTGTCGTGTCGTGTCCACACGAGGGGTCTGGTAGCAGGGGAGCTACGCAGTGCCTCGTGCACAAGTGTCGGGGGTTCGTGTACTTCACACGTGGCACGTAGGGCCACGTGCTCGTGTCAGGGGGTAGCCTAGGTCTAGGACTAGGGATTAGGCATGACACTTTGTGTCCACGACATGTGTGGTCATGACACGAAGTGTCGAACAGTGGGGTTTAATCAGTGTGCAGTGCATTGCAGTGCAGTGCTTAACAGTGTGTTCGTATCCAATTTGGACACGGACACGACATGATAACATGCTCAGTCCTAGGGTTTCGTGTCCTACATGTCTAGAGCTACCCAAAAATATAATTTGTTTCACAAAAACACAAGGTTTAGTCCTAAGTGGCATTTACACAAACACTGAAATTAAGACACAGACACGTGTCCGATACGGACACCAAAACACATCAAAATCCTACCAAACTTTACCCACAGTATTGTTATCCCTATATGAATGCATTTATGAAAGAAAAACAGGAATTTGACTAGGTTTGTGAGAAAATACCTATTGAGTGAAAACTCAAGAAAACAACTTCTTGGGGGGGGGGGGTTGTTCACTGTCCTTGGGGGTGCCCACAGCTAGGGTATCCTTGCTAGCTAGCCTTCCTTGGTATCCTCACTAGTAGGGGGTTCCAACGCAAGAAACGGGGCTCAATTTGGTGGAGAAATGGTCAAGTTATGGAGGTGTGAAGTTGAGGGAAAACCTAAACTCCAATGTATTGAAAATGAAGCCTTTCTTGTGAAGGGTGTACACATATGGAGGGGGGTGTTCTTGGCTGCCATGGGGGGGGTAGGGGTAGGCTATAGGGTCCCCTTCCACCTTGCAAGACTTAGTCTCTAAGGCTTTGACTAGGGGTTAGATATTCTAGGTTTATAAAATATCCTAGAAAGTTAATTATCTAGATATTTATCAACCTAGATATTTACACATAAAGTAAATATCTACACTTAGTCTTCTAGGTTAGTGACTAACCCCTAGATTAGGGTAAACTAGCTTAGGGACTAACATAACAATAATCAATAATTAAATAATAATAAAAACATATAAATTCAAATAATTCCAAATAAATCCTAGAAAATTACCAAAATACCCCTTAGGCTAAAAATCACTAAAATGATATTCTAAGCCTATGGTCAAGTTCTCATGGTCATGGCAACTTCTAGGTTAGAGAAAACTAGGGTTTACACTAAGTTATTCTAACCAAAATCACAAAGTCATAAGTCATGACTTAGCATGACTTAGAAAATGGTTTAATCACACTAATAATCACTATAAACCATATCATGCCCTAATCACCATTATTAAATAATAAAAAAATAATAATTCTTCAAAAATCCCTAAATTCTGAAAATAGGGTGTTACAACTAGCAACCCCCAGTTTGGTACTCGACGTGGGGCGAGGAGTGGTTGGTTCGCTAGAAGTGTCAGACCTTGCGTCGAGGTGACGACCCTTCTTGGGAAGGCGTATCGTCAGCGGCTTGTCGGAGGTATTGAGCTTCCCTGTTTGGGGTTGACTGACTCTCGGCAGTCTTATTGTCAGTGGCCCCGTTGTGGGTCTCGGCACTTGGCCGGACCTTGGCAGCCGGATTATCATCTGCTCCTCTTGTGCCGAGAGGCTGATCGCGTCCTTCCGCAGAGTGGCGGTGAGGGGTGCGGATAGGGCTGGCGATGGGTAGGGTAGGGTAGGGTAAGGGCAGGAAGAGGGCAGGGTAGGGTAGGGTATTGACCTTTTTTTGATATCCTAGGGGAGTCATGAGGGTAGGGTAGGGTAGCCCTCTTCCAAAAAACCAATACCCATTACCCGTCCTTACCCTTTACCCTCACAGGGTAGCTGAGGGTCAGGGTAGGGAGGGTAAGGGTATTACCCTTGCCATTTCATTTTTTTAACTTTGAAAATCAATTTTTTTGCTACTAAACAGGGGGGAATATTTTTTCTTTCCATTTCATTTTTTTCAGATTTTGACAACATTCAAAATCATAACAACTTAACAAGAAATAATAGGGAGTATTTTTTTTACTAAAGGCGCTGAACCCAATTATATAGTAGAACATGGGCTGCCTACATACCCAAGGAGGGGGCTAGACCTGACTCCTTAGGATCAAGCACCATGTTGTTCTCCTAATCCTAAGTACTAATTACAAAAAACTACAAGGTATCTGGGTAATTGCACTAGGGTAATTACACTAGCCGTTCAGTTCAGGATAGGGAGAAGGGTAGGGTCGAGGGTTTTAAAGGGTTAGGATTAACGGGTAGTAGGTAGGGTAGTGATTCAGGGTAGGGTAGGGTTCAGGGTAGGGTTACAGGGCAGAGGGTAGGGCGGGTAGGGCGGGTACCCGGGTAATTACACTAGGGTATCAGAATAAAACCCTTACCCTACCCTAATTCCAAGAGAGTAAGGGTAGGGCTTCCTTCGAAGGGTAAAGGGTACCCGTGGGCACCTGAGGGTGCAGGGTACCCGGCTAGGGTAGAGGGTATGAGGGCAAAATCGCCACCCCTAGGTGCGGACTTGCCCGGTTTGCGAGCTTGGAGGTGGATCGTCAGGGGTCCTTCGGATCGCGTAGCCGTTTCGGTACTAGCTTGTTCATTTCCTTCATCAAGGTGCCTCTTCGACTTTTCATATAAGCAGGAGTCCGAGTAGTAAGATTCGACCCCTTTGAAAGGATCGATATCAGCAAATTTTGTCTTCACGAAGCCGTGTTTGTCGACATATTTGAAGCACTGGTGTAGCGTGGAAGGCATGATCATATAATCGTGTATCCATGGGCGCCCCAAGAGGATATTATAAGAAGTGTCTGCATCTATGACATAGCAGGTGACTTCGGATTGGAGGTCACCTATTTGACACTTTAGACGAATCTTCCTAATAGGGTAGCTCCTGTCCGAATTGAAACCGCTGATGGCGGTGCTTGTAGGTGTCAGGCGATGCATTGGAATACGGAGATGATGTAGCAGACCCTTTGGGATGATGCTTATGGAAGAGCCAGGATCAATGTGCATCTGATCCACCTTCACGTCGCCGATGTATCCCGTGTAGTATAGCGGGCGATCATGTAGGTTGGTTTTGATGAGCATGTCCTGCAGAGTAAAGACGATATTGGGCATTGCTCCCGTGCAGGCACTGTCTTGGAGATCCACGGGTGAGTCCTCCCCGGTGAGGTTGGATTGAGCGAGATAGGCATCGGCATTTTGGAGTGCTTCGCTCAATGCAATGCAAACGTCCTTGGAGAGCCTTAGGAGTTCGTATAGTGACAATTTGGCCGGAGTGTTAGCCAATTGTGCTAAGATGTCAAAGTTATATGGCCTCTCTAGCCCTAGGGCTGTGTCCTTTCGGAGTGATTTGTCGAAGCGAGTCTCCTTCGGCCTAGGCTTGTCGGTCGTCGAAGGCTGAGCCGGTCCCGGAGCATCAGTTGTAGTAGGTTGATGATTTTCAGCTGGGCTGTCAACCACAGGTTGGGATTGCGCTCCGGACTGCGTGACGACGGCTGTAGCTTCCTCGTTGTCTGCTGAGATTGTATGGCAGGTCCTGATTTTTCTACTCTTTTTGTTAGTAGAAGATGGTGTGGGCCGAGTTACTTCTGACACCAAGTCTGGATGGACCCACATGACCTCCCCTCGTGAGGTGGTGAGAGGTACTAGACCAGCAGCCTGTTCCCGGGGAGGTGGAAGATTGGTAATCTCCATCGTCGCCAAAGGGACGGGGATTACCCCGTCTTGAGTCTCCGTCGGAGGAAAGCTACCGAATTGTACGGACACCATATTGGCTGCTACGGTTACTTCTTCGAAGTCGATGGCCAGAGCGTTCGAATCGATGAGACTTTGGATGTACCGTTTTAGTTGGTAGCAGTCGTGTGTAGCGTGGTGTACATAACGGTAGTAATGGCAGAACTTTGGGCTCTCCAAATCAGCCGGCCGAGGCTCCCGCCTCGGTGGAGGAAGCTGAATTCTACCTCCTTGTATGAGCATGTCCAAGATAGGCTTGACGTGGCCGTCTTCGAAAGAGTAAGTGATCTGAGGCCATTCTTTGTCTGCTGGTTGTGACTCAGGCTTCTGGGCCGTGTCGGCCACCATAGCCTGCTTTTCCTTGCTGTCCCGATTGTTGGAGGAGTTACCCCCATTATCGTTGTTGGGATGCTTGTCCTTGTTTTCTCCTTCTGAGATGTGTAATCCCAGTTGGCGAGCCTTCTTCAGTCGTTCTTCGGCGCTTGTGGCGCTGATGATGAACGCCTTCCAATCTTTGAATTGACTTTCGCCCATCCAGAGACTGATCGTTGGAAGCAGTCTCTTTTGGCAAATTTCAATCAAAGAGGAATCTGGATTTTCGGAAGGCAGCTTCATGGCGGTCTGGCGGAACCACTCGATGTAGTTCCTTGTCAACTCCTTCTTCCGTTGGACGACGTCCATGAGAGTGGACATAGTGACGTCCTGTCCTACTTCGTAGAATCGTTCCAAGAACAGGCGCTTGAAGCCGGCGAAGGAGTGGATGCAGTTGTCCGGTAGATTGCGGTACCAATCGAAGGCGACTCCTTCCAATGCCCCGATGAATAACCGTGTGAGGATCACATCATCATGGGGCAGATGGTCGGTGGTGACCTCAAAGTAAGTGATGTACCAACTTGCTGAGGTTTTGCCATCATACGGGTTGATATTGAACGGCTTATATCTTGGTGGGAATGGAATATCCCTCCATTCAGTAGGGTATGGTTGCCGTATTCTGAGATCTTGAGCGTTTTCTCGGGCATGGAACATGGCTCGGAGCTCCTGGACCTCTCTCCTTACTTCTCGGGTCTCATCTGTCGCGATAGGAATTTTATTTCGGGAGGATTATTGCCCGAATTTGGTGCCGCTGAGTTTGAATCTATATTGACCGCGGGGCCCGTGCTTGTTTGACCAGGCGTTCCTCCTTGTAGAGTGGGCAGGGCCGCTTTAATCTCGTCTACAGATTTGACCAAAGCAAGTAATATGGCTTCGAGATTGTCGATGCGCTGGCGATCATTGGAACCACCTTGATTGCTGTCTGTCATGAAAACCGTCCTTACATGAGGAGGGATGGAAGGAACGGTGGAGGATGTGCCCTCCGAGTCGTACCCATGCACCGAGAAGTCATCGAGATAGGTGGGAATGTTCTGTTCGGGCTCGGACTCGGAGGGAACGGTATCCCCAGCTTCAGAGCTTGCTTCGTCTTGAGAGTTATGGATGTCCTCGGGGACATCGGCGTCTGTTGCCCCTGATGGAAGAGTTGTTTGTCCGGGCTCGGTTCTTTGAAACATCGGATTGTTACGGATGTTCAGAGGAGTGCTACCCCCAGTTCCCTCAACCCCCAGCGATGTGGATGATGAATTTCCCATCGCGATAAATTTCGTCTTTGAACGGGTGTGTTGGAATACACCAGTAGAGGACAACCGTTTAGACGATAGTTTCTTAGCTGTGGTGGTTGATATCTTGGCACTGGAGATGCTTGTCTTTTTCCCTCTCCCTTCGGCGGGGACCTTCTAAGCGGAATTGCAGGAGACAACAGGAGGTGCCTCATCTTCTGAGTGCGGGTGCTGTAGCCTTTGGAAGACGGACGGCCGATCTTCCGTCACTGTCGCGTTGTTGCAGCAGCAATTGACGATGATTTGGGTGCAGCGATGTCCAAGCGAGGACTCTTTGTACGCTGACACTCTTTCTCTTTCCTTGCGTTTGTGGAGGATCGCCTTCCGCAGGTCAGAGGAACCACTTTGTCTGTTTGCCGCCGGGGGCTGGACTCGAGCGGTTGTATACCACTTCCCATCCGAGGCCCGTGTGATAGTCAACGGGACGCCCTGATAGTCAGAGGTTGGGACAGTTGACTGGGCCTGATGAGCCCGCGCTGCCCTAGACTTCTTCCTTTTAGCACTTGTGGGTGCGTAATAGGAGGAGTCCAAGTTGGGTACCACAGAGTCTGGCTTATCATACAGAGAATCATCAGGGTCAGGACCGCATGAGAGATGGTCGAAGACTGATCGAGAGAAGCGTGAAACGGACGCTATGCGGCTAGAGTTGGGTACCGTGCAGGCTGTCTGCATGCGGTTGTCTTCTGCCGTCGGACGAATTATTTTTGTGCGGCTAGGAGTCACGACCGTGTAGGCTGGCCGCATGCGATTGGCAATTATGGCCGCATGGGTTTTCTGCAAGCGATTGACTCCCACAGCCGCATGAGTTTCATTCGTGTGGTTGGCAACTGTAGCCGCATAAGCTATGCGGCTGACAGATATGGTCGCATGAGTTTTTTTCATGCGGCTGGAGGATGTAGCCGCATGAGCTTTCTCCCTGCGGCTGATAACCTTATGCGGCTTGGATCTTATAGAGTTCTTCTTTGCCCCTGCAAGTCCAGCATCATAGTGTTTTCTTCTGCCAGACTTGGGGACAGCAGAGTTGTCTACGATCTGAAGTGGGGCCGCAGAGGAATCTTGCTCGCCGTCTTGAACAACATAGGGTGTCTCTGCAAGAGCTTCAGCAGGAACGAAGGATCGGGGTCTCCACTCCTTACGGACCTTCTTTGTGCGGGCTCGCTTCTGGACCGGGCCAGTGCTTTTGTCGGAGAGCATCTCTTCGAACGCCTGTTGGTCGAACCGGGCGACCATCTTTTGTTGAGTGGAGTCAAGCTTGGCTGCATCCGATTGTATCACCAACTCCTCAGCCGTGGAGAAGTTAGTCCCCAGCAGAGTCGCCATCGTGTTTTCCATAAAATATAAAAGAACAGAACAATTATCGGAGGACCGAACTTTTACTTCACGTTACAAACTTGCTTGTACAAAGAAAGCCTAGGGACGAAAACCTAGGTACAGCAGTCTAAGTACAATTGTTTATTTTAGATTCTGGGGGGTGACGATAGAGGCTCAGAAAAGCGACGGCAGCCCTGCCTTACTCCTTGGACGATCGGTATGCAGCCTTGGCTCCTTGTGAAAAGATGGTTAGCGTTGACGAAGAAATGCTCTTCTTGCTCCTCTGTTGCTCTTCTGGCTTCTCTCTTTCTCTGTGTATTCTTTTCTCTGACTATTGGGGAGTCTCTCTGTATATACGTATTTTTCTCTCTGAAATTGTATATCTCCAAAGGGAATGGCACCTTGATATTTATAATAGTGGGATGTAATCATTAGGGTTGCCAATGATTAATTTTTGGAGATGGCGGCGACTTGGGGATTGGTCAATCTAGGCCATTCATCTTGATTATGATGAATCTGGGCCATTAGGTGTAGATTACACCAAATCCCATGAGCAATTAATGCTGATTGGAACAAATCTTCCTTGTACTGATCTTCTGATATCTGCGAATAAATCAGATTTATTTTTCTGCCACGTGTCCCAGATTTATTGGAATTTGACCCAATCTTTAATGGCAGCCAATTTGAGGAATTAATCGGCTTAGGACACGTGTCCTAGGAGCTGCTGGGGGGATCTGGACCGTATGACTAGTGAGCCGCATATGAATGTGAGCCGCATATGAATATGAGCCGCATATGGTTAAGCCCACGTGTCAGGGCTGCGTGGGCAGTGCCCCTCACTTGAGTCCTCTAACCACAGAGGAGTAATCCTTGTGGGCCGCATAGGTATATCCGCCTGGGCCGCATGGAATGATCCTCTTGAACCGCATGAGAAGTCCTCGCTCGAGCCGCATGAGGCTTTCATGGCCTGAGCCGCATAGGATGTTTCCTGGCCGCATGAATCATTTCCTTTAGTATTTTCCATGCTTCTACAACATGTTATACACTTCATGCCTCACTTCACTCACACACACACACACTTTCTCATACCCACACACTCACCCACATGCACATGACACCCACATTGTTTTCCTTCATTGCCTACACACACACACAATGAATACATGCTTCCCTATACACTGAAAACCTAAAATCTGAGATAACCTGCATTTTCACATTGAACACACATGGTTGAGCCCTCATTGTTGAAACTAAAACTTTACTCCTATGCATATATATATATATTTTTTTTTTTTTTTGAGAAGTCCTCGCTCGAGCCGCATGAGGCTTTCATGGCCTGAGCCGCATAGGATGTTTCATGGCCGCATGAATCATTTCCTTTAGTATTTTCCATGCTTCTACAACATGTTATACACTTCATGCCTCACTTCACTCACACACACACACACACACTTTCTCATACCCACACACTCACCCACATGCACATGACACCCACATTGTTTTCCTTCATTGCCTACACACACACACACAATGAATACATGCTTCCCTATACACTGAACCTAAAATCTGAGATAACCTGCATTTTCACATTGAACACACATGGTTGAGCCCTCATTGTTGAAACTAAAACTTTACTCCTATGCATATATATATATATATATATATATATATATATATATATATATATATATATATATATATATTTTTTATATAAAATATATATATATATATATATATATATATATATATATATATATATATATATATATATATATATATATATATATGTACATACATATGTTTAGCCATGCATGATTGTGAGTTAAATTAGGATGTGTAATGTAGATTGCCTAACCTATACCATGTGTAGTGTAACTTGTAGCTAGTGTTTGTAACCCAATTCTTGCTATACACTTTCATGTAGGTTTCACACACATGTCTACAATCTAGCCCTTATGACACTTGTCCACATACACCTATACACACACATAGCCTTACATGCTAGTTCTCTCCCTAACCTTCTCTTTATATATAATGGTGTATATATATGTAATCCTATATACACATAGACACATATAAATTTCATGATAAATAGCTAAATGTGAAATATGCATGTGATTTGCGTAATATGAATTGGATATGATATTTGCCTATAGATAATGTAGATAGTGTAATGGCTTAGCCTATATGAATATGTGTGTTGGCTTGAGTTAGGCTTGCATAGCCTTGTAATGGTGTATGTTAACTAGTTTAGACTTGTTCGACCTAGTTTAGACTTGTTAGACCTAGTTTGACCAAAGTTGACCTAGTTTGACTCCTAGAGTTGACCAGAGTTGACCAAGAGTTGACCTTGGCCTAGATTGACCTAGAATCATGTAGAATGCATAGTAGGACTTCATTATATCATTTTAGACTTATTGTGACCTGTGCTGTTCTGATTAGGAGCCAGACACCTCTCCTCGGAAAGTACATTTCATCCGGACACTCAGATACAAGCGAGTACATTCTCTGATCATTTCATATCCTGCTTAGAATTATTTCCTGTATTAAATTACTTTACTTGATACTGTCACATTGGTCACACGGATTAGTACTATATGGATCCCTTCTTGAGATGTTATCCCTTCAGGGAGCATCGGGTACTCTATGTTCTGTGCGTTTCACTTACATGGCGTATCATATGCTTCTTTGGTTCTTTGATCACTTGTGACATATACTCATATGATCACAGAGTCTTCTCTGAATCCTTATCCCATTTATTGGGTCTATCAGAATCCCCATTTATGGGACTACTATGTATCACCCTTTGGGGGCTTATCACCCTTTGGGGGCATATCACCCTTTGGGGGCTTACCACCCTTCGGGGGCTGTTACATAGAATCATAACATAACCTGGTTGGATCTTTGTATATTAGTTGGGGGTACGGGGGAGTATAAATAGCCATGTGAACAATTCCAAAGTAGAATAGCCATGTACGCCTCTTTAGTATAGCCATGCACAATCAAGCCGTTCACATGTCGACTTTGTGCTCTAAATCACTAGTCACGGGTAGCTCTTTACTTATAGTAGATATTTCTATTACAGTTCTCTCTCTCTGTTTACATACTACATTTCTTCAGTATCTATATCTTACTTTACTGCATGATTATATTTTCTAACCTGCTATTAACTGTTGAGATGTATTGTACTCGCTTCTGTCCTGATTGGACCTGTTGAAAATATTACAGAGGACGAGGAGGAGGTCGGAGAGGATACCTTCTACGGGACAGCTCTAGCTGAGGACATCACCCCCACTGCCTAGACTAGTTTAGTTAGGCCTTATCTTATTTTTATGTTGTCTTGAGACTGTTTAGCTTGACTTTATTTCTGTTCAGAGATGTTGAGTTGTACATATTCTTTCATATTCAGTAGCTGAGATATGTACTCTGGATATTTGCTGGGATATTATCTTAGACTATTCTATCTTCTGTATTTCCTTGAGTTCTATATCATATCGTGCTTTCTTCTTTCTTAGTTGTGATTGAGTTCATTTACTGCTATGTCACCCCCATTCGGGGAGTATAAACTGCTTAGTATTATATTGCTAGATGTATGTTGACCTAGGACATCGTTCTACCGCCGACACTACGGCGTAGGCTGGGCGTTGTGACGTTCTCGTACCCTCACAGTGGGTACGGGTCGTGACACATTTTTAGTGGTGGCCCATGCAGGTCGAGTTTATGTAGTGGTACTCGAACTAGAGTATCACTACAGCCTGCAGTAGGATTAGGATATTTTGAGGGTACTCAATCACAGTTAGGATTCCTTGGAAGTTTCCTGGGACGACCCTTGAGAATCTTATTTAAACTTCAATTTGAATCATTTTCCTTATTTTGTTGCTCTCACTCCTTGATTATTGAATTTGATTTTGTTGGATCGTTGTTGATTTGATTTTCCTATCGAGATAAATTTTTATGGCCTGAGTTACGATATTTTTCTGATAACATATGTCGACTGGAATACAGGGATGGTAAAACGTCTACTTGGTTATGGAACCTAGAGTTTATCGTATCTATATTAGCTGGCGTGGCAGAAACATAGAGACCTGACTTCGGATGTACGTATCTTGGTTATGAGATTTAGAATTTCTCGCAGCTATACTAGTCGGCATAGCGAGAATTCCAGATGACATGATTATAGAGGTGCATGCCCCTGTTATGGACTCTACCGTTTATCACAGCCTTGCTTACTAGCGTGGCGAGGATTCTGAGTATCATGATTTTTTGACAGACGCATATGATTATCAGATTGTATCTTGGAAAGGTTCTTAAATATATCATCTCTATCTTCATTCCAGTTATTATAAATTGTTTCCATCATCAAATAATTTAGAAGTAGAGATATTTTAGCTTTATAGAGCTTATGCATATGTAGTTCTTTCTTAGTGTGATGATTTGATGACTTGTGATTAGACCCTTGTCTTAGGAATGATAGTATAGCCTGGCTTTAAAAATAGTGATTCTTGTAGCTGGTTGTCCTTTATTTATATTTACTAGTTTTTCAGCCTTGATGATTGATTTATTTTTATTTTCTTTTCTTTATCTTTCAGTATGGCACCCATGACCCGAGCCCATCGCCTGAGAGCAGCTGCAGCTACAGAGAGTGTGCCTCCACCTCCTACTGTTCAGGAGGTAGTGATCCCTCTATCTGATCAGGGGGTGGTGGCACCTTCTGCCATTGAGGAGGTGGTGGTAGCCTCACCAGAGAGTCTTTCTTCATCTCCTGTCGTTCAGGAGAGAGCTGCAGATTTTCCTGAAATCGAGAGCCCTTCCCTACCCCTTGTACTCCATACAGTACCATCCGGAGATTTGTTACTTGATGTCACGACCCGCACCCTAGAGTAAGGACACGAGAAGTGGGTACGTCCAGCCTACGCCGCAGTGTCGGCGGTAGAACGCTGTCCTAGGTCAATCATCTAACAATATAAAGTACCTGTACAGTTTATACTCTCCGAATGGAGGTGACAAACAGAAAATAATCTCAATCACATCTAGGTAGAAGAATGAAAGATAGATAGATAGACAGTAACTCAAAGAGAACAGTAGAATAGATAAAATAAGTCCAAGTGTCTAGGATAACATAACATCAGAATGTCAACTCATAATACAATAAGTCTAAGAGTCTACATATCTCAACATCTCAAAATACAACTCAGAATGTGAGACAAAAAGATAATACAGAAAAGACTGTCCAGCTAAACTAGCCTAGACTACTGGGGCAACATCCTCAGCTGCAGGTGGATCCTGCTGAGGGTCCACAACATAAGTATCATCTAGTCCTGCTCCATAATATGTAGACACCAGGGCCTCATCCTCATCCTCTGTAATATTTTCAACAGGTCCAATCAGGACAGGAACGAGCACAATACATCTCACGTAGTGCATAGTATGATAGAAAATATAAAGCATGCAATAGAGTAAAATACAGGAAACGCTGAAGGAAGATACATGTAGCAAAAGAGATAACTGTACTGAAATATCTACTATAATAGAGAACTAGCAGTGTCTAGTGAGTCAGAGTAAAATATAGACATGTGAAATGGCATAGGAGATTCATGGCTACAGCTAAGAGTGATTCATGACTAGCTACTGAGGTAATATCCACATAACTATTTCCACTCCCCCATCCCCAATCAATACACAAGGATCCGTTCAAGTTATGTTAAGATTCATGATAAGCCCATAAATGGGAGATTCATGAGAGGCTCTGTGAATCATGAGAGTACATGAGTCACAAGCGATTCGTGAATCTATGAAAGCATAGAGATACATGATGATTCGTGAAACGCACAAACATGCTGTATCTGATGCTCCCGAGGGGGATAACATCTCATGAAAAGATCCATATAGTACCAATCCGTGATACAATCGTGTCAGCATCAAGTAAAGTAATCTAGAGCAAGAATATAAATCCTGGCAAATATGAAACGGTCAGAGAATGTACTCGCCTGATAACTGAATGTCTGAAGAAGATATACTGTCTGAGAAGAGGTGTATGGCTCCTAATCAGAGCAATGCAAGTCTCAATGTATCCACAATGGTAAAAATAAAGTGTACAATACATACTACCTGATCCTAGGTCAATCTGGTCAAAAGTCAACTCTTGGTCAACTCTAATAGTCAAACTAGGTCACAGGAAGTCATACTAGGTCAATTAGAGTCAACAAGGTCAAACAAGTCAAGGTTAGTCAAATCTAGGTTAAAGTCAACTCTTGGTCAACATTCTAATCAACTAGTCAAATACTAGTCAACATGATCAATCTAGGTCAAGTCTAGGTCAAACTTAGACCAACTAAGGTATTGGTCAAACAAAGACTAGTCAGTAAGGTAATTAGGTCAATAAAGACTAGTCAATGAGGTAATTGGGTCAAACATGGTCAGACTAGTTAAACTAGTCAAAGTTAGGTAAATCCTAGTCAATTCTAGGTTAACTAGGTCAAATTTGACCTAAGGTTGACTTTGTCAACCCTTAGTCAACAAGGGTCAACTAGTAGTGTTTTTGGTCATTAGGTCAAATTGAGTTAGCCTCTAATGCCATAGGCTTGTAACCTAGGCCATAGGCTTGATAACCTATAGGTTTCCTCATAACCTATATTTAGAAATCATACATATATATATCTATATATATATATAGATATACACTATCTATCTACTACCCAAGTATCAATATGTATGTATACCCTATATATTACAATCACACTCACTTATATATACATAATGTCATAATGTAATCTAATACCAATATATATATATATATATATATATATATATATATATATATATATATATATATATATATATATATCATATATATATATATATATATATATATATATACATATATATATATATATAAAACTTTTATATATATACATATATATAGAAGGAGAAGTGAGAGAGAGACATAGAGTGAGAGAGTGAGAATGAGAGAGAGACAGGAAGAGGGGACAGAGCACAGGACAGTGAAAGAGAGGGCTGGGTTCCAGTTCCTGGAACCACAAATTGGCACCCCAACACACACACACAGTCCACATATACATACATATGTATACATGTACACTACTACACACACACACTACCATTTAACCCCAAATCTCACCCACACTCACACATACATATATACTACATATATACATACTGAAATACACTAATACAAAGTATAAATTATATCAATTTTAGGTTTGAAATTCATTTTACAAAAACTGGAAAAATATCCCAAAACAGGAAACTGGACTGTTTATTCGAAAAGTAGGTAATCCTAATTTCTCACACGAAACCAAGCTATGGCTCGAAACTCTAGGTTGGTAATTGATGCCCCATACATATACGTGTCGTGTGTGTCAGTGGCAGTCCACCACGACATGACACGGCGTGTCCAAACACGTAAAAACTCTCTCGGGTAAGCACTGATACACAAATATAGTGCACAGCGTCGTGCACGTGTTCACGTGTCTCGTAGACACACCACGAGACACGACACGACTCGTGGTCACACACACGTGTAGCCCACACATAGGGCTACACGATGGACACTCTGACACGTGTCCACGACACTCGTGGACACAAAACGAACTCCGTATCAGTCGTGAAAATACGACTGATACACGCGTGTTTCGACAGCGTCGTGCACATTGTCACACGCCTCGTGCTCGCGACACAGAACACGCCGCACCACGTGCTCGTGTCCTCGTGTACGCCACATGAAGGGCTACATGATGGTGTCATTACGAGGCACCCAAGTGTCGTGTCCGCGCGACACGACACGCTCGAAGTTGCCCTCGCGCGCGTGTGCGTTGACAGCCCGTGTCCAGTGCGAGTGAGATTTCTCACTCGACACGACACGAAGCGACACCAAATTTTGGGGGCATGTTCGCAGACATTGCCCCTGTGTCCATGCCAAAAATCTCGTGTCCTAGTGCACTGTGCAGTGAGCACGAGGAGCGTGGTAGCAGGGCACGCACGCGAGTCTCGTGCAGTGGGTTCGTGTCCGTTTTGGACACGGACACGACTCAGAAATGTGTTCAGTAAGTTAGGGTTGTGTCCTAGAAGTCTAGGGCTACCAGAAAATATAATTTTTTTTACATTTTAACAAAATCCATTTCTCAGTGGCATTTCATCAAACACAGTTTAAAAGCCTAGGATACGTGTCCGATACGGACACCAAATCAATCCTATTTTTCACCAAACTTGACCTAAAGTACCCTAGTACCTAGATGCATGCAAATATGAAGAGAAAACACAATATTAACAAGGTTTATGGGCATTTACCTATTGATGCAAATCCAATGGAAAAACAAGGAGAGGGGGTGTATCATTCAACTTTGTGATGCCAAAAGCTTCCAAATCCTCAATAGCAGGCCCTAACTAGTACCCTCTAGTGTAGGGGAGTCCAATGCAAGAAACTAGAGGTGATTTGGATCAAAATTGCTCAAGTTATGTAGGTTTGAAGAAATTGGAATTTTCTAGGAATTAAATTCATGTAAATTATTCATGAATTAATACAAAGGGGTTATATAGAAGTGTGGGCTGCCAAGGGGGGTGCCCTTGGCCGGCCATGGCATGGGGGGGTGTCCTTGGCTTTCCTTCATGGAGAAGTCAAGGACTTTGGTGTAAAGGTTGGGATATTTTGAATGGTTTAAGGAAAATATCCAATAAAGCAATATCAAGATATTTATCCTCCTTTAACCAATGCAAATATCTATCCCCTTAGCATTCTAGGTTAGTAACTAATCCCTAGGTTAGGCTAAACTAGGTTAGGGACTAACATGACACTAATCAATAATTAAATAATAATAAAAACACATAATTGCAAATAATTCCAAATAATTTCTAGAAAATTACCAAAATACCCTTTTTGGCCAAAATCACTAATTTGGTGTTCTAAGCCTATGGCTAGGCTCACATGATCATGGTTAGTCTCTAGGTTAAGGAAAACTAGGGTTTACACTAAGTTTACACTAGTAAGTCACAAAGTCATAAGTCATGATTTAGGAAATGGTTTAAATCACACTACTAATCACCAAAAATCCTATCATGCCTAAAACACCATTTATAAACAATAAAAATAATAAATTTTCAAAAATCCCTAATTTCAGAAAACAGGGTGTTACAAGTCTACCCACCTTAAAATAATTTTGTCCTCGAAATTTAGATGGTCGTACTCCTCCTAGGTCAAACCTCCAACAATCAGGGACGAAGCCACTACCTAGGCAACATACAAGGTCAAATAAGCAAAATATGGGTAGTAGACCTATACTGGGTCATGTCCAAAAATTGGCTGGCAGTTTTAGGTCATAAGGTGTCCTCAATTTAAATCGAAGCCAAAAGTAACTCCATGGGGTAAATCAGGATGGAGTCTCGGGTCAGGAAAATCGTACTAAGCAAATGAGGCACACAATGGTGTGCCTGAGTGGGACACTAAGGTCATGGGTGTATTATGTCATGTCTAGGTCATGTATATGGAATTTGTTTTGAGAAAACAACTAGTCTTGTGCTCCAAATTTAAAAGTCACGGTAACGTGCCTACGGTGACCATAATTTAGAGTAGGAAAGGTCTATGGCCTAAATTGAACCAAAAATCGTGATAAAATAGTAGTATAAAGGACATGTTAGGTGGGACAGTCCTGTTTATAGGTATAGACTAGGAAGATAAGGAAACAATAAATCACAGGGCTAAAAGGGTTACCATTCTATGGTCAGAGCTACTCTATCAAAAAGGTATAGCATATACACTAATTTATTTAAGAGAAGATCCTTGAGAAAAGAAGTTATTCAAGGAATTATATTAATAACTAAAGCTACTCCTACTCCTACTCCTAAGTAAGAGATAAAGAAACAAACAAACAATCGACAAAATCAAAAGAACTACCATGTCAAAACTGATCACTAATAAAGAACAGGTAGGAGCAGATGGAATTGGATTTTAAGATAGATATAAGGAAGCAAGGTAGAAATGGAATTTAGAATAACAGAACCTGCAAGCACATCACCAACTGCCTGAGCATCCTCTACTGTCATGGCGTAAGCACGCCCCTGCTGACCTCTTCCAGCCTGCTGCTAAAACTGCATAAATATCTGCTGCTGTGGCTGTAATGGTCCTCTCTGCTGTTGTCCTATCGGAGCCTTGGCTCCTGCTCCTGGTGCTGCTCCCTGTGCTACTCTGCCTGTGAACTGGGAACACTCCCTGAGCTGGTGGTCTGCTGCCCCACATAGTAGGCACCAGCCCAACCTTTTCCTGCACTCTCTCCATCCATGTCCCGATTTCTTACAGTAGGGACAATTGGTAGTCTGCTGTCTCGGGGCCTGCTGCTGCTGCCTCGGCTGCTGATACTGCTGTGGCTGCCTCTGCTGATGCTGATAGTGAGGCCTCTTGGCCTGACCTCCACTGCTGCCTGCTCCCTGTGTATCACGGCCCCTCTTGAGCTTCAGCTCAAGATCATCCTCAGCTGCCATCGCTCCTGCTAGGATCTCCTCAAAGGTGGCACTCCTATCACTCTTGGTCAAGGACTTGACCTCCTTGACCAAGCCTTTTCTGAACCTCCTCGCCTTCGCTGTCTCGCTAAGGCCCTCCACGAATCTGTTCAACCGGCAAAACTCACCGGAGTACTCCTCTACAGTCTGGTTCTCCTGAACCAGGTTCTCGAACTGGGTCTCCAAAGCACCGACTGGCTGATCCGGGAAAAACTTTCCCTTGAAGAGCTCCTTAAAAACTCCCCATGTCTGACCTGGAGTGCCTACTCTCGGGTCCGTCTGATACCAGGTACGGGCAAGATCCCGTATCTGGCTAGCTGCTGCCTCTATCTGTAGTCCGGCTGGTATCTCCGCCAGTCGAAAAATCTCCTCAATGTGCTCAATCCAGTCATCAGCATAAAGAATTCCCTCTGTCCCCAAGAAGTCCCTGGGGTTAATCTTCTTGAAGTCCTGGATGCCCGGAATCCTCTGCTGTCGCGGCTGTCCCAATCCTCCCTGTGGCTGGACAGCCAACCTCTCCACCGTCGCTCTAGCTAGCTGATGGACCTCATCTATGCCCCTGGTAAACTCCGCTGTCTGACGCTGCTGCTGGTGCTGCTGCGTCTCTAGGAAATGCTGGAAGTATGAAAACATCTGTGCAGCATCCACTAATCCAGATGGCATCGGCGGCTGGAACTGCTGCTGGTATTGCTGGTGCTGCTGAAACTGTGGCTGACAAAACTGTGGGGGAGGCATGTCTGGGGTAGCTGGGATGGTCCTCCGAATAAGTAGAGGTGCACCCCCAAATGTGGCAGAAGCTCCCACATGAGATGGAGTAAGGGGAGCTGTGGTCCCCGGGTCCTGGTGAGCTGGACGAGAGGTGGCAGACCTCTCAGTGGTGTCACCTGGACCGAGACGCTGTGATCGTGTCTCCACCATCCTGAAGACAGATCAATAAGGAAGTCAATAACGGTACAAGGATGATAGTATCAAAGGACAATATGAAATAGATTATACAGATTTGAACAAAAGTCAGTAGATTCAAATCCATAGAAATTTCCTAATTGTGATTGAGTATCCACTCTCTCTAAGCCTATTCCTTAAATCCTATCACAGGCTGTAGTGGTACTCTAGTTCGAATACCACTACATAAACAGGACCTGCGTGGGCCACCACTAAAAACGTGTCACGACCCGCACCCTAGAGTAAGGGCACGAAAAGTGGGTACGTCCAGCCTACGCCGCAGTGTCGGTGGTAGAACGCTGTCCTAGGTCAATCATCTAACAATATAAAGTACCTGTACAGTTTATACTCTCCGAATGGAGGTGACAAACAGAAAATAATCTCAATCACATCTAGGTAGAAGAATGAAAGATAGATAGATAGACAGTAACTCAAAGAGAACAGTAGAATAGATGAAATAAGTCCAAGTGTCTAGGATAACATAACATCAGAATGTCAACTCATAATACAATAAGTCTAAGAGTCTACATATCTCAACATCTCAAAATAAAACTCAGAATGTGAGACAAAAAGATAATACAGAAAAGACTGTCTAGCTAAACTAGCCTAGACTACTGGGGTAACATCCTCAGCTGCAGGTGGATCCTGCTGAGGGTCCACAACATAAGTATCATCTAGTCCTGCTCCATAATAGGTAGACACCAGGGCCTCATCCTCATCCTCTGTAATATTTTCAACAGGTCCAATCAGGACAGGAACGAGCACAATACATCTCACGCAGTGCATAGTATGATAGGAAATATAAAGCATGCAATAGAGTAAAATACAGAAAACGCTGAAGGAAGATACATGTAGCAAAAGAGATAACTGTACTGAAATATCTACTATAATAGAGAACTAGCAGTGTCTAGTGAGTCAGAGTAAAATATAGACATGTGAAATGGCATAGGAGATTCATGGCTACAGCTAAGAGTGATTCATGACTAGCTACTGAGGTAATATCCACATGACTATTTCCACTCCCCCATCCCCAATCAATACACAAGGATCCGTTCAAGTTATGTTAAGATTCATGATAAGCCCATAAATGGAAGATTCATGAGAGGCTCTGTGAATCATGAGAGTACATGAGTCACAAGCGATTCGTGAATCTATGAAAGCATAGAGATACATGATGATTCGTGAAACGCACAAACATGCTGTATCTGATGCTCCCGAGGGGGATAACATCTCATGAAAAGATCCATATAGTACCAATCCGTGATACAATCGTGTCAGCATCAAGTAAAGTAATCTAGAGCAAGAATATAAATCCTGGCAAATATGAAACGGTCAGAGAATGTACTCGCCTGATAACTGAATGTCTGAAGAAGATATACTGTCTGAGAAGAGGTGTATGGCTCCTAATCAGAGCAATACAAGTCACAATGTATCCACAATGGTAAAAATAAAGTGTACAATGCATACTACCTAATCCTAGGTCAATCTGGTCAAAAGTCAACTCTTGGTCAACTCTAATAGTCAAACTAGGTCACAGGAAGTCATACTAGGTCAATTAGAGTCAAACAAGGTCAAACAAGTCAAGGTTAGTCAAATCTAGGTTAAAGTCAACTCTTGGTCAACATTCTAATTAACTAGTCAAATACTAGTCAACATGATCAATCTGGGTCAAGTCTAGGTCAAACTTAGACCAACTAAGGTATTGGTCAAACAAAGACTAGTCAGTAAGGTAATTAGGTCAACAAAGACTAGTCAATGAGGTAATTGGGTCAAACATGGTCAGACTAGTTAAACTAGTCAAAGTTAGGTAAATCCTAGTCAATTCTAGGTTAACTAGGTCAAATTTGACCTAAGGTTGACTTTGTCAACCCTTAGTCAACAAGGGTCAACTAGTAGTGTTTTTGGTCATTAGGTCAAATTGAGTTAGCCTCTAATGCCATAGGCTTGTAACGTAGGCCATAGGCTTGATAACCTATAGGTTTCCTCATAACCTATATTTAGAAATCATACATATATATATCTATATATATATATATATAGATATACACTATCTATCTACTACCCAAGTATCAATATGTATGTATACCCTATATATTACAATCACACTCACTTATATATACATAATGTCATAATGTAATCTAATACCAATATATATATATATATATATATATATATATATATATATATATATATATATATATATATATATATATATATATATATCATATATATATATATATATATATATATTGGTATACATACATATTGATACATATATATATATACATATATATATATAAAACTTTTATATATATACATATATATAGAGGGAGAAGTGAGAGAGAGACATAGAGTGAGAGAGTGAGAATGAGAGAGAGACAGGAAGAGGGGACAGAGCACAGGACAGTGAAAGAGAGGGCTGGGTTCCAGTTCCTGGAACCACAAATTGGCACCCCAACACACACACACAGTCCACATATACATACATATGTATACATGTACACTACTACACACACACACTACCATTTAACCCCAAATCTCATCCACACTCACACATACATATATACTACATATACATACTGAAATACACTAATACAAAGTATAAATTATATCAATTTTAGGTTTGAAATTCATTTTACAAAAACTAGAAAAATATCCCAAAACAGGAAACTGGACTGTTTATTCGAAAAGTAGGTAATCCTAATTTCTCACACGAAACCAAGCTATGGCTCGAAACTCTATGTTGGTAATTGATGCCCCATACATATACGTGTCGTGTGTGTCAGTGGCAGTCCACCACGACACGACACGGCGTGTCCAAACACGTAAAAACTCACTCGGGTAAGCACTGATACACGAACACTATGCACAGTGCCGTGCACGTGTTCACGTGTCTCGTGGACACACCACGAGACACGACACGACTCGTGGTCACACACACGTGTAGCCCACACATAGGGCTACACGATGGACACTCTGACACGTGTCCACGACACTCGTGGACACAAAACGAACTCCGTATCAGTCGTGAAAACACGACTGATACACGCGTGTTTCGACAGCGTCGTGCACGTTGTCACACGCCTCGTGCTCGCGACACAGAACACGCCGCACCACGTGTTCGTGTCCTCGTGTACGCAACATGAAGGGCTACACGATGGTGTCATTACGAGGCACCCAAGTGTCGTGTCCGCACGACACGACACGCTCGAAGTTGCCCTCGCGCGCATGTGCGTTGACAGCCCGTGTCCAGTGCGAGTGAGATTTCTCACTCGACACGACACGAAGCGACACCAAATTTTGGGGGCATATTCGCAGACATTGCCCCCGTGTCCATACCAAAAATCTTGTGTCCTAGTGCACTGTGCAGTGAGCACGAGGAGCGTGGTAGCAGGGCACGCACGCGAGTCTCGTGCAGTGGGTTCGTGTCCGTTTTGGACACGGACACGACTCGAAAATGTGTTCAGTAAGTTAGGGTTGTGTCCTAGAAGTCTAGGGCTACCAGAAAATATAATTTGTTTTACATTTTAACAAAAATCCATTTCTCAGTGGCATTTCATCAAACACAGTTTAAAAGCCTAGGATACGTGTCCGATACGGACACCAAATCAATCCTATTTTTCACCAAACTTGACCTAAAGTACCCTAGTACCTAGATGCATGCAAATATGAAGAGAAAACACAATATTAACAAGGTTTATGAGCATTTACCTACTGATGCAAATCCAATAGAAAAACAAGGAGAGGGGGGTGTATCCTTCAACTTTGTGATGCCAAAAGCTTCCAAATCCTCAATAGCAGGCCCTAACTAGTACCCTCTAGTATAGGGGAGTCCAATGCAAGAAACTAGAGGTGATTTGGATCAAAATTGCTCAAGTTGTGTAGGTTTGAAGAAATTGGAATTTTCTAGGAATTAAATTCATGTAAATTATTCATGAATTAATACAAAGGGGTTATATAGAAGTGTGGGCTGCCAAGGGGGGTGCCTTTGGCCGACCATGGCATAGGGGGGGGGTGTCCTTAGCTTTCCTTCATGGAGAAGTCAAGGACTTTGGTGTAAAGGTTGGGATATTTTGAATGGTTTAAGGAAAATATCCAATAAAGCAATATCAAGATATTTAGCCTCCTTTAACCAATGCAAATATCTATCCCCTTAGCATTCTAGGTTAGTAACTAATCCCTAGGTTAGGCTAAACTAGGTTAGGGACTAACATGACACTAATCAATAATTAAATAATAATAAAAACACATAATTGCAAATAATTCCAAATAATTTCTAGAAAATTACCAAAATACCCTTTTTGGCCAAAATCACTAATTTGGTGTTCTAAGCCTATGGCTAGGCTCACATGATCATGGTTAGTCTCTAGGTTAAGGAAAACTAGGGTTTACACTAAGTTTACACTAGTAAGTCACAAAGTCATAAGTCATGATTTAGGAAATGGTTTAAATCATACTACTAATCACCAAAAATCCTATCATGCCTAAAACACCATTTATAAACAATAAAAATAATAAATTTTCAAAAGTCCCCAATTTTAGAAAACAGGGTGTTACACTTGACGCAGCCCAGATGTTTGGATATTTCCAAGAGAGGTTGTTGGAGTCACAGAGAGTTCATGAGGAGGCCATGAGGGAGCAAATCCAGAGGTTGCTACGTCTGCGGGACTCTGTGCTTCTAGGAGGGGAGCCTAGCTCTAAGAGGGCGAGGAGCAGTACCCAGTCCTACCCAGAGTTTGAGGAGTACCCATATATCCATCCTATATCATCATACCTAGTCCAGTCTCCTGTCCAGCAAAGGCCAGCTGAGCCAGAGCCTATCTGTGCCTACTGCAAGAAGTCTGGACACAAGTGGAACAACTGTAGAAAGAGACTAGGATTGTGCCTATTCTGTGGGTCAGCTGCACACTGGGTGCAGCACTGCCCTGTTATACCTGTCCCAACCAGGGCCCTACTTCCAGGACGGAGTTCTGGTTCTCAGACCTAGCTGGAGGTGAGTTTTGACCTAACCTCAGTATCCCTTTTTGAGAATATTTGATGCATCCCTTGCTTGTATGTTTTGATACCTTGTGATTACCTAGTACTGTAGCATGATTGGTGTAACTAGATGAGACCCCGGACTGATATTACATGCCATTATTTGCCATTGATTGTAAAAGTACAGATATGTGAGGACTGAACTTAGACTCATAATACAAACTCGCTTGTACAAAGAAAGCCTAGAGACGAAAACCTAGGTACAGCAGTCTAAGTACAATTGTTTATTTTAGATTCTGGGAGGTGACGATAGAGGCTCGGAAAGGCGACGGCAGCCCTGCCTTACTCCTTGGACGATCGGTATGCAGCCTTGGTTCCTGTGACGAGATGGTTGGCATTGACGAAGAAATGCTCTTTCTGCTCTCCTCGTATTGCTCTTCTGGCTTCTCTCTCTCTGGATTGATCTCTGGTTATTGGGGGAGTCTCTCTGTGACAGTATATCTCTCTGACCGTATATATTTTTATAAGGGAATGGTACCTTGCTATTTATAATAGTGGGGGCATCATTAGAGTTTGGATGATTATCCATTCTCAAAGTGGCGGCGGCCTGATGCTTAATCAATCTGGACTATTAGTTTTAAGCGTGAAGGATCTGGGCCATAAATGGGGATATTATCGAATCCTGTGAATGATTAATGTTGATTGCTTTAAATCTTCATAATTGGTTGTGTCAAGCTTGGACCTCTCACCATGTGTCCCATTGGCTTGATCATGAATGATATGACCTGATCTCATTAATTATTAGGATAACGTTAAATATGGTCATTGGGATCTGGTAAATCTCTGATTGATCTGTATCCCATAATCATCCTTGCTACCAGCTGTCAAGTCGTGGGGGCCATTGAATCTCTGCCACGTGGCTTAATGGTGGACCCTGTCAGAACTGCATGATATCCATGAACCGCATAAGACGGCGTCTCAGTGAGCCGTATAGGTATAGTACTTACGAGCCGCATGGGATGCTTTCTCGTTGAGCCGCATAGGTATAGTACTTGCGAGCCGTATGGGATGGTTTCTTGGTGAGCCGCAGGACGATGATTCTTGCTAGCCGCATGAGGCTGTTCTTCAATTGAGCCGTATGGGAGTAGCCACGTGGCAATCTCGGATCGTGTTAGAGATTTTCTCCTGTTTCCAAAGAGTCTGTCATTATGACAGGACCATTATGACACTTTATGTCAGAGCCGTCAGCTGTCACATCATGGCAGAGCATTGAATAGGGCCATTACTCGATGGCCAGCTGTGTGAAGGGGTCCCATGGGGGCACGTGGTGTTGATCGAGCCGTATATCTCTGTTGGTCGAATGTGAGCCGCATGTACTTCTGAACCGCATGCGGCTGGGGGACTCTTTGAATCGCATAGGACTGTCCCTATGTAAGCCGCATGGACTCTCTTGCCCCGAGCCGCATGAGACTAAGAGTCTCTCTGAACTGCATGGGACTGCTCCTGTATGAGCCGCATGGGGTCCTCCTGTTCCGAGCCGCATAGATCATCATTCTGATATTTTCTATGCTTCTACAAGACCCCCTTCAAAGTTTTCAATTTGCAAAATTGAAATACTTTGAATAAGAAGCATGGCCTTTGTTGACCGCATAGATGATTCAGCCGTATGGATTTATCTGGCCGCATGAGCTGTTAGGCCGTATAGACTTTTTGCCACGTGTCCCAACCACGTGTGCAAATCTTCTGCATTAAATGCCCTTGATTTGCCGCCTCTTGGAGGAGGATCCCAAGGGTCAGTTTGGTTTTGACCGAAGCATTTTTTCCTTTATTCTTTTAGGCGGCGCGTGGATCGAGGCGTTTGTTTGATTTTTCAAGCCTCCTTCGCCTATAAATAGGAGTAATTTTATTCTTTGAGGGTTTCTTTACCTTCTTTCTTTTGCTCGAACTCCTTGTTGCCGACTTCCTCTTCGTCTTCTCCTATCAACGATCGACAATGGCTCCCAAGAAGACTGCCGCTGCTACGGGCAAGAAGGCCGCGTCATCTTCTGTGGCAGCGAAGGGCAAGAAGGCCGCATCTTCATTGACTACGACGGTGAACGTGGCGGCTCCTCCGACGGCTGACGTGCCTGTTTTTCACCCTGACGTTCACCCGCCTATTGCTGGTAGGACCATCAACATGAACTGTCATGGCTATGCCGCATATCTTATGCACGAGCCTATATTTCCAAGTATGCTGCGTGTCCGACTCATGTTCGGGCCGCATGGAATATGACCCAGGCTTGAGCCGCATGAAAGTTGTTGTTTGCAGCCGTATAACTACTTCATCATCAGGGCCGTATAAGCTCATCTGGACTTGCACCGCATGAGCTCTTTCAAACTGAGCCGCATAAGCTTATTTCGAACTGAACCGCATAAGATCATTTGAACTAGACCGCATAAGCTCATCCGCACTGGACCGCGTAAGCCGAACCATATAAGCTTATTCGAATTGGACCGTATCCGCATATGCTCCTTTCGAACCGAACCGCATAAGCTCATCCGCACTGAGCCGTATAAGCCCATTTCGAGCCGAACCGCATAAGCTTATTCGAACTGAACCGCATGTGCTCATTTCGAACCGAACCGCATAAACTCATTCGCCCTGAACCGCATAAGCCTATTTCGAACTGAACCGCATCAGTCCATTCGAACCTAATCCGCATGAGCTCTTTCAACTGAGCCGCATGAGGACATGCTGAGCTAAGCCGCATAAGCATCACGTAATTTGTGTTTCGGCTATCTTTTTGACCTTGTTTCTTTTGTCTTTCTTCAGTGAATCTGCCACTAAATCCTGCGGGGGAACTTATAGTGGGTTCGAATCAGTTCGCCTTAGGCGTGCGTCTTGACGACTTAATTAAGCATGTGCTGAATCAATTTCCTGCTAATGAGCCTTCAGAGAGGTTGAACGCCATCGAGAATCAGACCCTCCATTATCTCCGTGCCATGATGACTACTGGGAAGCTGGATGGATTATATCTGAAGCCTTCATTCCTCTTTGGAGACGCTTTAATCATAAAGAATCCCCGAGTGTTAGAGATTTCTGAGAACTGGGATTTTTCTTTGAATGGAATGGCGATCCATATTCCTCTCATGGAATGTCATTATCCTCTGTCGTGGTTCAATATGGTGTTGTTGGATAGGAAGATGGTGTGTAACTTAACTCCTACCCAATCAGGGATGTTGATGGGCAACATCCATTATAACCCGAATATGCGGTCAGCGTACGCGGGTAAGGATTCCGTCCTCCGGTACATGATGGGTCTGGCCCCAGGCTCTTTCATGAATGTATACGGTCCCAACTTCACACTCACTCAAGCTGATACATTTCTGAATCGACTCGCTCGTAAAAAATCTTGTCCCATTGGCAGACTGGCATTGCTGAACTGGATAAACCCCACTTCTACGTGGGCCCAGTTGACCACTTGGGTTCTGTAGACCTACGGAACATTCCTGCGGGAGGTGGGACTTTACCATGCCATTCGGGGCACTTGTCACGGGCTTCCTATCAATAAACCAATGTTCGTGGCGCTCTTGGAGATGTATATCCGGCGAACGGAGACGTTCTTTGCACCCGGAGGGGAGTTGGTGCTTGCTCTCCATGAGATGTATACTGTCTCCAAACTTTCATGGGGGAATGAGCCTTTCGAGGTGTATACCCCATCGAATGAGGAGTTCGAGGACTTGAACCGACGACTCCCAGGTTTTGTTGCGGTGTATCAGGAGTTGCTGTGCCACCATAGTGCTTGTCACCAGATGGCTATAAAAACGGTGGATAGCTCAGAAGGGACCGCTCCCCACACCACATCCTGGGTTAATTATCTTTTTAAAGTTGACCCTTCTGGCGAAGTTACTCCTCGAACCCCTCGAACGCATGGAGAGATAAAGGACCTGATGTCAAGCGTCAAGAAGTCGCGGTCCAAGAGCGACATATTCGGGAGTCAAACTGACTCTCTTAGCTATTTTTACTACAGAACAACACAGATGTCAGAGAAGGCGCTCATGGCTGGATTTTTAATGATATGGCTACGAAACTGCGTAGTCTCGGGAGGAACAGGTTCTATCGAGAGGATCCGTCGCCACTTCATTCTCCCTGCCGTTAAACTGGTATTTGGAGTTAGACTGGCCCTTCTTCCTGCTATGGTGTGTAGCATACACCATGGTCTTCGAACATTCTTGTCCAAGGTTATTGTGCGCAAGAAGACGCTGGATTTTGAGCGTGTAGAACTGCCTTTCCACTATTTGATAGGGTGGTTGACGATGCACTACAAGTCTTTGATGGGACCTGGAATAGCGAAAGATGCTACAGATGAAGACACTTTCCTTTTCAAATGCCATCGCCGGTCTTGGGAATATAATACTATGCCAGCTTGTCGGAGGGCGCTGGCGAGGGTGGATGGGTGTGACTTTTTTGTGTCTGTTCCTCATTTTTCTGATGAGGAAGTGAGGAAGGTATACCTTGATGGTACCGGACCTTCTCACTTTCTGTCTCCAAATATGCTCACCTGGTTGCGCAACTTCTGCCCCGCGCATCTGGTTTATCGCAACCGCGATAATGTGTACTTGGAGCCTTACCTACCTAGTAGGTTTTCCCGTCAATTTGGTTATAGCCAGTTATTCCTTGATTGTCCCAACCCTTGTTTGGGCTTTGAAGGTAGCATTCTTGATGGTGTCAGGGCGTAGAATTATTATGACGCTTATCATACTGGGGCCAGCTTCTCGGTCCCCGATGCTAAGGCGCCGAGGGAAATTTTGTACGTGGCTTCTTTGTATCATATTATGGCGAACAAGCCTCCTGTTAATTTCGATCCGAGTACCAGTTTCATCGTGGGTACCGGTTTAGAGGAGAAGCCCAAGGGGGCTAAGGCTAGAAAGCAACTAGCGCTCCAGACTCCCCTCCCTGAATCAGAACCTTCCGAGTCGGCTGAGGAGGAGGATGATCATGATAGCGAAGACTCCCTTTCTGGTGGGGGTGAAGAAGTAACGGATCAACCGCTTCCCACACCCGATGAACTGGCGAAAGATCCGTTGCTTACTACACAAGAGGAAGTAGTAAGAAAAGAACAGCCTCCAGCTGTGTCTGGTCCCTCACGTAAACGAGTCAGACGCGAGTCTTCTGACAGCAGAGCAACCTTTTCCGTGAAGAGAGCTGCCGTTAGGTCTCGTGGATTACTTATTACCGAGAGGGGTGAAGGTACAGACGCTGTTCCGGAGGTAAGACCAAGTCGGAGCCATCTCTTTGTTGTAGTTTTTCTTTTTCATGGAGATATGACTTAATCACTTTTCTTTGTAGGTGTCTGATGAACCGGCCTCCCCTGAACCGTCTACTGCCCCTGGAGTTGATCCGGCCCTTGCTGCTTTGATTAGCGACATGTGCGCCGCGGTCCTTTCTGCGGGGGCTCTCTCAGTGGCAGCTGGAAGCTCCCAGGTTGCTGAGGCCTCGGCCCAGGGTGACGAAGGTTTCCTCGGGCCCATCTCCGAGATTGCTGAACTTCAGCAAGGCGACGCCGATCTCGTTGTATCCCCTCCCGAGGGTGCAGGGGCGGAGGAGTCTATTATACCTGACTCGGAGACTGTTCGTGAAGAGGCTGCGGTGGCTATAGGCGAACCTCAGCTTCCACACTCCTCTACTGGTAAGATAAGCCAAATATTGACTAGTGAGGGGGCTTATTTGCTCTATCAGCATATCCTTCGGGTCAAATCGATTCATGGTTGCCTTGGCCCTGCAGGTCCTGACCCTTTACTTCCTACCGCGGATGTTCATGGGAAAGGCTCGGCCTGCCGTGATCTGGGAGAAAGGAACGTTTCCTCTCCTTCGCCGTCTCATGTCGAGGGGCCTCCCGCCAGCCCCGGAAAGATAGGAATGGAGCTGGCGATGGTCTCCACCTCATCCTCTGTTGATCATACGGCTCCGGAGATTGACCTCTCGACCCTTCCGAGCATTCAAGTTCTGCGGGCCGCTGAGGAGGAGTTGGCCGCTCTTCATGCGTCCTTCCGTGCAGAGTTTGTTTCTCTTATGGCAGGAGCGGCAGATTTTGTTGCGTCTTCTTCAGCGTTGCCAGCTACACTCCCGTTGACACCGGCTTCCTCGGAGGCTCTGGACGAGGTGACGCAGGATGTGGTCGACAGCTTCTATCGCTACTTAAAAAGAGGCGTAGACGCTGCTGTAGAACGGGGGACTCCTTTCTCTCTATCTCTCCGGTGCGCTCGGGGTCAGGTTGCAACTTTGAAATCCCTTCCTCGCGGGGTGGGGTTGGCTGTACTCCTGGAGCCTAAATTGGCAGAGGCTGATCAGCTTATGACCCAATTGCTGGCGATACGGCAGGCGGGTTTGCCTACTGCGATTGAACGGGAGCGGGGCTTCCTTATTGCTACTCGGGATAGGATCAAGCTTGCTCGAGATACTGCCGGGCTAGTTGTGCAGGGAGACCTTGACAAGTTCTCCGCTTCGTACGACAGGCTGGGTCGTCGAAGTCAAGCTTGTCGTGCTCGGAAAGAGTCTGCTTCTCGTGGGATTGATGATACGAAGGAGCGGATTCTCGCACTCCAGAGGGAGTTGACTTTCTTAGAGTCGAAGCTGGAGGCTGCTCGTGCGGAACAGGAGTCGATTGCTCGGGAGGCCGAGAGGGTTTCCCGATCTTCTATCAACCTGGAGCGGGCCTTCAAGAGATTCGAGGATAACTGGCAAGCCCATGCTCAACTGGAGGACGAGGCGGTGCTGACCCAAGAGGCAGAGCGTCGAGCTACCCAGAGGTTTGAGCGGTCGGTTGCCTTGCTGACGGACCGTCTCAGGGCGTTATGTGCCCCGGAGCAGTGATCAGCCTTCTGTTTTCTTTCGCTTCTCTTTTTTCTTTTCTTTTTGTAAGGGATGTGATCCCAAATGATGTAGCACTTTGAATTTTGAATAAATGAGCATGTTTCAACTCATCTTCTCTTTCTTGTACTTGCGATGTTCGTGGAACTGGACTTGCTGGGAGATTATTTGTGGACCTGTTATCCTAGGCGTACCTTGGTTTTAGGTACGGATAACAAGTTTTGTCAGGATGTCCGGAACAGCCATGGCAAAGTGGTCATGGGTGTTCTCGGTATTGGGAAAAAGAATGCCGTAGAGCAGCTGGGCTCCCGGGGCATGGTGAGATGGTGGATTTACGCTAAGAAGCTTAGCAAGGGGTATTTGTGGACCTATTATCCTTGGCGTACCCTGGTTCAGGATACGGATAATGGGATGAAAGGAAACCAACATATTTGCTCAGAGGTTTGAGGACATGGCAAGCATGAGGGTTTTACCGTAGAATCTTCCTGCTCAGAGGTAATGAGGACATGGCAGGGGAGACTTCACGAAAGATATTCGTGGTCAACAGCGGACATTTGTGGTCAACAGAGGACATTTGTGGTCAACAGAGGACGTTTGTGGTCAACAGAGGACATTTGTGGTCAACAGAGGACATTTGTGGACCTATTATCCTTGTCGTACTCCGGTTGTGGGTACAGATTATAGGTTAAAAGGGGACCGACATACTTGCTCAGAGGTAATGTGGACATGGCAAGTATGAAGGTTTTTTCGACGGAGCCTTCCCACTCAGAGGTAATGAGGACATGGCAGGAGTGGGCTCAATGAAGAGGGAGTACATAGAATGACTCAGAGGTAGGAGAACGTGAAAGTTCTATGCGAGGGGGCGGTTTGTTTTTGGTGGAAGTGAAAATGACTCAGAGGTAATGAGGACATGGCCGTTTCGAAATTTTGTGGATCGATTACCCTTTTTGTGCACTGGGAGTGCGGGTGGTGGATCATGAGGAAGGATCTCTTCCATGAAGGAAGTTCAGAGGTATAATCATACGTGACTTACTATCTGAAAGAGTGATCGGAATATGAGTTCAGAGGCACCAGCGGGTACATAACTCGGTAATTTAGAATATTGAGAAAGTGTGAGTTCAGCGGCACCAGCGGGCACATGACTCGATAATCTGAAGGGAATGTGGAGGTGAGTTCAGCGGCACCAGCCGGTACATGACTCGATAATCTGAAATGTTGTGGATGTGAGTTCAGCGGTACCAGCGGGTACATGACTCGAAGATCTTGGAGAGAATGTCGTTTAGACATAATATTTTTTCAGGAACTTGCCGTTGACGGGCAACATGAGCAAGTCTCCGTTTTGTTTTTCGAGGCGGTAAGCACCGTTGGAGAATACTGTCTCAATGATAAATGGGCCTTCCCACTTCGGCTGGAATTTGCCGACGGTCTTGTGAGTCATGACCATCGGCCTCCGGACCGCCAGAACAAGATCGTCCACCTGGAATGTTCTGATTTTGACCTTCTTGTTGAAGGCTCCAGAGATGCGTGCTTGGTATAGCTCAATTCGTTGCTGAGCCAAGAGACACTTTTTATCTAGTACCTCCAATTCCTGTAGCCGACGATGGTGGTTTTCGTCTGTCGTCAATTGATGTGTGAGGGCGACGCGTAGTGAGGGGATCTGAGTCTCCAATGGGAGGACTGCTTCACTCCCATACACCAGAAAGAATGGTGTATTCCCGGTGGTTGTTCGAACTGTGGTGCGATAAGCCCATAAGCATTCACCGAGCTTCTCGTTCCAGTCGCGTTTGTTGGAGGAGACAAACTTCTTGAGAAGTTTGATGATTGTTTTGTTGAATGCCTCTGCCAACCCATTTGCTGCCGGGTTGTATGGTGTCGAAGCGACATTCTGAATACGGTGCTTATCGTAAAATCGATAGAATGCGTGGCTTGGATGATCCTTCTGGGCAGCCCAAAGCGGTAGATGACGTGATGCTTAAGGAAGCTGATCACGTTTGAAGTCTTAACTTCTGCGAGTGGGATAGCTTCCGCCCATTTGGAGAAGTAATCGGTGATTGCAAGTATGAAGCGATGTCCTCGGGAGGAAGGTGCGGTGATTGGACCAATGATATCCATTCTCCATGCTTCGAATGGCCAGGACGCCACTGTCGGATGTAGAAACTCGGATGGTTGGTGAATGAAGTCCGCGTGGACTTGGCAGGCTTTACATTTTCTAGCATAATCTATCGCATCTGCCACCATCGTGGGCTAATAGTAGCCCATTCGTCGAAGGCGGTCTTGCAATTTAGGACCGGGCTGGTGGGCCCTGCAGACACCATCGTGAGCTTCTCGTACGGCTTCTTTGGCTTCTGTATTTGACAGACAACGAAGCAGTAATCCGTCGTAGGAGCGGCGATACAGCATTTTTGTCTCTGTATCGTAGAAGAATCTGAGAGAACGCCGTCTAATGGAGGTGGCTTCCTTTGGGTTCTCGGGCAGGATGTCGTAGACGGCGAAGTCGATGAATGGTTGTCTCTAATCTGGGGCATCATCGATCGTCTGTGCGGAATAACTCGCCACGAATTGCACATTATTCTTGGGACAGACCAGTTCGTGGCCTATCACATCCATTGATTGGCGATCAAAGTTCGGAACTGCTAGGGAAGCGGCAAGACTAGCTAGGGCATCAGCTTCGATATTTCGGAGTCTGGGGACATGTTCGATGAAGAACCCTTCGAATGATGAGATGATGTCAATCGCTATTTGGTGATAAGGGATCATGTCTTCGTGGCGAACCTCATATGAGCTCCGTATCTGGTTGACGATTAGTTGGGAATCGCTGTATGCTTCAAGGTATTCTACCCCCAGCTCTCTTGCAAGTTGGAGGCCAATGAGCAGAGCATTGTACTCGGCCACATTGTTAGAGCAGGGTTCAGTGAGGGAATAAGCACGGTTAATCACCAATCCGAAAGGGAAGATCAGCGCTACCCCGACTCCGACGACTATATTGCCTTTAGGTCCGGTCCTCGAAGCACCGTCGAAGAACATTCACCATATAGCCTCGTGAGAGGTTGCATGCGAGTCGGCGACCTCATCTGGGAACTCTTCATATATTCTGGAGGACTCCGAGCCTGGGTGGGCTGCTAAGAAGTCTGCCAGGGCTTGACCTTTGACTGCCTTTTGGGGGACGAAGATCATATGATAAGGGGATAGCAATATTGCCCATGTAGCAAGGCGAGAGCTGAGTGCCCCTGGTTTAGTCATGAGGACCCTGAGAGGGTTGACTCGTGAAATCACATGTATCGTTTGTCCGGTGACATAGTACCGCGTTTTCTGAATGGCGAACACCAGGGCGAGGCATTCCTTCTCCACAGCGGTGTATCGGTGCTCTGGCCCAATCATCATTCGGCTGAGGTAATATATGGCCTGCTCATGGCCTGCATCATTGTTTTGTACCAGCAGAGCCCCGAGGGAGTGTTCTATTGCTCGTACATAGAGCAGAAATGGTTTTCCAGGAACCGGGGCCACCAAGACTGGAGGATTTGACAAATATTCTTTGATGCTGTCGAAAGCACGCTGGCATTCCTCGTCCCATACGAATGAGACTCCTTTCTTCATGAGGTACGAGAACGGTCGGCATCGCCCGGAGAGGTTGGAAATGAACCTCCTGATGTAAGCTAGTCTCCCGTGAAGGCCTCTGAGTTCGCGAAGATTTCTCGGGGGACCTATCTCCATGATTGCTTTTGTCTTCTCAGGGTCTACATGGATACCTTGTGCCGTGATGATGAAGCCCAAGAACTTTCTGCTGGATACGCCTAGAAAGGACTTCATAGGGTTCATTTTTAAATTGTGCGCTCGTATTAGGTCGAATACCATCCTTAGATCCTGCAGATGGTCTCCCTTGCAGCGGCGCTTAATGGCTATATCGTCAACATAGCACTCCACTGTCTTGCGTAAGTGGTCTCTGAAGATGATGCTCATGGCTCTTTGATAGGTGGTGCCAGCATTCTTCAAACCGAAAGGCATGACTGTGTAGCAGTACATGCCAATTGGCGTTCGGAATGATGTATGCTTTTCGTCATCAGGAGATATTTTGATTTGGTTGTACCCCGAGAAGCCATCCATGAATGACATACGTTCGAAGTCGCAGGTAATATCGATCATGATGTCTGTGATAGGAAGGGGAAATTCATCTTTGGGGCACGCCTCGTTCAGATTGCGGAAGTCGATGCAGATTCGAATCTTCACATTCTTCTTGAGAACGGGTACTATATTGGCGACCCAATCGAGATGTTGCTCCTTACGAATGAAGCCGCTGGCTATTAGTTTGTTGACTTTGGCTTCGATCGCATCCATGATGCCTGGGCGGAAGCATCGTTGTTGTTGCTTGACTGGCTTCGCATCTGGCCGAATGTTGAGTTTGTGAAGAGCAATGTCAGGATTTAACCCTGTCATGTCTTCATAGCTCCAGACGAACACATCAATGTATTCTCTAACAAGTTCTAGTAGCGACTTCCGTTCTTCGTCTGCTAGGCTTTTACTGACGAAGATTGGTTTTGGAGAAGATTCGCTGCCGAGGTCAACTTGTATAACCTCATCTTCAGTAGGAGGTTCTCTCAGTTCGAACCGCTTTTCCCATTGTGCATCCAATTGCTGGGCCCACGGCTCTAGCTCGAGGATCTCGGGGGTGTCTTCGTCTTCCTCGTAAGCGTCGGCGAATGCCATGTTGACTGACAAGACTTGTCTGAACACGTCTCCGATGCTGGTATCCGAGTCAGAAGTTGGTGACCCGGTTGAATGTGACTGCCAGTCGCATTCTTCATCTGAACTTTCAGGGGTCGTAGTAGGCGTTACATACCCTAACCTGCATCGAGTTTTGCTATAGTAGTCCCGTGGTTTGCCCGCCGGGACTGGCGGCTTCAAAGGTAATCGTCACCCAGTGCCGTAGTTCAAACCTGGCGTCGTCTCCAGATCATACCCCTATTTCTGCATGAGATATTTGGATTGTGGGATATAAAGATACAGAGGCAGTCTTCCGGCATCTGACCCGAGGTCGGTTTCCTCCATGGTGAAGGGATGCGGGTTGTTCGTCCGGCCGAAGATGATCGAATGATCCCCTCTCTCGATTATTCAGTAAGCATCTTCTACTGGAGTAAGCTGGATCGTGGTGTACACATTTGTCACTTGTGTGTGTAGGTGAGTGCCTATACCGTGTTCTATAGCATACATTGTACATAGCTTATTAAGCTCGGTGTAGTTCAAAGATAACCCTTTATTGATGAAGTAAGGTATCTTTTCTAGGGGGATTACATCATCAGCGGAGGGAACCTCAGTACGGGCAGCCACATACTTGGCTAACTCTGGTTCCTCTTCGGCTACCCCCTGTGTGAATGAAGACTGAGAGGACATTCTGGGAAACTTGATTGTCAGTGGTTCAGTTGATGGAGCAGAGCGTGGAGTTGTTGGCAGACTAGCGACCCCCAGTTTGGCACTTGACGTGGAGCGAGGAGTGGCTGGTTCGCTAGAAGTGTCAGACCTTGCATCGGGGTGACGACCCTTCTGGAAGGCGTATCGTCAGTGGCCTATCGGAGGGATTGAGCTTCTCCGTTTGGGGTTGACTGACTCTCGGCAGTCTGATTGTCAGTGGCCCCGTTGTGGGTCTTGGCACTTGGCCGGACCTTGGCAGCCGAATTATCATCTGCTCTTCTTGTGTCGAGAGGCTGATCGCGTCCTTTCGCAGAGTGGCAGTAAGGGGTGCGGACTTGCCCGGTTTGCGAGCTTGGAGGTGGATCGTCAGAGGTCCTTCTGATCCCGTGGCCGTTTCGGTACCAGCTTGTTCATTTCCTTCATCAAGGTGCCTCTTTGACTTTTCGTATAGACAGGAGTCTGAGTAGTAAGATTCAACCCCTTTGAAGGGATCGATGTCAGCAAATTTCGTCTTCACAAAGCCGTGTTTGTCGACATATTTGAAGCACTGGTGTAGCGTGGAAGGCACGATCATGTAATCGTGTATCCATGGGCGTCCCAAGAGGATGTTGTAAGAAGTGTCTGCATCTATGACGTAGCAGGTGACTTCGGATTGGAGGTCGCCAATTTGACACTTCAGACGAATCTTCCCAATAGGGTAGCTTCTGCCCGAATTGAAACCGCTGATGGCGGTGCTTGTAGGTGTCAGGCGATGCATTGGGATATGGAGATGATGTAGCAGACCCTTCGGGATGATGCTTATGGAAGAGCCAGGATCTATGTGCATCCGATCCACCTTCACGTCGCCAATGTATCCCGTGTAGTATAGCGGACGATCGTGTAGGTTGGTTTTGATGAGCATGTCTTACGGAGTGAAGACGATGTTGGGCATTGCTCCCGTACAGGCACTGTCCTGGAGATCCACGGGTGAGTCCTCCCCAGTGAGGTTGGATTGAGCCAGATAGACATCGACATTTTGGAGTGCTTCGCTTAATGCAATACGAACATCCTTGGAGAGCCTTAGGAGTTCGTACAGTGACAACTTGGCTGGCGTGTTAGCTAATTGCGCTAAGATGTCAAAGTTGTAGGGCTTTCTAGCCCTTGGGCTGCCTCTTTTCGGAGAGATTTGTCGAAGCGAGTCTCCCTCGGCCTAGGCTTGTCGGTCGTCGAAGGCTGAGCCGGTCCCGGAGCATCAGTTGTAGTGGGTTGATGATTTTCAGCTGGATTGTCAACCACAGGTTGGGATTGCGCTCCGGACCGCGTGACGACGGCTGTAGCTTCCTCGTTGTCTGCCGAGATTGTATGGCAGGTCCTGACTTTTCCACTTTTCTTTTTGTCGGTGGAAGATGGTGTGGGTCGAGTCACTTCTGATACCAAGTCTGGATGTATCCACATGACCTCCCCTCGTGATGTGGTAAGGGGTACTAGACCGGTAGCCTGATCTCGGGGAGGTGGAAGATTGGTAATCTCCATTGTCGCTAGAGGGACGGGGACCACCCCGTCTTGAGTCTCCGTCGGAGGGAAGCTACCGAATTGTACGGACACCATATTGGCCGCCACAGTTACCTCTTCGAAATCGATGGCTAGAGCGTTCGAATCGATGAGGTTTTGGATGTACCGTTTCAGCTGGTAGCAATCATGTGTAGCATGATGGACATAGCGATGATAATGGCAGTACTTTGGATTCTCCATCTCTGCCGGCCGCGGTTCCCGTTTTGGCGGAGGAAGCTGAATTTTGTCCCCTTGTATGAGCATATCCAAGATGGACTTGACGTGACCGTCTTCGAAGGAGTAAGTGATTTGTGGCCATTGTTTGTCTGCTGGCTTCGGCTCAGGTTTTTGTGCTGTATCGGCCACCATAGCCTGCTTTTCCTTGCTGTCCCGATTGTTAGAGGGGCTACCCCCATTATCGTTGTTGTGACGCTTGCCCTTGTTTTCTCCTTCCGAGATGTGCAATCCCAGTTGGCGAGCCTTCTTCAGTCGTTCTTCGGCGCTTGTGGCGCTGATGATGAACGTCTTCCAATCTTTGAATTGACTTTCGCCCATCCAGAGGCTGATTGTTGGGAGCAGTCTCTTTTGGCAAATTTCAATTAAAAAGGAATCTGGATTTTCGGAGGGCAGCTTCATGGCGGTTTGGCGGAACAGCTTAATGTAGTTCCTTGTCATTTCCTTCTCCCTTTGGACGACGTCCATGAGGGTGGACATAGTGACGTCCTGCCCTACTTCGTAGAATCTCTCCAAGAACAGGCGCTTGAAGCCGACGAAGGAGTGGATGCAGTTGTCCGGCAGATTGCGATACCAGTCGAAAGTGACTCCTTCCAATGCCCCAATGAATAATCGCGTGAGGATAGCATCATCATGGGGCAGATGGTCGGTGGTGACCTCGAAGTAAGTGATGTACCGACTTGCTGAGGTCTTCCCATCATATGGGTTGATATTGAACGGCTTATATTTTGGTGGGAATGGAACATCCCTCTATTCGACAGGGTATGGTTGCCGCATTCTGAGGTCTTGAGCATTTTCTCGGGCATGGAACGTGGCTCGGAGCTCCTGGACCTCTCTTTTTACTTCTCGGGCCTCATCCGTTGCGGTAGGGGCTGTTATTTCGGGAGGATTATTGCCCGGGTTTGGTGCTGCTGAGTTTGAGTCCGCATTGACCGCGGGACCCGTGCTTGTTTGGCCAGGCGTTCCTCCTTGCATAGTTGGAAGAGCGGCTTTGATTTCATCTACAGACTTGACTAAGGCCTGCAGTATAGCCTCTAAAGTGTCGATGCGTTGGCGATCACTGGAACCACCTTGGTTGCTGTCCGTCATGAATACCGTCCTTACATGAGGAGTGATGGAAGGAACGGTGGAGGATGTGCCCTCCGAGTCGTACCCATGCACCGAGAAATCATCGGGGTAGGTGGGAATGTTCTCTTCGGGCTCGGAATCGGAGGGAATGGTATCCCCAGCCTCGGAGCTTGCTTCGTCTTGAGAGCCATGGACGTCCTTTGGGACATCAGCGCCTGTTGTACCTGATGGGAGAGTTGTTTGTCCGAGCTCGGCTCCTTGAAACATCGGATTGTTGTGGATGTTCGGAGGAGTGCTACCCCCAGTTCCTATGACCCCCAACGAAGTAGATGATGAGTTTCCCGTTGCAGCAGATTTCGTCTTTGAACGGGTGTGTTGGAATACTCCGATGGAGGACAACCGTTTAGACGATAGTTTCTTAGCTGTAGTGGTTGATATTTTGGGGCTGGAGATGCTTGTCTTCTTCCCTCTCCCCTCGGCGGGGACTTTCTGAGTAGAATTGCAGGAGACAACAGGAGGTGCCTCGTCTTCTGAGCTCGGATGCTGTAGTCTTTGGAAGACTGACGGCCGATCTTCCGTTGCTGCCGCATTGTTGCAAAAGCAGTTGACGATGATTTGGGTGCAATGATGTCCAAGCGAGGACTCTTTGCACGCTGAGGCTCCTTCTCTTTCCTTGCGCTTGTGAAGGATTGCCTCACGCGGGTCAGAGGAACCACTTTGTCCTTTTGTCGCCGGGGGCTGGACTCGAGTGGTTCTATACAACTTCCCATCAGAGGCCCGTATGATAGTCAACGGGACGCCCCGATAGTTAGACGTTGGGACAGCTGACTGGGCTTGATGAGCCCGTGCTGCCCTAGACTTCTTCTTTTTAGCACTTGCGGGTGCGTAATAGGAAGAGTCTAAGTTGAATACCACAGAGTCTGGCTTATCATCCAGAAAACTATCAGGGTCAGGACCGCATGAGAGACGGTCGAAGACTGATCGAAAGAAGCATGGAACGGACGCTATGCGGCTAGAATTGGGTGCCGTACAGGCTGTCTGCATGCGGTTGTCTTCTGCCGTTGGATGAGTTGTTTTTATGCGGCTAGGAGTCACGACCGTGCAGGCTGGCCGCATGCGGTTGGTAATTATGGCCGCATGGGTTTTCTGCAAGTGATTGACTTTCTTAGCCGCATGAGTTTCATCCTTGTGGTTGGCAACTGTAGCCGCATAGGCTATGCGGCTGACAGATGTGGCCGCATGAATTTTCTTCATGCGGCTGGCGGATGTAGCCGCATGAGCTTTATCCCTGCGACTAATACCCTTATGCGGCTCGGATCGCATAGAGTTCCTCTTTGCCCCTGCAAGTCCAGCATCATAGTATTTTCTTCTGTCGGACTTGGGGACAGCAGAGTTGTCTACGGTCTGAAGTGGGGCCGCAGGAGAGTCTTTCTCGTCGTCTTGAGCAACAGAGGGTATCCCATCGAGGGCTTGGGAAGGAGCAAATGATTTTGGCCTCCACTCTTTGCGAGCCTTCGTGCCGCGAGTGCACTTCTGGACCGGGCCAGCGCTTCCTTCGGAGAGTATCTCTTCAAACGCCTATTGGTCGAAGCAGACGACCATCTTTTGTTGCGTGGAGCCAAGTTTGGTCGCATCCGATTGCGTCACCAACTCCTCAGCCGTGGAGAAGTTTGTCCCCAGCAGAGTCGCCATCGTGTTTGCCATTGATTGTAAAAGTACAGAACAGTTTTATGGGAGGACTGAACTTAGACTCACAATACAAACTCGCTTGTACAAAGAAAGCCTAGGGACGAAAACCTAGGTACAGCAGTCTAAGTACAATTGTTTATTTTAGATTCTGGGGGTAACGATAGAGGCTCGGGAAGGCGACGGCAGCCCTGCCTTACTCCTTGGACGATCGGTATGCAGCCTTGGTTCCTGTGACGAGATGGTTGGCATTGACGAAGAAATGCTCTTCCTGCTCTCCTCGTATTACTCTTCTGGCTTCTCTCTCTCTGGATTGATCTCTGGTTATTGGGGGAGTCTCTCTGTGACAGTATATCTCTCTGACCGTATATATTTTTACAAAGGAATGGCACCTTGCTATTTATAATAGTGGGGGCATCATTAGGGTTTGGATGATTACCCATTCTCAAAGTGGCGGCGGCCTGATGCTTAATCAATCTGGACCATTAGTTTTAAGCATGAAGGATCTGGGCCATAAATGGGGATATTATCGAATCCTGTGAATGATTAATGCTGATTGCTTTAAATCTTCATGATTGGTTGTGTCAAGCTTGGACCTCTCACCACGTGTCCCATTGGCTTGATCATGAATGATATGACCTGATCTCATTAATTATGAGGATAACGTTAAATATGGTCATTAGGATCTGGTAAATCTCTGATTGATCTGTATCCCATAATCATCCTTGCTACCAGCTGTCAAGTTGTGGGGGCCATTGAATCTCTGCCACGTGGCTTAATGGTGGACCCTGTCAGAACCGCATGATATCCATGAACCGCATAAGACGGCGTCTCAGTGAGCCGCATAAGTATAGTACTTGCGAGCCGCATGGGATGGTTTCTCGTTGAGCCACATAGGTATAGTACTTGCGAGCCGTATGGGATGGTTTCTTGGTGAGCCGCAGGAAGATGATTCTTGCCAGCCGCATGAGGCTGTTCTTCAATTGAGACGCATGGGAGTAGCCACGTGGCAATCTCGGATCGTGTTAGAGATTTTCTCCTGTTTCCAAAGAGTCTGTCATTATGATAGGACCATTATGACACTTCATGTCGGAGCCGTCAGCTGTCATATCATGGCAGAGCATTGAATAGGGCCATTACTCGATGGCCAGCTGTGTGAAGGGGTCCCATGGGGGCACGTGGTGTTGATCGAGCCGCATATCTCTGTTGGTCGAATGTGAGCCGCATGTACTTCTGAACCGCATGCGGCTGGGGAACTCTTTGAACCGTATAGGACTGTCCCTATGTAAGCCGCATGGACTCTCTTGCCCCGAGTCGCATGAGACTAAGAGTCTCTCTGAACCGCATGGGACTGCTCCTGTATGAGCCGCATGGGGTCCTCCTGTTCTGAGCCGCATATATCATCATTCTGATATTTTCCATGCTTCTACAGCCATGACCCCATAGGTTACACTTTCCAACTGAATGATTTAAGATAGATTTCTGAGACTATGATTGCTGGGGGCTTAACCTAGAAAAGGGTGCGATCATCTTAATTTCGAGGACAAAATTTTTATAAGGTGGGTAGGATTGTAACACCCAGTTTTCCAGAAGAGGATAATTTTGAAATTTTGTAATTATAATTATTATTTAATGATATTTATTTCATATTATGATTTTTAGTGATTTTTAATTATTTTAAACTATTTAAAATCATGACTTGTGATTTTTGGTGTTTTGCTAGTGAACAGTAGAGACTGCCTACCCTAGATCCTAGCCATGTGATTAGGGTATTTTGACATTTTTGGCGTTATTTGATTTTATTATAATTTATTTGAATTTATGGAAAATTTTAGAATTTATTTTGGAATTGTTTGAATGAGCGTTGACTAGGTTGACTTTGACTAGCAATGACCATGGTAGACCAACCTAGGATCTAACCCTAGTTGAGTTTGGACTTGGTTAGATTATGTAATGTCACGACCCGCACCCACTGTGAGGGTACAAGTACGTAACGACGCCCAGCCTACGCCGCAGTGTCGGCGGTAGAGCGCTGTCCTAGGTTACTATCTAACCAGCAACTCACGCAATATATAAAGTACTCATCATGATCAACTCCGAACGGAGGACAAGTATAAGATATTGAACTCAATCACAGTCTAAGCACGATAAGATAAACACAGAAGAATTAAACTAAGAATAGAAGAACAACTACTAAAATAATAACAACTCTCAACAAATCTCAAGTACTACACAAGTCTCAAAACTTCTATAACAAGATCAACATTAAGACAGATACTAGTCTACTAAACTAAATCCTGATCACTCCTGAGAGTCGGGGCCAAAGGTAGTCATCCCGTCTCCGGGTCCATAATATGTAGGGCATGTATCCTCAGGGCAATCATCTGTAAAATTTTAACAGGTCCAGTCAGGACAGGAACGAGTACAACTCATCAAGAAATCCCAATTAAATGACAGAGAACTATAAAGCAGTTATAAACAGTTTTATTGATGAAATATAGCAGTTTTATACAGGTAATGATATAGAGAACAGTTAAGGTACAAAGAAAGGGAAATAACTAAACAAGAAGAGAAGCATGGCAATGAAGACTGAAAAATAAAATCTAGCTGAACTAGAGTAGCATAATATGAGTCCAGACTGTAATATAGACATGTGTGACTCCAACGAAAGTCCAGTACCAGACGAATCTAATACAAGATGAGTCCAGTAAGGGATGGTTCCAGTCAATGTGATCAATGATTTCAGGGTGAGTCCAGCCTATACTCTAACAGTGTGTTTTAAAATATCGGGACCGACATGTGAACGGCTGTAGGTAATACGGCACATCAGACACCTGGCTGGGTGTGAGATGGCTATCATTCCAGTATAATTCCAAGGGAGTGGTTCCAGTATTTGGGTATGTTCACATGCCTATTCCGATATTTCCCCACCCAGCAAGTACAAGTGAATCCAGAAAACGACACGAGAAATCGGGATGAGTCCAGCCAAACATAATGATACCAGCAAAAGATTCCAGGGTGATTCCAGTAGGTGGTTCCAGTAGTGATTCCAGAAGGTGATGCCAGTAGTGGTTCCAGAAAATAGAGGCCAGACAGATGGTATGTGTGTCGCATACATGAATCCAGAATATTCATACGTGTTGTAAGAATCACATAAAACTATCTAGAACTGAAGTACAGTAATTGTCAAGTAAATGAAAGAACTATCAGAGAATGTACTCGCCTGTTACTCTGAAAAGAGTAATGAAATATCAGATGTCTGCACCGGAGTCACAATGTCCTAAACAGAATAGTATGGGTCATGATATGTAAAATACAAGAGAATTGAAAGATGCAATGCAATCTACATGATTTCTAGGCCAATCTAGGTCAAAGTCAACTCTAAGTCAACCCTGGTCAACTGTCTATGTCAAACTAGGTCAATCCTAGTCTAGTCGAGTCTCACTAGGCCTATCCCAAGTCTATACTAGCAATCCAGCACAATTACAAGCCAACTAGGCTATACAAGTCAACCACACACCTTAATTGGGCATCCATGCCATAAACATAGGTTATGAGCCATAGGTTAGAGGCTAAGCACACAATAGTCCATTCCACATATTTCACATACTCTCACATATATCATATATCAACTACATCTAATTTAATTTAAATAGCACACATATACCCATAGCTACATGATAAAATAACTCACATATATAGATATATATGTATATATATGCATGGGTTAATAGGGAGAGGAATACATGTGTGTGTGACATGGTGTTAAAGTGGCAGTGTGGTACAAAGAAGTTTGTGAACAGTGGTGTGTGATGAGTGTGTGTGTGTGTGTAGAAAGTTTAAGGTAGAGTGTAAATGAGGGGGAGTGAACCTAGAGTGTATGTGATAGCTTAGTGTCACACAGGTAATGTCAATGAAGTTGTGTGTAGTGAAGGGTGTCCACATGATAGGGAACAATGTGTGTGTCATGGGTTATCACATGACAGTGGACCAATGTGAAGGGGATGTTGTGTGACTAACAGGAAAAATCAGTGTCTTAGTTATAGAATTAGCAACCAGTGTAAACCATGTGTGTGCTAGGATTACATTAGAAATAGCTCATGTGACAGCCATTCACAGGAACCCATTTCCAGGATTCCAATCTCAGGTCAGTTTATAGGTTAACTAGCATGTAAACTCAGTTATAGTGCTGTTTGATCTGTGACAGGGAATTAAGGAATAAATAGGAAACAGTGAACACCACATCAGTTTTAAGTGTTAAACAACAGTCCAACAAACCCAATAAAAACAGTTTAAACCCTCCATTCAATCTCAGTTTAAACATTGAAATCCCCCTCTAAAACCATGTTCAATATTCACCCCAAAACTCAGATAATATACATGGATAAACCCCCCTTCAAATCCAGATTGAACTAAAACAGTTCCTAAGCAATAACAGACTTAACATTAAATCCTAAACAGTTCAACCACTCGTATACACACATAAATACCGTTTAGCAGTCCCTATACTCAACATTCAGTTTAATTTGGCAATTCAATCATCAAATAACAATTAGTCTTAGAAGGAAAACTAAATCAGAAATTTAATAGGCTGAAATCATGTATCAGTCAGCCCCTCTACCCATTCCCATATTCAAAATCCAATCCTCATTTCAGTGAACTGAATTGGACATGGTTATTGACAGTGATACACCAACAAAACTGAGAATAACTGGCAGTACATATAGGAAGAAATCATCATGTTTTAATTCTCAGTTTTGAGAAAACAATGCAATGTACATCTAACCAAACTGAACCAACCTATCACAATTTAACCCACACATATCAGTAAAAAAAAAATCCCTTTATTAATCTCAGGAATCATTTCAGTGTGTCATCAGTTAGCCCAATTTAAAATCTCAGGAAAACAGTCAAAATCATGAATCCAAGATACATTGACAGTTCACAAGATACCCAAAGCCAAATTGAATCCATTTTTCTTTGACATCATCCCAAATCCAACATGTAACCAACCTAGCAGTGAACTAACACAATTGTACAGGAATTAAACATGGAAAATTTACATCAATATCAGTTTTAAAACAGGAGAATGGAATTTCGGATACACAGACTGATACTCGTATCAGTCAAATGAGAAAAATCTGATTTCGAATCAAAATCATGATAAATTGATAAATTTAAAGTTGGTAACACATCAAACACATGTGCACGTGTCCCAGGAACTCTTCGTGTCACCCTAGAGCCGGACACGGCATGTCCTAGCCTCAAAACATGCACAGACACTATGTGCACAGGCTGCGTCGTGCACGTGTGCACGCGTGTCCCTCGCGCGACACAGGGTACGACACGACTCGTGCTCGTGCCCGTGTGTTCGCCCCACATAGGGCTGCAAACGTGTCACCCTGTACCGCATCCCCGTGTCCCCGTGTCTGAAATAAAAGTGCGTGTCAGTGTCGAAAACCCAAGCCTGCACAGCGCGCGCGCGCGGCCAGTGCGGCCAGTGCGAGAAGGATTTCTCCTCGCACACGCAACCATGTGCTCCCATTTTTTAGGAGGATGGTGGCAGTCGATGCCCAAAGCTCCTCGCCAAAAATGGCGTGTCCACGTGTCCTGTGTCGAAAGCTATTGACCCCGTGATGCAGGACACAGCAAGTGTTTCAGTCCCCGCGTGTTCGTGTCACCGTGTGGACACGACACAAAAATTAGGAAATAAAAGCATAAATCATTAAGCAAGCCCTAGGACTAAAATTCCATTCAAAAACATTTCAGAAATTAGAACAAAATGTTGGTTGAGGCATTACATCAAACACATCAAATACGACACTGATACGTGTCCTGTTTGGATACGAAATAGACACAACTTATGGGGATTCCTATTCCTAGAGTTAGGTTAGGGCTAGGGCATCCTAGAAATTCAATTAAACAGGAATTTCATGGGTTAGAATGGATTATACCTATTGATGTGCAAAGCTCACAAAAGCCTCAAATGGAATGGTTCTCCAAGCCTCAAAAACTCCCACAAATTGATCCTACTCTGAAATATTCTTGCACAAATAGAAAGAACAGAAGAATTAGGTCCTAATGCAATGATTTGAAGGAAAATGGAGTTGAAATGGATTTCCTATGATTTTAGGAAGATGGAGACTCACCTCTTCCAAAACTTGCACAAATCCCAATGGAGGCTAGCCCTAAATTCTAGGAGGGGATTAAATAGGGGGAAGGGATCACTAGTGGCTGCCATGGGCTGATTAGGGCTAGGTTTGGTTCATGGTGTGGGCCTTTGGGCTATAAGTCAAGTCATTAATCATGACTTATGAAGTCATAAGCCATATTTGTCAAATCAACTCCAAATCTCTCCAAACAAGTTCTAATGACTTAAACTTCACTAAATTAGGTCAAACCAAGTTTACTTAACCTAACCAAGGGGACTTAACCTAGGTTAGTCACTAGGTTAGTCTTCTAGTCAACACTAGTCAAAGTCAGCTATAGGCCCAAAATCAATTCCACTAAAAATCACTAAAAATTATATTAATTCTAATAAATATAATTAATGCTAATAATCACTAACCATGGTTAGCTGAGACTATCTATGACTAATCTAGGTTGGGTCCAAACCAAGTTAGGCTAATCACAATACATAGCAATCAATTAAATAATATTAAAGTCACACCATTCTTAATAATATATTAAATTCCAAATATTAAATTCAATTAAATACAAAATTTCAAAAATACTCTCATCTGGAAAACTGGGTGTTACAATCCTACCCCCCTTAGAAAAATTTCGTCCTCGAAATTAAAATGATCGCACCCTTCTAGGTCAAACCCAAACAATCAAGGTTAAGAGATAAATATGCAAACAAAATCTTACTGGTCGTGATTCCACAGTCTCGTACAGGGTAGCTACACTATCTAGCAATCACAAACAATATCCTGGCAGGTACTAAAGGAATCACACAGGAAAGTGGAGAGGAAGAATGAGAAGGACAAACCTGCTAACCCATCACCTGCAGCGTCGGTCTCCTCGACCGCCATCACAAAAGCTCTACCCCTCTGGTACTGAGCTAAAGGTGGCCTAGCTCCCTCATAAGGAGGTGCAGCGGGACAATCTATCATCTTGTAAGCACCAAACCCACAAAATAGACAAACCTTCAGCCTCCTCCTACAAGACTCCCAAACATGCCCTGCCTTCCTACAGTAGGCACAAGTCGGCACCTCGCGGTCCTGTCCTCTATGCTGATGTTGTGCCTGCTGCACTCTCACTGGTGTCTGTGCCTGCTGAGCCTGCACATGGGGCCTCTTGGCCTGACCCCCGCTGCTGCTACCACCCTGGGAGTCTCGCCCCCTCTTGAGCCTAAGCTCAAGATCATCCTCTGCAGCTAGTGCATCCACTAGGATCTCCTCAAATACGGGCGTTCTTGGTGTAGGACTTGACCTCCTTTAACAAGCCCTTCCGGAACCTCCGGGCCTTCGTCGTCACCGACAAGTCCTTCATAAATCTGCTCTGGCGGCAGAACTCTCCTGCGTACTCCTCCACGGACTGGGTCCCCTGAACTAGGGCCTCGAACTGGGTCTCGAGGGCTCCCAGTGCTGCGTCTGGAAAGAACTTCTCCTTGAACAGCTTCTTGAATGCTGTCCAAGTCTGTCCTGTTGTGCTAACCCTCGGGTCGATCTGGTACCATATACGGGCCAGATCCTGCATCATACTGGTCGCTGCCTCTATCTGGAGCCTCGTCGGGATCTCAGCCAGCCTGAAGATCTCCTCCATATGCTCGATCCACTCATCGGCATACAGGATCCCCTCTGTCCCTCTGAAGTCTCTCGGGTGCATCTTCTGGAAGTCCTGGATGCCCTTCTCCCGTGGCTGGTATGGCTGCGGGGCTGCCGCTGGCTGAGCTACGACTCTCTCTACTGCCGTCACTGCCAGCTCAATGCCTCTACTGAGCTCTTCCGTGTGCCTCTGCTGCTGGGTCTGCTGACCCTCCATATACTGCCTGAAGAAAGCCAACAGTTGAACGGTGTCAACTGTCCCTGCAGGTGGCTGCTGATGCTGCTGCTGAAACATCTCAGGAATGACTGGGGTCATCCTCTGAACTAGTAGAGGCATACCCCCAATGGCTACAGCAGCTCCTGTCTGATCAGGAATAGAAGGTGCTACAGTCTCAATAGGCTGCTGCAATGGACGAGAGGTGGCAGACCCCTCTCCAGCGGCTATTGTACTAGAGCGATGTGATCGTGTCTCCACCATCCTGAAGACAGATCGAAAAGGAAGTCAATACTGAGCAGGAATCGATAAATCAAAGGAGGACAGTTTATTGCAAAGAAGACAAGTCAGTAAGATATGTAGATGGCATGAATTAAAGCAGAATCTTCCTAACTGTGATTGAGTACCTCTCCGTTAAAGCCTATCTCTCAATCCTATCGCAGGCTCGCAGCAGTACAACTAAGTCGTCGTCCTACCACGATATCGCTCTAATACGACTCTCGACCTCCATGGGCCACCACTAAAAACGTGTCACGACCTGCACCCACTGTGAGGGTACAAGTACGTAACGACGCCCAGCCTACGCCGCAGTGTCGGCGGTAGAGCGCTGTCCTAGGTTACTATCTAACCAGCAACTCATGCAATATATAAAGTACTCATCATGATCAACTCCGAACGGAGGACAAGTATAAGATATTGAACTCAATCACAGTCTAAGCACGATAAGATAAACACAGAAGAATTAAACTAAGAATAGAAGAACAACTACTAAAATAATAACAACTCTCAACAAATCTCAAGTACTACACAAGTCTCAAAACTTCTATAACAAGATCAACATTAAGACAGATACTAGTCTACTAAACTAAATCCCGATCACTCCTGAGAGTCGGGGCCAAAGGTAGTCATCCCGTCTCCGGGTCCATAATATGTAGGGCATGTATCCTCAGGACAATCATCTGTAAAATTTCAACAGGTCCAGTCAGGACAGGAACGAGTACAACTCATCAAGAAATCCCAATTACATGACAGAGAACTATAAAGCAGTTATAAACAGTTTTATTGATGAAATATAACAGTTTTATACAGGTAATGATATAGAGAACAGTTAAGGTACAAAGAAAGGGAAATAACTAAACAAGAAAAGAAGCATGGCAATGAAGACTGAAAAAATAAAATCTAGCTGAACTAGAGTAGCATGATATGAGTCCAGACTGTAATATAGACATGTGTGACTCCAACGAAAGTCCAGTACCAGACGAATCTAATACAAGATGAGTCCAGTACGGGATGGTTCCAGTCAATGTGATCAATGATTTTAGGGTGAGTCCAGCCTATACTCTAACAGTGTATTTTAAAATATTGGGACCGACATGTGACCGGCTGTAGGTAATACGGCACATCAGACACCTGGCCGGGTGTGAGATGGCTATCATTCCAATATAATTCCAAGGGAGTGGTTCCAGTATTTGGGTATGTTCACATGCCTATTCCGATATTTCCCCGCCCAGTAAGTACAAGTGAATCCAGAAAACGACACGAGAAATCGGGATGAGTCCAGCCAAACATAATGATACCAGCAAAAGATTCTAGGGTAATTCTAGTAGGTGGTTCCAGTAGTGATTCCAGAAGGTGATGCCAGTAGTGGTTCCAAAAAATAGAGGCCAGACAGATGGTATGTGTGTCATATACATGAATCCAGAATATCCATACGTGTTGTAAGAATCACATAAAACTATCTAGAACTGAAGTACAGTAATTGTCAAGTAAATGAAAGAACTATCAGAGAATGTACTCACCTGTTACTCTTAAAAGAGTAATAAAATATCAGATGTCTGCACCGGAGTCACAATGTCCTAAACAGAATAGTATGGGTCATAATATATAAAATACAAGAGAATTGAAAGATGCAATGCAATCTACATGATTTCTAGGCCAATCTAGGTCAAAGTCAACTCTAAGTCAACCCTGGTCAACTGTCTATGTCAAACTAGGTCAATCCTAGTCTAGTCGAGTCTCATTAGGCCTATCCCAAGTCTATACTAGCAATCCAGCACAATTACAAGCCAACTAGGCTATACAAGTCAACCACACACCTTAATTGGGCATCCATGCCATAAACATAGGTTATGAGCCATAGGTTAGAGGCTAAGCACACAATAGTCCATTCCACATATTTCACATACTCTCACATATATCATATATCAACTACATCTAATTTAATTTAAATAGCACACATATACCCATAGCTACATGATAAAATAACTCACATATATAGATATATATATGTATATATATGCATGGGTTAATAGGGAGAGGAATACATGTGTGTGTGACATGGTGTTAAAGTGGCAGTATGGTACAAAGAAGTTTGTGAACATTGGTGTGTGATGAGTGTGTGTGTGTGTGTGTGTAGAAAGTTTAAGATAGAGTGTAAATGAGGGGGAGTGAACCGAGAGTGTATGTGATAGCTTAGTGTCACACGGGTAATGTCAATGAAGTTGTGTGTAGTGATGGGTGTCCACATGACAGGGAACAATATGTGTGTCATGGGTTATCACATGACAGTGGACCAATGTGAAGGGGATGTTGTGTGACTAACAGGAAAAATCAGTGTCTTAGTTATAGAATTAGCAACCAGTGTAAACCATGTGTGTGCTAGGATTACATTAGAAATAGCTCATGTGACAGCCATTCACAGGAACCCATTTCCAGGATTCCAATCTCAGGTCAGTTTATAGGTTAGCTAGCATGTAAACTCAGTTATAGTGCTGTGTGATCTGTGACAGGGAATTAAGGAATAAATAGGAAACAGTGAACACCACATCAGTTTTAAGTGTTAAACAACAGTCCAACAAACCCAATAAAAACAGTTTAAACCCTCCATTCAATCTCAGTTTAAACATTGAAATCTCCCTCTAAAACCATGTTCAATATTCACCCCAAAACTCAGATAATACACATGAATAAACCCCCCTTCAAATCCAGATTGAACTAAAACAGTTCCTAAGCAATAACAGACTTAACATTGAATCCTAAACAGTTCAACCACTCGTATACACACATAAATACCATTTAGCAGTCCCTATACTCAACATTCAGTTTAATTTGGCAATTCAATCATCAAATAACAATTGGTCTTAGAAGGGAAACTAAATCAGAAATTTAATAGGCTGAAATCATGTATCAGTCAGCCCCTCTACCCATTCCCATATTCAAAATCCAATCCTCATTTCAGTGAACTGAATTGGACATGGTTATTGACAGTGATACACCAACAAAACTGATAATAACAGGCAGTACATATAGGAAGAAATCATCATGTTTCAATTCTCAGTTTTGAGAAAACAATGCAATGTACATCTAACCAAACTGAACCAACCTATCACAGTTTAACCCACACATATCAGTAAAAAAATCCATTTATTAATCTCAGGAATCATTTCAGTGTGTCATCAGTTAGCCCAATTTAAAATCTCAGGAAAACAGTCAAAATCATGAATCCAATATATATTGACAGTTCACAAGATACCCAAAGCCAAATTGAATCCATTTTTCTTTGACATCATCCCAAATCCAACATGTAACCAACCTAGCAGTGAACTAACACAATTGTACAGGAATTAAACATAGAAAATTTACATCAATATCAGTTTTAAAACAGGAGAATGGAATTTCGGATACACAGACTGATACTCGTATCAGTCAAATGAGAAAAATCCGATTTCGAATCAAAATCATGATAAATTGATAAATTTAAAGTTGGTAACACATCAAACACATGTGCACGTGTCCCAGGAACTCTTCGTGTCACCCTAGAGTCGGACACGGCGTGTCCTAGCCTCAAAACATGCACAGACACTCTGTGCACAGGCTGCATCGTACACGTGTGCACGCGTGTCCCACGCACAACACAGGGTACGACACGACTCGTGCTCGTACCCGTGTGTTTGCCCCATATAGGGCTGTAAACTTGTCACCCTGTACCACGTCCCCGTGTCCCCGTGTCTGAAATAAAAGTGCGTGTCAGTGTCGAAAACCCAAGCCTGCACAGCGCGCGCGCGCGGCCAGTGCGGCCTGTGCGAGGAGGATTTCTCCTCGCACACGCAACCACGTGCTCCTATTTTTTGGAAGGATGGTGGCAGTCGATGCCCCAAGCTCCTCGCCAAAAATGGCGTATCCACGTGTCCTGTGTCGGGAGTTATTGACCCCGTGATGCAGGACACAGCAAGTATTTCAGTCCCCGCGTGTTCGTGTCCCCGTGTGGACACGACACGACACAAAAATTAGGAAATAAAAGCAGAAATCATTAAGCAAGCCCTAGGACTAAAATTCCATTCAAAAACATTTCAGAAATTAGAACAAAATGTTGGTTGAGGCATTACATCAAACACATCAAATACGACACTGATACGTGTCCTGTTTGGACACAAAATGGACACAACTTATGGGGTTTCCTATTCCTAGAGTTAGGTTAGGGCTAGGGCATCCTAGAAATGCAATTAAACAGGAATTTCATGTGTTAGAATGGATTATACCTATTGATGTGCAAAGCTCACAAAAGCCTCAAATGGAATGGTTCTCCAAGCCTCAAAAACTCCCACAAATTGATCCTACTCTGAAATATTCTTGCACAAACAGAAAGAACAGAAGAATTAGGTCCTAATGCAATTGATTTGAAGGAAAATGGAGTTGAAATGGATTTCCTATGATTTTAGAAAGATGGAGACTCACCTCTTCCAAAACTTGCACAAATCCCAATGGAGGCTAGCCCTAAATTCTAGGAGAGGATTAAATAGGGGAAAGGGATCACTAGTGGCTGCCATGGGCTGATTAGGGCAAGGTTTGGTTCATGGTGTGGGCCTATGGGCTATAAGTTAAGTCATTAATCATGACTTATGAAGTCATAAGCCATATTTGTCAAATCAACTCCAAATCTCTCTAAACAAGTTCTAATGACTTAAACTTCACTAAATTAGGTCAAACCAAGTTTACTTAACCTAACCAAGGGGTCTTAACCTAGGTTAGTCACTAGGTTAGTCTTCTAGTCAACACTAGTCAAAGTCAGCTATAGGCCCAAAATCAATTCCACTAAAAATCATATTAATTCTAATAAATATAATTAATGCTAATAATCACTAACCATGGTTAGCTGAGACTATCTATGACTAATCTAGGTTGGGTCCAAACCAAGTTAGGCTAATCACAATACATGGCAATCAATTAAATAATATTAAAATCATACCATTCTTAATAATATATTAAATTCCAAATATTAAATTCAATTAAATATAAAATTTCAAAAATACCCTCATCTGGAAAACTGGGTGTTACATGTAACCCTAGTTAGACTAGAGTTAACCTATGGTTTAGTCATTTAAACCCAAGTTAGAATAGAAGGCATTTAGACACAAGTCATGACTTGTGATTTAAACCATTGATCAATGACTAGCCTTAAAGCCCATAGGCCCACACCATGAACCAAACCTAACCCTAATTAGCCCATGGCAGCCACCATTAATCCTTTCCACCTATTTAATCCCCTCCTAGAATTTAGGGCTAGCCTCCTTGGGAAATTTTGCAAGTTTTGGAAGAGGTGAGTCTCCATCTTCAAAAATCCCTAGAAAATCCATTTTAACTCCTTTTTAATCCAAACAAATTGTAATAGGTTCTAATTGATGTTTTCTTGCTGTTGGAATTTGTTATTCTCAGTTTTCTATCAATTTGAAGGAGTTTGGTGGCATTTGGGAATCCTCATTCAAGGAGTTTTTGTGATGGAGAACACCATAGGTAAAATCCTTATCTACCCATTAAAATTCTAATTTCTTTGCATGTAGACCTAGCCCTAAGTGTCCTGGTCCTGTAGGTATGCCTAGACCTAGGTTTTGTATCCATTTTATGTCCTAAATGGACACGTATCAGTCCCTTACTATAGGTGTTTGGTAAAATGCCTCAAAGGGCATTTCGAGTGATTTTTCAGGAAGTATTTGAATAGAAAATTAAGTTTTTAGGTCGTTTATGGGTTTCTGATTGTTTGGACACATTTCGTGTCGTGTCGGGGTCGTACTGGACCCGTGGACACGCCTGTGCGCGTGCGAGCAGCACTGCCCTGCTGCTAGGGGGCGGACACAGCGATTGGACTCGTGCCACTTGGCACAGACCAAGGGGCAATGACTGTCAGGTCACCCCTTGAGTCTGGAGTCCAGTAGTGTCGTATCGGACACGCACGAGGCTGTGCATTGATCTTACACTGTTTAGTTTTAGCGGATTTTTGTGCACTGATACGCACTTCTGGACACGTCCCTGTGACACGTGGATCCGTGTCAGGCTGTATCAGACCTAGAGCTATACTAGGCGAACCCACATGCTTGACCACGAGGCTCGTGTCGTGCTGTGTCGAGTACACGACACGCGTGTACTCGTGCACTGCACAGTGTGCTGTTATACACTTTTTGTGTTTGATTTCGTGTGGACACATCGTGTCAGGCTTTGGGTTGATACGAAATGAAGTATGGGGCTCGTGCACATGTTGTTCTTCTATTACCAACCATTAAATCTATATTTTAACTTGATTTTTATCATCATTTGCCATTTACCCTGATTTTTGAAACATAGTTCAATTCCAGAATTTTCCCATTTCCTAAAACGAATTTTGACAGATTAATTAACTTAATTAGATGTTGTTAATGAATGTTTAAAACCCTATTACAGTAGGCCTATAGGTATCCTAACTGTAGGATTGAATTTGGCATGAATTGGTTATGTATTGCATTCATAATTGGGTTTGATACTAGGGACTGTTTTAGTGAACTGTCATTAGGTTGCTAATCTCATTCACTAACACATGGTTTATCCCATTGTTGATGTCATAATGTTGAACCTGAGATCATCACACAGTCCACACACATGTTCCATTTCCTTACAGAAATCTGAGATGGTATGAGGTTTGGGTTCAAAAAAAACTGAGAATTCAATTAGAGGACTGATGGGGACTGTTTAATTGGTTCTATATATGATATTGAGTTTGTTGAACTATTGTTTAATACTTAAAACTGAATGCTAAGTAGGGGACTGTGTGGATTGATAAACTGTTCTTTTTGGGTTCTTTTGAATTCAAATTCTGAGAATGAAAGTTGGGACTGAACTGATTTATTTTGGTTCCTATTTGAACTGATTTAAATGTTTTTTTAATGTATATAAACTGAATTTGTATGGGTTGTTAAAACTGATTTTTAGGGGTTTTGTTTGAACTGTAAATGAATGTTTGGCTGGAAAACTGATTGGGTTCTGTGTAATCTGGAATTACAATGTGGTTCCTGTTTTCAGGATTGCCATAGTTCACTGTTTTGCATTGTTCCTATAACACTGTTTCATATATCTATTACACACTTACATGTCTCATGTCACACACATGCTTACACACTCTCTCACTTACTGTTTTGGCCTGTCACTCTATCACACATGCTCACTCACACACTCTAGCCTATCACACTCTAGCACACACTTGGTACCACACTCTCAAGCCACACACATACACACACACATGTTATACACTTCATGCCTCACTTCACTCACACACACACACTTTCTCATACCCACACACTCACCCACATGCACACGACACCCACATTGTTTTCCTTCATTGCCTACACACACACACAATGAATACATGCTTCCCTATACACTGAAAACCTGAAATCTGAGATAACCTGCATTTTCACATTGAACACACATGGTTGAGCCCTCATTGTTGAAACTAAAACTTTACTCCTATGCATATATATATATATATATATATATATATATATATATATATATATATATATCTATTCTACTATATAATAGGAAAACTTACATGGTGAAACTTTTAAATTCCGAAAATATCCTTATATACTTATACTAATTAAAAATAGTTCATTAATTTTAATAAGGACAACTTAGTAATTAGGAAGACTGTCATTTGGTCTTCCTAAAGAGTCTTCCTAAACTAATTAAGAAATGTTAAAATACGTGCAAGGCACGTACACATATGCTAGTATATATATATATATATATATATATATATATATATATATATATATATAGATGTACACACATATGTTTAGCCATGCATGATTGTGAGTTAAATTAGGATGTGTAATGTAGATTGCCTAACCTATACCATGTGTAGTGTAACTTGTAGCTAGTGTTTGTAACCCAATTCTTGCTATACACTTTCATGTAGGTTTCACACACATGTCAACAATCTAGCCCTTATGACACTTGTCCACATACACCTATACACACACATAGCCTTACATGCTAGTTCTCTCCCTAACCTTCTCTTTACATATAATGGTGTATATATATGTAATCCTATATACACATAGACACATATAAATTTCATGATAAATAGCTAAATGTGAAATATGCATGTGATTTGGGTAATGTGAATTGGATATGATATTTGCCTATAGATAATGTAGATAGTGTAATGGCTTAGCCTATATGAATATGTGTGTTGGCTTGATTTAGGCTTGCATAGCCTTGTAATGGTGTATGTTAACTAGTTTAGACTTGTTCGACCTAGTTTAGACTTGTTAGACCTAGTTTGACCAAAGTTGACCTAGTTTGGCTCCTAGGATTGACCAGAGTTGACCAAGAGTTGACCTTGGCCTAGATTGATCTAGAATCATGTAGAATGCATAGTAGGACTTCATTATATCATTTTAGACTTGTTGTGACCTGTGCTGTTCTGATTATGAGCCAGACACCTCTCCTCGAAAAGTATATTTCATCCGGACACTCAGATACAGGCGAGTACATTCTCTGATCATTTCATATCCTGCTTAGAGTTATTCCCTGCATTAAATTACTTTACTTGATACTGTCACGTTGGTCACACGGATTAGTACTATATGGATCCCTTCTTGATATGTTATCCCTTCAGGGAGCATCGGGTACTCTATGTTCTGTGCGTTTCACTTACATGGCGTATCATATGCTTCTTTGGTTCTTTGATCACTTGTGACATATACTCATATGATCACAGAGTCTTCTCTGAATTCTTATCCCATTTATTGGGTCTATCAGAATCCCCATTTATGGGACTACTATGTATCACCCTTTGGGGGCTTATCACCCTTTGGGGGCTTATCACCCTTTGGGGGCATATCACCCTTTGGGGGCTTACCACCCTTCGGGGGCTGTTACATAGAATCATAACATAACCTGGTTGGATAAATAGCCATGTGAACAATTCCAAAGTAGAATAGCCATGTATGCCTCTTTAGTATAGCCGTGTACAATCAAGCCGTTCATATGTCGACTTTGTGCTCTAAATCACTAGTCACTGGTAGCTCTTTACTTATAGTAGATATTTCTATTACAGTTCTCTCTCTGTTTACATACTGCATTTCTTCAGTATCTATATCTTACTTTACTGCATGATTATATTTTCTAACCTGCTATGAACTGTTGAGATGTATTGTACTCGCTCCTGTCCTGACTGGACCTGTTGAAAATATTATAGAGGACGAGGAGGAGGTCTGAGAGGATACCTTCTACGGGACAGCTCTAGCTGAGGATATCAACCCCACTGCCTAGACTAGTTTAGTTAGGCCTTATCTTATTTTTATGTTGTCTTGAGACTGTTTAGCTAGACTTTACCTCTGTTCAGAGATGTTAAGTTATACATATTCTTTCATATTCAGTAGCTGAGATATGTACTCTGGATATTTGCTGAGATATTATCTTAGACTATTCTATTTTCTGTATTTCCTTGAGTTCTATATCATATCGTGCTTTCTTCTTCCTTAGTTGTGATTGAGTTCATTTACTGCTATGTCACCCCCATTCCGGGAGTATAAACTGCTTAGTATTATATTGCTAGATGTATGTTGACCTAGGACAGCGTTCTACTACCGACACTGCGGCATAGGCTGGGCGTTGTGACGTTCTCGTACCCTCACAGTGGGTGCGGGTCGTGACATCCGCTGACCGGGCAGCGGAACCCCTGATGCAAGGCCCCGGATAGGTCATTGGGCAGTTCAGAAAAATCTTCTTGTATAAGTCGTCTTTGGCCTATCAATAATTTTTTATTGCATATGTCCTAGTTTGATCATGCTTACTGCTTGTCTGCAAGTACATGTTAGACGAACAAAACAATATGATACAGTATGATACAAGCATAGTAATATGATATAGACCATTTAGGACAATGTTAAGTTTAAGTAGTAATATTATAGTAATTACATGAATATTAGTAACATCAATAGTTAAACTTAATTAATTAGCTATATTTAAAAACATGATATAATCATTGGACTAACAACTTCATGCTAAAAATCTTTATATAAAGAACTCATATAAGTGTATGGAATGAGATATCGGTAGTCTCTTGAGTGAAAACTTATAGACACCCAAGATACATACACCGAGACCAGGTTAGCATAGGGCCTTTAACATACGATCGGAGGCGCAGCTGATGTTATTTTATGAGTGAAAATAATAGCAGCTATGGTGCAGAATTCAAGGCTTAGTCCATTCTTGTATCAAACTGTTGTTTATACAAGAAGGTTCAAGTTGAAGAGACATCTCTCCTAATGTATAATGGCAGTCACTGTGAGGAACGCTCAACCACGTATTAAGAAATATGTGGTGATTATTGATGTTTTCAGTTGCCTTTAGCAACTTTTAGTCCCACATTGGAAGACCACCATGGTGTAAATCTCAATATATAGCTAGGCTTGGATTGGAGTATGCACGTGGGGTGAGGTGACCCATGTGGATTAATTTTCCTAGAGGGTTAAGTCTAAATCAATATTAACAAACCTTTATTTTGTCACTCACTATGGGAATCCATAGGAGCCAAGCCCCGTAGGGGTTTAGCAACTCGAATTCAGAATCAGAACGGGCTCGGGCGTAGGGCACAAAGTGGCGCTATGCTGGTGCAATTTACAGTTCGCACGAATGCATCGAGGCGCATGGCACTCGTGCTCTCCTTTTGTACGCAAGATACATGCATAAGACGTATGCTTATGGAGTATGCTCAAGGCAAACACTTATGGAGCACTTTCGTGGCATACTTGCGCACGCTTGTGGCACACTGTTGTAGCGTACGCTCATGTGGCATATGCTCGTGGCATACAAGCATGGCGTACTTGCATGGCATGCTCACATGGGGTACTCGCTTGGCGCATTCGCGTGGAGTACGCACATGGCGTATGCTCGTAGCGTACGCTCGTGGCCCACTCGCATGGAGTATGCGCATGGCGTATGCTTGTAGCATACTTGGCAGGCACGGACGACGTAGCGTGCAGCATGGACGGCGCTGTCAGCGGGCAGCATTGTCTTCTTGTATTACGCTACTGTGTCACACATAGGACTTTAGGACCCAAATTTTATGGAATTTGGTCGGACAACGTGTATGCACGTATGTGCAACTACATGGACGCATAGGTGCTGGTCTTCACTATAAATAGAGAAGCTCTCTCTCCATTTAATGGTAAGGAAAAAGGAAGAGTAATGGAGTCTGCGTCCTTATATTAGGACTATACGCCAACATCAAATTTGAGTTCCAAGTTCTTCTGAGTGATTAAGAGCATCCCAGAAGTTCTTGCTAGAACTTGTTGGTTCCTGGGAGCATTCGCAGATATGGAGAATCTTACTTTGACCAACGGTGACCTTGTTCACCCCAGCAAGAAGTTTTTTTTGTTTTATTCTGCTCTTTGTTCTATCTCGTTGTAGCATCTACGAATACAAAGAGAAGAACACTTCTACTATTTGTTGTTGTATTTTGCATTTTTTTGTAGTCGGTTTTTAAAGTATTTTTTGTACTTCATTTGTGTTGGTTTGAGCGCAGATTGTGTCTTGCGTTTTCCATCCCTCTCTTGGTGTTGGCTAGAGAGCAGACTTTGAGTCTTGCATAGATCTCTACGCCTTTTTGGATCTCTTCACTCTTTAGATCTGTCTCCAAGAACAACAATACCATACAATATGTATGATCTTGACAATGAACTGGTTGATATATATTTTTTTCGATCATATGTATTGGTTTGATGATACTTTTACAGAAATCATTCTTCGTATATTAGATTTTCTTGATCTCTACCACCTAGGGAGAGAGCGAGAGAGCAGTTCTTTTACTCTCATCACCTTAAGGCCTTAAAACAAACCATTCCTATACGTTTATTTCTTAGATTCTAGAACCTTTTGCTGTCAACTGATTTACGAAGTTCAAGATCAAATACTGAACATCAATATCTATACTATTCTAGTTTTCCTCTAAAAATAAAGTAAAGAATTATATATAAATCATGTATCACATATGTTTCTATTCCATGAATGTATTTTACGTGAAGTGACAAGGATTCAGTTATTTTGAGGATATTGAACACCATACGGTAAGGTAGTAAGTTGTCACGCCCAATTTATTGTGCCCCACAGAGACGGATTTGCGTAACGCGGACCGGGATTGTACGGGAAGCTTTTAGAACTCCCTAGAAGATGGTGGAATCTCTTAAAGACTCAAGTTCCTTCTAGAAGATGGTGGACTCATCTGGAAGACTCGGGATCTTTCATGAAGACTCATGATCTTTCTAGATGCTCTAGAAGCCTCCTTATAAATATCTATGTTCTAGAGTTTCTTAGAATAATCCTTGTAATATTCTGTTTCTAGAAGTTTCTTGTGAGCCCTTTGAGGCCCTCCTATAAAAAAGTGGGAGCCTCATTTGTTCCTCACCACCCAAAGTTGTAATCTCTCTCTAGTAAAGTAAAGTTTTAATCTTCCAACCTCCCTCTCTTTTGCTCCACGTTGTTCTCATTTATGCCTTAGCGATCTAGCTAAGCGTTCGGAAGGCTGGCATGAGTCTTCGAGTAGGAAGCTAGTACGCTGCACAGATTGAAGTATAGCCTAAAATACTAAGTCTGCGACAAGTGGTATCAGAACGAAGGTCGATTGGTGCCATGTCAACACTCGAGAACGTCCAGGAGGGACCCGTGTTGCCTAATGAGGGACACGCCATGACACATAAGAGGGGCAAGAGCAAGGAGTCTATAGTGGAGCGTAGCCTTACCGATCTTGTCGAACGTGTTGGAGTCTTAGAGATGGGTTCGAGGGAAATAGAGATGCGCATGGGCTCCATGGAGCAAAGCAACACAAGGCTAGAAGAGTTTTACGATAGGTTGGAGAGCGATGTCGCTTCGTCTGGTAATCTTTCAGGAGCAATTCCAAGAGATCTGATCCGCACTTGAGGAGAAGCTCAAGGGGCATCGCGCGGATATTGAGGACTAGCATAGAAATATCCGAAGCTATGAGGAGCTAAAGGCCATGGTCGAGAGTTGCGAATAACTCAAGACCAAAGTTGCCATCCTGAGAAGGACGTTGTGAATGGTGAACCTTCGAGTATGGAGGCAGCGAGACGAAGATCCCCGAGTCGAAATCCTTCAGCAGGGAGCAGGATGCCAAAGAAGCTAAGAACTTTTAGAACATGGAGTGATACTTCAAGGTGTTGCACATCATGATAATGCCGAGAAAGTGGACATTGATTCACTTTATTTCGTCGATAGTGTTATGATATGGCGGCATCGAATGTGCATGGGAGCTGAGAAGGGTTTGTCCTTAATAGAGACTTTGGAGGATCTCAAGAAGGAGATCAAGTCTCATTTCTATCTAGAGAATATTGAGTTTGCAGTGAGACGGAGTTGGGGCAACTTAAGCACACCAGGGCGATCAAAGTGTGCATTGCAGAGTTCACGCGCTTGATGCTCGCGATATCTAGCATGGGGGAGGAGGATCGCTTATTCTTCTTCTTCGATTGACTCAAACCATGGGCAGCTCATGAATTACATCATCAGTGGGTACAAGACTTAAATATCGCTATGGCAGTAGTCGAGAGGCTTGTTGAGTACATATGGGATGACAACGATGCCAATGCCAAGCCAAAGTCCACCAAAAAAAATAGTCGGGGAGAGTAGGAGAGCTCTCCCAAGAAAGGTTCATCCGAGGGAAAGAAGTACGAGAAGGCCCAGTCCGAGCAAGTAGTTTCATGCTTCATATGTAGAGAGAATCACTTTGCTCGAGATTGCCTGATAAGGAGCATGCATATAAATGTTGTCCGAAACGAGAATGTGGAGGATGAGGAGTACAAAGTGGGAGCACATATGGGAGCGTTACACCTACTCAACGTCATCAAGACCAAGTACGTTGTGTCGAGGACTCCTGTCACGACCCGCACCCGCTTTTCCGAATACGAGACGTGTCCAAGCCAGCCTACGCCGCAGAGTCGGCGGTAGAACGTTGTCAAGCCCGCAATAAATAAAGTGCTCATAAATACTAACTGCTCATTCACAACAACTAAATCAACTTTACAAAATATAGAAGTTTTACATTTAAAGAAGAATATAAGCTTTTACATTTATAGAAAACTACCACACAACTAACTAGTCTTCTATGGTTTGGCCTTCGAGTCTCTATCTCCCCCCTCATATGGTCCATAGCGCAAAAGTAGACACGTCATCCTCACCTATAACAACGATCCAGTCAGGAAAGGAGCAGAGTACAACCATATTACAATTAATGTTGTTAGTCCAAAATAAGTTAGAACAACGAAAAACAATGATGACAAAGAGTATATAAAGAATTAGTACTAGCCATGTACGAACGATCAAGATATGAACTAGCAAAATGTAAACTAGCAAGATATGAACTAACAAGATAATGAACTAGATAAAGGAAAAATATGAACCACTATGTGTGTCTGAAATACCTTTTAATACGTGAACGGCTGGGCTAATACGGCACATCATACGATGGCTATCATTCAGTAATTGGTACGGCTAACTCATACGTGGGTGTGTATGACTTAGCTATCATTCGGTAATAGTAATTGGGTTTGTTCATGTATTTACCGAGTATTTCCCCTTCCGACTCTCTAACAGTCAATAACGGTCAATGATACACTAAGAAGGATACGATAACTACAGTGTCACAATCGTGTCTCAATGGAATATCAAGCAATGACTCAACGGGATATCAAACAAGAAAACTATAGAGTAAACGTTATAATGAACTAAAACATAAATGCAATACTGTACTTGCCTGAGTCCTTGCACAAACCGTAGTCACAAGCCGAGGATGAGAGGATGCCGATCTATAAGCTGTCAACCTATAACACACATCGTACCACGAACCGTGCACGAAAACTACAAATCAATTCTAATGTTCTAGTTCTAAATAGTGGCTAGTTGGGTTACTAATCTAATAATAATTAATTTTGTAATAATTAACTTAAAAACCTAATTTAACCTAATAATAATCTGAATATAATCTAAACATACAAGTTTGGCCATCAAAAGTTGTGTTTCTCAATTTTGGAAACCATAGCACGCAAATCGAGACGTGCCATTGACTTTTTAGTCAAACGCTGTGAACTCTAGATTTTGAAAGTGCACCTTAGTAGAATTTAGTGCCACGAGTGCGTTGGAATCGACCGTGCCACAAAATCATGCTTTGGTCAAAAGATATCGCTGTTATGGCTAATCATGACCAAAACGGGGATCAACCGATCAGTTCTGAGTTCACAGAATAAATAAAATAGTAGATGAACGAAATAATTTCTGGAAAAAATATATGTCATAGAGCTCTGTGTTAGTTTTCCGAAACTTCAAACGGTTCGTGATTTCGATTTCTGGTTCTCCCGAAATCTCGAAAACACCAAAACGTGTCAAGTTTCGGACAACCGACACTCTACAAATTTTCCAGAAATTTAGGTTCATAAATTACAAAAATAAATTAGATATTCAGAAACTATACCTCAATATGCTTCCAAAAAAAAAACGGCACACGAAAATGAGGTCCGAGTTGACGGCTATCGCCTCGGGAAGTCGGGGAATCACCAGGATCAAACTCCAAAAGAAGGAGGCTATAATTAATTAGGGTTTGTGAATATACAATGCATATATATAGGAGAGAGAGAGGCGGTTACTGTAGCGCCGACAGGTGGGCCCCCCGGGGTGGATTATTGGATAATTATTTATTTAATTCAAAAAATTATTTAAAAATCATTTTAAGTCCAAATAAATCAAAATAGATTGCAGAAAAATCCAGAAGAATTCTAGAAAATTCTAGAAAATATTTCTAAGTGTTTAGAATCTAAATAAAATATTTTTAACACAAAATATCAACATGTGACCTCACAGTAAATTTCCAAAGCCTATAAAATATTATTTCTATAGGTTTTAATTATATAAAAATTTCCAAAAATTCTAAAAAAATCCAGAAAATTCTAAAATATTCTAGAAAATATTTTTAGTCATTTAAAGCCCAAATAAAAATATTTGGTCCCTAAATACCCCCGTATGACCTTACAGTAAATCCTGAAAGTCCTAGAAAATAATAAAACCTTAAATATTAAATACCTACAAATATCCAAAAATTGTAGAAAAATATAAAATAGCTAAATAATACATATATAAGCTATCTTGAGGTCATATGACCTTAATATGGTCATAGCCCACCTACAAGCTTTGGCATGACTCACAATGGCCATAAATTAATCATAAACAAATAAAATTAAAAAATTAAAAAAAATTGGGAAGTGGGCTTACAAATCTACCCACCTTAGAAAAATTTCGTCCTCGAAATTCCAAAAGATACAAATAGACACAACCAAGAATATCATCAAAATATGAAATGACCAATCGATATAAATAAGCACGACAAAGAATATAATCAAGAAAATAATGTAATGAATGATCGAAATTGATTAGGCATATAAAATCAAAATCTAAATACGTTTTAGAAATATAGTGGAAGAAAATCAAAATAGGTTTAAAATATGACGATTCGAAAATAGAAAATTATGAAAGAAATAAAGAACTAGTAGTTGTAGAGAAGGTGGTAACAAGAAATAAGACATCAAATAAATTTGAAAGAAAAAAAATTTTAATAGTCGTATGCCAATAAAGGATATAGTCGCTATGATATTCGAAAATTATAAGTACATCCGAAGTCTTTTAACCGAGAATACATGCCTCGCCAATGTACATCTGGCTGCCGTGAACCCTTGGTTTCATGACTCAAGTATAATATATTATCGAACACTTTATCAACTCTACCCAATATTGGCATAATAAATCAAAAGATCAATAATACAACTAGGATATAGTTTTAGTAATATTCGACAACCTACGCATACTTAAAATTATTTCAACTTAGGGGTCATGCCACGCCAGTGCGCTGCTGACTGCAGTGAACCCGCAGTCTCCATAATTCAAGTAAATGGGGACGGTGCACATCTGTCTCACCATTGTATGTCACCGAAAAATATTTCAACTATATCCATAAGAATTTTAAAGGAACTTTAATAAATTCAAATAAGTCGATCATGATAAAAAAAATATAAGTATCTGTCTTTGAGTAAAAGTATCAGTTTTGAAAACAAAACGATCACAAAATGAACGAAGACGACTTAAATTAGTATATAGATAATTAAACCAAGATTAGAAATTAAAAATAAAATGATCACAAAATAGTTTTGAAAATAAAATAAGGTTTAGAGAAGGCATAAGATAAGATGGCACAAATGATCTAAATTAGGATTGAATCGTATGAAGTCCTAACTTACCAAACACATATTTTACCCACCTTGGATCCTACCAATATGTCAAAACAAAATAACCTATTCTCTTAGAAAAATCTTCGATTTATCTATACCGAGACTTCAATAAATCATTAGCTAAATCACATGGCCTATTTAACAATCTTAACTATCCAAGGATCAAATTGAATAAGGGACTCCTAGTCCTATTCATTCTCATAAAATCAAATCAAACCTAATTATGAATGAGCATCCTAGTCGCAGGCTTGCAGTAGTACGACTAAATTAAGTACTACCGCAAGTTTGTAATCTTTTGCGAAAACAGACCTGCATGGGCCACCACAAAAACTTGTCACGACCCGCACCCGCTTTTCCGGATACGAGACGTGTCCAAGCCAGCCTACGCCGCAGAGTCGGCGGTAGAACGCTGTCAAGCCCGCAATAAATAAAGTGCTCATAAATACTAACTGCTCATTCACAACAACTAAATCAACTTTACAAAATATAGAAGTTTTACATTTAAAGAAGAATATAAACTTTTACATTTATAGAAAACTGCCACACAACTAACTAGACTTCTATGGTTTGGCCTTCGAGTCTCTATCTCCCCCCTCATATGGTCCATAGCGCAAAAGTAGACACGTCATCCTCACCTATAACAACGATCCAGTCAGGAAAGGAGCAGAGTACAACCATATTGCAATTAATGTTGTTAGTCCAAAATAAGTTAGAACAATGAGAAACAATGATGACAAAGAGTATATAAAGAATTAGTACTAGCTAGGTACGAACGATCAAGATATGAACTAGCAAAATGTAAACTAGCAAGATATGAACTAACAAGATAATAAACTAGATAAAGGAAAAATATGAACCACTATGTGTGTCTGAAATACCTTTTAATACGTAAACGGCTGGGCTAATACGGCACATCATACGATGGCTATCATTCAATAATTGGTACGGCTAACTCATATGTGGGTGTGTATGACTTAGCTATCATTCGGTAACGATAATTGGGTTTGTTCACGTATTTACCGAGTATTTTCCCTCCCGACTCTCTAACAATCGATAACGGTCAATGATACACTAAGAAGGATACGATAACTACAGTGTCATAATCGTGTCTCAATAGAATATCAAGCAATGACTCAACGGGATATCAAACAAGAAAACTATAGAGTAAACGTTATAATGAACTAAAACATAAATGCAATACTGTACTTGCCTGAGTCCTTGCACAAACCGTAGTCACAAGCCGAGGATGAGAGGATGCCGATCTATAAGCTGTCAACCTATAACACACATCGTACCACGAACCGTGTACGAAAACCACAAATCAATTCTAATGTTCTAGTTCTAAATAGTGGCTAGTTGGGTTACTAATCTAATAATAATTAATTTTGTAATAATTCACTTAAAAACCTAATTTAACCTAATAATAATCTGAATATAATCTAAACATACAAGTTTGACCATCAAAAGTCATATTTCTCAATTTTGGAAACCATAGCACGCAAATCGAGACGTGCCATTGACTTTTTAGTCAAACGCTGTGAACTCTAGATTTTGAAAGTGAACCTTGGTAGATTTTAGTGCCATGAGTGCGCTGGAATCGACCGTGCCACAAAATCACGCTTTGGTCAAAAGATATTGCTGTTATGGCTAATCGTGACCAAAACGGGGATCAACCGATCAGTTCTGAGTTCACGGAATAAATAAAATAGTAGATGAACGAAATAATTTCTGGAAAAAATATATGTCATAGAGCTCTGTGTTAGCTTTCCAAACGGTTCGTGATTTCGATTTCTGGTTCTCTCGGAATCTCAAAAACACCAAAACGTGTCAAGTTTCGGACAACCGACACTCTACGAATTTTCCAGAAATTTTGGTTCATAAATTACAAAAATAAATTAGATATTCAGAAACTATACCTCAATACGCTTCCAAAAAAACGGCACGCAAAAATGAGGTCCGAGTTGACGGCAATCGCCTCGGGAGTCGGAGAATCACTAGGATCAAACTCCAAAAGAAGGAGGCTATAATTAATTAGGGTTTGTGAATATACAATGCATATATATAGGAGAGAGAGAGGCGGTTACTGTAGAAGCGCCGACAGGTGGGCCCCCAGGGGTGGATTATTGGGTAATTATTTATTTAATTCAGAAAATTATTTAAAAATCATTTTAAGTCCAAATAAATCAAAATAAATTATAGAAAAATCCAGAAAAATTCTAGAAAATTCTAGAAAATATTTCTAAGTGTTTAGAATCTAAATAAAATATTTTTAACACAAAATATCATCGTGTGACCTCACAGTAAATTTCCAAAGCCTATAAAATATTATTTCTATAGGTTTTAATTATATAAAAATTCCCAAAAATTCTAAAAAATCCAGAAAAATTCTAAAATATTCTAGAAAAATATTTTTAGTCATTTAAAGCCCAAATAAAAATATTTGGTCCCAAAATACCTCTGTATGACCTTACAGTAAATCCTGAAAGTCCTAAAAAATAATAAAACCTTAAATATTAAATACCTACAAATATCCAAAAATTGTAGAAAAATATAAAATTGCTAAATAATACATATATAAGCTATCTAGAGATCATATGACCTTAATATGGTCATAGCCCACCTACAAGCTTTGGCATGACTCACAATGGCCATAAAATTAATCATAAACAAATAAAATTAAAAAATTAAAAAAAAATTGGGAAGTGGGCTTACAACTCCGAACAAGGAGCTTATGTACGTTGACATAAGGAACAATGGCATTAGCACACGGGCGTTGGTTGACACGAACGCCATTCATAACTTTATCTCGGACGCGAAGGTCCGTCACTTGGGTCTAGCCTTAGAGGAATATTCGAACAAGATAAAGGTGGTTAATACGGAGGCGCGCCCCATACAGGGGTCAGATAAGGGAGTCCGCATAGCTGTAAAAAATTGGTCAGGTATTGTCAATTTTACCGTCACGTCTAGATGACTTCAAGATAATAATGGGCATGGATTTTTTTTCGTGACGAAGGCGATTTCGATGCCATATTTAGAAGTCGTCGACTTCATGGAGCAAGGCTCATCGTGCATGGTAAAAGCTGCATGATACAAGCCTTCAAAGGAAAAGCTATTTCTGATATTCATGTCAAAAGGGAGACTGTAGAAGCATGGAATTTCAAGCGCATCTAAGAGCCAAAACTCCTATGCGCCCTAAAATGTCATGCACCCCAAAGCATCATGCACCCCAAGACATTATATTGACATATCAATCAGAAGACAGCAAAGAGAATAAGCAAATAAAAATCAAATTTTTATTATCACATAAAAGTCTATTATATATCCAAACTCTTTGTTACAATAAAATGTCTACTACAAAGAAGATGCCTAAAGCTACAGCTAGGCACATCACTCTGACGTCTCGGTTAGGTGCATCACACTTTCTTGTCAGAGTGAATCACTTTCTCGTACGAGTGCTTCGGCTAATGAAGCATTTATTGAGCAGAACGCGGGTTGGCAATCACTCTGAACCAGGAGGCTCTTCCAGCATAACGGAAGTTGGGACATGACGACCCTAATCTTTGGATGCAACAGGCACCCAACGCTATCTCGTAGAAGAATACTGCCGACAAGGGGTTCGAACATAAGATATTATGTCCATAGCTTTTCTGGCACATCTCAGTCTTCTGAAAGAGTTCATCGTCAAAGCTTCTTCAAACGAGGATATCCACAGCCCACATGCAACATCTTGCCAAGGAGGAGGATCGATCGAGTTCATCTTCGTCGAGAAGTTGTGTGAAATACGAAACAAACTCTCTCTCTCTCTCTCTCTCACTCTCTTATCGCTGCTATATATAGGCCAGGGTAAATCAAACCCATGCGCCAAGTGGCAACTTCCCCGAAGTCAGTACAATGAACTTTTATTAATGGTGATGAATCTGTCACTTTAAATTTAGCTAAGTCGAAGAACCATCAATTCAAGTCTCGAAAGACTCGACAAAGCTGACCAAAGGAGATGCGCCACGTAGCGGATGCGCTCCTCAGCATCATACGCCCTATGCCGATGTGCCTAGTGACGAACGGACAAATGCGCCCATCTAAGCTCATCACCCATCAAGCATTTAATGCTATGTGACAAAACCATCATCACGCTTCCCGAAGCCTGAGCAGTTGACAGCTTTTGTAGAAAATAAAGAGCCATCGACGTCAGCCTCATTATTACTAATTTTGTCAGTTACAGCTGTGCCACGCCACGTGACCGACTGATCACCCGCATGCTCCGCAGCCATGCGCCCAAAGCTTTGCATGCACCTTAAAAGCCATGCGCCTAGATTTTTTTTGACTCCTCAAAGTCATGAGCCAAGTCCCCTCATATGCCAGATCTTAGGCGCATCCAAACAGATCATCCTGCACCAAATTTGAGATCTTTGAGCCATGAATACGTGACACGTGTCATTAACTCTGTTCTGCCCATAAATAGGTGCCAACCACCCAGGATCTCAGCAACAACCTAATCTCAACTGCTGCAACGTGTCAGCTCCTCCGTAGCTCAACAGTGCAGTTTAAATAGATTCAGCTTCAGCTTCCTGGCGCATCGTCTATGCGCCAACGAAATCATTCACGTAGTGTCCCTACGTACAACGTTCTCTATGTGCGCGCACATATGCGCTCATAAGCAGATCATTCTGCTGCCTATAAATAGAAGGATCATTCCTTCATTTAAGCCCCCCACTTCTGGAAGATTTTAAAACCACTTCAGCATCTAGAGCACTTGTAAGAGTTCCAATCCTCTTCAAGTCACTGCCCATTCCAGAGCAACCCAAACTTTTAGAGAGTTCGAGATCATCGTCAGATAGTCAAAGGAGTCAAAGAATTACCACTCGCTTCATCGTCACGGTTCCCAGATTAAAAATAAAAGTGTACTCCTAGGATTACATCAAAATCCTACATTATACTATGTTCTATTTGTAATTAAATACAAAATTTTCTTTAAACAACTTATTTTAATGGCGAACAAGCTGGTGACTCAACTGGGGACCACTTTCTCCTCCAATGAGAAGGTCGTGACACAATCTAACGACAACAAGCTCGGCTCCTCCCACAAGATGCCTTTGGTACGCCTCAATCAACAGGCGTATGAGGAGTTCATCTCTGAAGGCAGTATAAGTCCTTCGAAGTGGCTGCCAAAGATGAAGAAGACCCGTCAAGTCTGGGTGCGCAAAGATGATGTGCCGAGCACCACCACTGTAAACTCCCTATTTTTATAAAGTTTAGTTAACATTTTATGGTAATTTCATATTTATTAATTATCTTATAAAAAAATGTATGTATGATTTTCTAGCATGAATATAAATAACTTGGCTTTTGGTCTTACAAAATATTTTCCTAAGAATATCTTATAAGGTTATTATTAAGTTTTAGTATTTTAGGATTTTTTATATATATTGGCACAATTTTACTATTTAATAGGTTTAGTACCTATTTATATAGTTTTGTTTTATATATAGCAAAAACTAGCCAAGAAATATTACTAAGTATTTCTTGTACTAATGTTCACTAAAATATATTTCTAATAGTTATTGAGTATATATATATATATATATATATATATATATATATATATATATATATATATATATAAAAAAAAAAATATTTGGAAAGGGGGATTTTATTCAAGTATCAGGTGCAAAATGCCACTGCCTATACAAGTAAAAGCGCCTCGCGCTCAAAAAAGCAAAAGGAAAGGAGGAAAGACAAAGGTCGCAATAAGGGTGGAGGCTAGGCTAAGGCTGCCCAAAAGCTGTCCTCGGAGTGAGTGCAGCGGCTCCTAGCTCGGTGGACCTGTCGGAGAACTTCACTTAAGAGCTGGTGGGGAAGGAATGGTCGTCCCTCGTACCTATACTTGTTCCGATTCTTACACAAGACCCAAATACCTGTGGTTGCGACGATCTGACGGCCATGGGAGCTGCTCCAACTGGCAAGGAGATCGTTGAAGCCTCGGGGATTTTGGGTCTGCTGAAGCTTGGTGTTGAGGCTATTCCACAATTACGATGCCAGGTCACCAGATTGGAGGACGTGCTCCGCTGTCTCCTTGTGAGGATAGATACAGCAGCGACATCTGGATGCCAAGCTGAAGCCGAAAGAGGTGATGATGTCGTTTGTGGAAAGTTTTCGTCTCTGGGCTCTCGAGATGAGAATCGACCATTTGTTTGGGATGCACGTTTGATAGTACGGGGCGGTGAAGGGATACGGAATACCGGTCCCTTTGGCGATAATCCTGGCAGAGGCCAGTGTGAACGTGCCGCTTGGATTGGGGGTCCACCGCAGACGGTCCGGTTGGATGAAGATCTGCCAATTTTCGGCTGCTCAGCCGCCTCCTGCCCAAGCCAGTCTCTGACTCTGTCCCAGATCCATCCAGAAGCGATATCCCATAGGTCACGGATCTCTTCGATGTGGGGGTTGTTGACTATATGTAGCGCATCCCACAGCCAACGCTCGTGCCTCACCGAAGAGTGCCCGTTGCCCAGCTGCCGTCAGATGAGGGGTTCAGCGATCTTCCGGCCTCGAGTAATGCCACACAAGGTGGCCGAGGATCTGTTGTTCACTAAGGCCAACGTAGGATGGGCGTATCTGAAGTATCTGGCCTTCATGAACTTGGACCAAAGGGAGTGGTCCGTGTGCAGCTTCTACCATAAATTCATGGAGCATGCGTCCACCAAGTTCTCCAATTTGCAAAATCCCAGACCGCCCTCCTCTGTGGGCTGGGCCATGGTGTTCCAACTGGCCCAGTGGTGCTTGTTTGTACCATGGCTGTGGCCCCAAAAGAATCTGGCGAAGAGGGACTCGAGCGATGATAGCACCTTCTTGGGGGGGCGTAGACTGCCAATGTGTGGATTGGGATGGAGGAGAGAACGTGTTTGATCAGGATCATCTTCCCGCCCAGGAAAAGGGTCGCATTGTGCCAGCCCTCAATCTTCTTTCTGATAGAGGTCACAAGAGACTCGAAAATGCTAGAGTTGGACTTGCCGTAAACTAACAGGCAGCCTAAGTAGAAGAATGGGGGATATACGGTGGCGAAGGAAGTAAAGTTGGGTAGTCTGGTGGAATAGAACATGTCTGCTTTGTGGTGGGTGTAGATGACGCTTTTGTTGTTATTGACCCGTTGGCCCGAGCATGAGGCGTATCTCTCCAGCGTTCGATGAACAACCTTTACTGATTCGATGTTGCCTGAAGAGAAAATAAGGACATCATCGACGTAAGCAAGGTGAGTGATGATGGGACAGCCTGTAGGGGTATGGAAGTGATGGAATTAAGGGTTGTTTGTCAAGCTTTTGAGGTTTCTGCTGAGAGCTTCGGCGGTAATGATGAAGATGGTGGCAGACAGAGGGTCTCCCTGACGCACGTCGCGGCTAGAAGGGAAGAAGCCTTCCGCTTGGCCATTGATGACGGTGGAGAAACATGAGTTGCTGACGGATCTGAAGACAATGTCAATCCAAGGTTCTGAGAAACCGAAGGCTCTGAAAACCCGTATCATGAATTGCCAGTCCAGGCGATCGTAATCTTTTTTCATGTCTAGTTTGATGGCGATGTTACCACCTCTAGCGGGGAATTTCATACAGGTGACCAATTCTTGGGCGAGGAAGATGTTGTCAATGATGTTCCGCCCCTTGATAAAGCCGCTTTGCTCTTTTGAGATGATCTTGGGCAGGAAGTCGGACATGTGATTAGCGATGATCTTAGAGATGATCTTGTTGATGAAGTTGCATAAGCTTACAGGCCGAAAGTCTTTGAAGGTCTCCGAATTTTCTTTTTTGGGAATCAAGATGAGGTTTGCCGTGGACATAGATTTCGGGTATCTCGCCCCTTGGAGGAAGGCTGTAGTGGCTTCCAGTAGGTCCGGAGCGATAATGTCCCAACAAGTGCGGAAGAATACCTCGGAGAACCCATCCGGCCTGGGTGCACTGTGGACATCAAGAGACCAAATCGCCGATTTGAGTTCTCCCTTAGAAGGGGTGACAAGTAGCTTCTCATTCTTTCTTTCGGTAATGGTGCTAGGGATCTCGGAGAGGAACTCATTGTCCATGACGATAATCTCTTTAGCGAAGAGAGACGAGTATAATTGCTTTGCTGCCTCCTGAATGCTCTTCTGGTCCTGGAGCTGATTTCTGCTATGGTCCTTGATGCGATGGAGGTTGAGCTGCTGTCTATGCCCCTTGACACAAGCTTGGAAAAAGCCTGAGTTGCGATCCCCCTCTAGGTCCCAGGCCAATCTGGCTTTTTTGCTTCCAGAATGTCGTTTCAACCTTCAGACGGGACTTGAGAATAACTCTGGCTAGAATGAGCTAGGCTCGCGCCTCATGAGAGTTGTCCGAGGTTAACCGAGTTTCCGCTCTGGTCACGTCATCCTCTGCGGTTCTGATCGCCTGAAAGATGTTACCGTACGCGACCTTACTCCAGGAAGATAGCATCTTACTAGTGGCTCTAAGTTTGGCCGCAACTCTCACCAGGGGATCTTGGCCATCGTCTGAGTTCCAAGCTGCAGTCACAATGGATTTGAATTGAGGGTGATGACTCAAGAAATCCAGGAATCGGAATGTTTTTTTGATGTGTTGGGCATTTCTGCTGATCTCGATTAAGAGAGGGGAATTATCCGATTCTGTAGAGTTAAGGTGCGAGAGGTTGGAGACGAGGTCCATGCTTGACCAAAAGCCGTTGGTCAGTACGCGATCCAGGCGAGAGTATTGTCGTCGGGCTCCTTCATGCATGTTGCACCAAGTGAAAGCGTTTTCGGAGAATGGGAGGGGTTGAGATGGGCGTTGCATATAAAATTGTTGAAGTCTTCCATAGCCGGGAGCGGAGGCAGGCGGCCCCCTAACTTCTTGGAACTGCAAGAAATCGTGTTGAAGTCTCCAAGGCATATCCACGGAAGGTTGATGTGGGGGAGGTGGGCGGCTAAAAGGTGGTTCCAGAGAAGCCTGCACTCTGGAATCTCGTAGCTGCCGTGGACTACTGAGAAAAGGAAGCGGGATCTAAATATCGGGTGCTCCACCCAACACGAGAGAGCATGTTTGGAGTCCTGAACGAGGCCGAATTTGATCCCAGCAGTGAAGAAAATCCAGATGTCGTGGCATCCGGCCACGGCGGCCTAGAATCCGAGTTGTAGCGGGATGCCTTTGAGTCTATTCTGAGGAATTTTAGTTTCTATTATCACTAAGATGTCGATGTGGTGGGTTTTCGTGAGGCTAATGATTATATTCATCGTCGGCTTGTTAGCAAGTCCTCTCACGTTCCCTGAAAGGATGTTAAGCATTTACGGGGGTATGGGGTCGAGATTGTGCAGCTTTGCGACAGACGTAGTGGTCCTTGCCGAATGCTATTCTTGGTTGTTATTTTTCTTCTTCCTGCGGTGGTTTTTGGAGGTGTTGTTGCTAACTCCAGAGGGCTCTGGTGTTGCCTCTGGTGGGACTGAGGAGTCGGTCCCGGTATCAACCGTCCGGTCGGGTCTGCTGCATCTTCGGATCCATCGGAGTTTGCTAAGATGCATATTGGATTAAGAGGGTCCAAGAATCCGGCTTCTTCGGCGAGTCTCTGCATGTCCGAGGCCGCTTGTTCTGAGGGGGGCTGGAAAACTCTGCATGGTGAGGATTGGATAACGAACTCGGGATCCGCGAGTTGCGGGTCTGTGGTGTCTTCCTTCGGGCTAGAGGCCTGTGTGTTAGGTGTTTGTTCTGTGGCTTGTCATGATTTATCTGGTGTTGGGATAACTCTTGGCTGAGTTAGCTTCTAGGTTGCTGAACTGTGATGTGGTGGTAGCGGGTGGTAGATTCTCTTGTGCCTCTGCTTCGGTCATGATATCTTCCGAATTCAGAGCTTCAAACCTGTTGGTGATTGATATCGAGTTTGGTTTTGGAGAGATGGGATAGCCTTGATTTGGGGGAGGGTGGGTGGAGGCCTGAATTGAGTCTGGGTTGTCCTCAAATCTGAGGTGAGAGTTTGTGGTGATTCATTTGTGTTGAAACTCCTCTTGTGGCTTCTGCGGGGGGGATCCTTGGGGGCAAGATGTTTCTTTTGTTTCAACTCTGGGTGAGCTTTATAACGGAACTTGGTGAGGTATCCTCTGATGTGGCAGTGATTGCAAAAGATGATGTTGTTGTCGTAGATGAGGGGTTGGATATGGGTTTGGCTCCCTAACTCAATGTTAATTGATTTGGGGAGCTCTTTGGAGATGTCTAGTTCCATGCAGACTTTTGCATAGTTGGCTCTGGTGAGATTCTTGGTTTCCTCCACCATGGCCACAAAAGTGCCAAAGGAGTTTACTATTCTTTTGAGAGCCGTTGGGATGAAGAAGATCAGAGGGGGGTTGGGGAGGGTGACCCATGCTGCCACAATGGGCGAGTCCTCTCTAGGATTGAGGGTTTGGGACCATCTAACCACTTTCATGGTTTTGGAGTCCATCTTGCTGGTGCCGTGGGTCAGGGCAATCCTTTGGTCTTCTACCGAAGAGAGGAGGAGAAGGAGAATGTTTTTGGGGTCTAGGGGAGCTACTCTATATGCCGCTTTGAAGTTCTATTTGGCAATGGCTTCTTGAACTCTGGGAAGTTTAGGGCAACCTGAGGAGAACTGGAGGACAAAGGTGAAGGAGAACCGTTGGTGTAGGGAGGTCAGGTCGGCTTCTGAGAAGCGGATCGATATGGGCTATCTCGTAGGAAGCGGGGCATAGTCGATCTCCGGGAGCAAAATATTGGAGAAGATCGGAACATGCTGGGAGGCACGATCAGTCCTCAGCATGTCTACGAATGAGACAGCATTGGTGGTCCCTGGGGGAGCTGGTGAGCTCGAAGGATGAGAGGATGATGGACCTGCAGGAGGGAAGGGGATCTTGATGATGCCTGTGGGAGTACGTGGGAGACGAGGGCCTTCGGCACCAGCAGCACTGAGATAGGGTCTGCGGAGGGTGGACTGTCCGAGAACGAGGGTCGAAATGTCACCAGGTGCTCTTCCATTAGTCAACTGCTGGAAGATCGCCCGTAGGTCGTCGTCCCGCCACGAGGGGGGTGTTAGAGGTGTTGGTGAAGACGGGGGAGACGAGAGCTTGGGCGGAGGGTGGACTGAATACTGGCATGTCCTCGATGCAATCCGCAGGCCGGCTGGACCTCCTGCAGGCGGCACAGACACCGGAAGGGGGGTGTCCTGAGCCCGCACTGGGTGCATGACTCCCCGGAGATGTGGGGCGCTCGCGGGAGGCTGGCGCAAAGTGGTAGGGGTTGGGCGCATAGCCCTCCCCTAGCGGCGTATGGCCCGGCTTCAGCAAAAAGAGCCTCTCTAAGGGCGAGTGAAGGAGGGAGAGAGTCGGGCGCAAGGGCCGTCCTGGGCGCATGGTCCGGCACGGGGGCCGGCGCATGCCCCGGAGGCTGAAGCGGCGCATGGGGGCGGCAATGCGCCACGGGGGGCCGTAAGAGTGCATGCCCCGAAGGCTGAAGAGGCACATGGTCCGGCGCGAAGGCCAGCGAATGCCCCGAAGGCTGAAGAGGCACATGGTCCGGCGCGAGGGCCAGCGAATGCCCCGAAGGCTGAAGCGGCGCATGGGGGATGCTGTGCACCACGGGGGGTCGCAAGGGTGCATGGCCTTGAAGTTGGGCGCATGCCCTGTAGGAGAAGCGGCAGGGGGTGCATGAACAGGGCGCCACAGACCCCGATAGCGGTAGGGGAGGATTTAAAATTCGACCCAATGGAGGAGGAGAGCGGGAAAGCGCCAGCCCCTCAACCGAGCAGACGGGGGGGTCTCGACTCCGTCTTGGGGCTGCCATAGGGCCGGAGGCTGGATGGCCTGGCTGGAAACGACGGCTGTGCCGTCTGCAGAGGACGGGGGAGCCACCACGGCGAGACTGCGGGCAACGAGTGACAGTTGCACCGAGGACCGGTCGAGGTGTGGGGGGGGTCCAAAGACGGACGAAAGGTTCGTAGGGATGCACGGCCGGCAGGGTGGGTCACGCGGTCCTCTGGGAGGCTGAGGGGGGGCGAAGAGCTCACCGCAAGCGGCGGGGGGGCGTCGGCGGGCCACCAAAGATGTCGCGAGCCTGCTGCGAAGGGCCTCCTCGACGGAGAGACCGGAGCGGCGATTCTGAAGCACCGACGAGGAAGACATGACGAGTGGATGGGGGGAGGAGGGTGGGGTAGTGCTCGGCCGGCTAGCGGCGGAAGGCGTGCCATGCTGGAAGGGGAGCTGTAGGGAAGGTTGGGGGAAGCGGGACCATATTATTTTTATATATATATATATATATATATATATATATACAAACTTAATATGTATAGTTGTAAAATGTTTTTTTATTATATAGGAAGCTTGAATTTATTAAATTCAAAATATAAATATAGTTAATTAATCTAAGCTTGATAGTAGAAATATCTTTTAAAATTTTAGAATTTTTTTAATACTTCTTTGGGGTTTTATAATTTTTAAAGTTTTCAAAAAAAGAAGAAATTTCCACCTGCTACAGTTCACGCGTGAACAGTAGCGGCCCACACCCGACTACAAGAGCAGCAGAACATGAAAGAAATTCACACCAAACCCTAAATACCACAAATCGACCCCTCAATCTCGACCCCCCACGATTCCTCGCGTGCCGCCACTCGTCGTCGTACTCAGGCCGGCGCCACCGTGCCACACGGCCAATAGTAGGGCGACAACTGAAGCCGCAAGCAACAGTCGTGGTAGCAGCAGCAATACAGCTGCGAGGCCCATGTTTCGAGTAAGATATCTCCGCCCTCGCTTTATCATTTTTAGATTCGATTGATTCTTTGGGTAGTTAATATAACCAAGATTTAATCCCAGTAATTAGGTTTTAGTCTAACTGAACAGCCTGACCAGTATTTTAATCCAAAATCAACAAAAAAATACTGCTTCTCAATAGCGAAACAGGGTAGTCCAACCCTCGACTTGGAAGGCCATTTTTGGTCGATCCAATAAGAAACCTAGAAATCCACCTGAATAACTTTATAGACAACCTATACCAGACCAAAACCCTACTTTTAGTTTTATTATTAGTCAATTATATTCTTGTAAAAATTGTTTCAAATACCAGTAAAAAACTGTTTTCAAAAACGACCAAATTTTAGAAATTTTGTCCTATACGGCATGCGTCCTGACAAACCAAGCGACGTGGTCACAAACTATATGCATCAAAAGGCGTATATAGATGTTGCCAATGTGTGGGAATTGAGGAACTCAATTTTGTTGCGTGTACGCGATGAAATCAGTGTGTATCCGTCAAGATACCCCCGTATCGACCCTTTGTAAACTAGTCCATAACTTTGTGCACGTTCGTCGTATCGAGACGAAACTTACACCAACAAGACCGAATCGTTTTTCTAGTCATGTGTGCCAAGTTTAGTCTAATTCTGAGAAGGTCAACCGGAACACCTATTTGGCAGGTCTACGACCTGATCCAATGGTCGAAATTGTGCACAGCCCGCCGGAATCCAATTTTGGACATACGGTTGGTTTCGTCTCCTCAAACCGGATCCGTAGACATGTAATTTGATGACTTTAGAGATTATAGATACTGGCACACGTTTCGGTGCAAAACGGGTCCAACGACGGATATTGTTTTGATCCGAAATTACGATTTTGCCCCTATTCTAGAATTAGACTTTTGGACAAGCGTTTCCTAGACATATCTTTTATACCAAATACGTTCGTGATATTTGTTTCAGCATCCGGAGCTCTTTGTGGATTTTGACTTTCGTGCTAACGATTCTGACTGTCGGATTTTGCTACATCTCGCACCACCCTCAGGCAAGATACCTTATCATTTGCTGTATTTTTATTTTAGCTCATATTTCATACATTTGCTTATTATTCACTTTCTGTAAAATAAACTGTGATACATGGCATAATTTGATAGAATCTTACTGTTCAATTCTATCTCCAGCAATGTACTATTTTCTTACACATTGAACTTAGATTTAAGGGACCACCCTTTGTGTGTTGCATTCATAGGCCTTGACACATTTGTACCACATTGTTGCAAGTCGCATATAGAACTCGGACATGTGTGACTGGCTGGCCACCAGTACATATATGCCGTGAGATAGGATTAACCACTAATAGTGTTGCATGTTTAGTTTGACTTAGCAGCTAATAGAGATTATGTGTGTAAAACCCCTATTTTTTTAAATATTTTTTATTATTTTATTAGACTTCAAATTTAAATATTAGAATTTATGGTTTTATTTAATTATTAAAAATGACCTTAGCCATTGTTGTGTTTGGAGCACAAGACGACCATGAATTTTGGCACAAAAGATGTAGCAGTGTGCCTTGACTAGTGTACTAGCCATGCCGGGGGAAGCCTAGCAATGGTGATGTCCAAACTAGGAAACCAGACCAAATTGTGAATTGACTTATTTAAAGTATTTTAATTAAATATTATTTTACATATTGATTTTTAGGTGACCCGGTTTGTCCAATTCTGTCCGAACTGGGTCCGAACCAAATTTAAGCCCATGTAGGCATGTGGTGGGACCAAAGTGGCCAATGTAGACATATTTTATATACGTAAAAATAATTTCTAAATTATTTTAGAATTTTATGTACAATTTAACATCATTTAATTATTTGTGCAATTATTGGTATTATTATTTAAATAATTTTTTACAAAATAGAACATTTTGTGGACCCGGAAAAGGGTGTACAGTATAAGTGTGCTCATTGGGACGATCTTATTAATTTATTATTATTAAAGTTATTTTTGTGGAGATTTAATAAACATGTTTTCCTATTTAAATATTATTATGATTTGAGTTGATTTATTAAGGATTTAATTTATATATAAGTAGATATTTTAAATATAGTAAATATTTGGATATGTGACATCTAAATTATTATTTGGATTTAAATAGATTTTTTTTATGGATATATACATATATATGTATAGATAAGTATAAGTTTTAAGAAAAGAAAAGATTGAATATATATATATATATATATATATATATATATATATATATATATATATATATATATATATATATATATATATATATATCCTAAGTGGTCGGCCCTACCATGTGGGAGCCGACCACTTGCAAACAACAGCAGCAAGTATATGTGCGCCCCAACAAAATCTGCAAGCAGCAGCCAAATATGTGGCCGAACCCCCCCCCCAACACCATGAAAAGGATTCAGTAGCTCAAACATATATATATATATATATATATATATATATATATATATATATATATATATATATATATATATATATATATATATATAAGTTTTGGAAAGCCCTAATCTCCTTCTTCCTCCACCTTCCTCCTCCTCTCTCCTCCACCCTCAGCCAACTCCTCCCCTCCGCGAGCACAGCAGCACCCCACGACAGCAGCGATGGAAACGACGACGACAACAACAACAGTAAAACAACAGACTCCCACTTTAAGGTATCCTGCTTCCCCGATCGTTTTCTCTGTCAATTTAAACCCGTTTTTAGATCCGTAAATTCGTGTAGAAAGCCAACATGACCCTCTTCGAGATCCCCCAGGTGGATTTCGACATGGCCATCCAACTTGCTCGAAAAATCGAGACGAAGTTGGAGAAAAACCACTTTTTTGGAATATTAAAAACTGTTTTAAAATACCAACTTGTTGCCACTTTTCTTTCTGTACAATAGAATTTTGTAGAAACTAATTGAAGTCAGTCAAAGACAACATAACCGAGATTGTAACGCACCTTCTGGATTCACTTTTCATCTAGAGTGTAGAAAGTTACACGTTGTTAAAGTTTCAAGAAAAATTGTAAATTCTGTTTTCAAAATAGTGAAAAAAACACCCGATACGGCGTACGCCCCGACAAACCGGGCGACATGGTCGCACACTATACACATCGAAAGGTGCATATGGATGTTGTCGACGTGTGGGAACTGACGGAACCCGATTTCGTTGCATGTGTGCGACGAAATCAGTGCGTATCCGTCGAGATACCCCCGTATCGACCCTTTGCAAATTAAGTCACAACTTTGTGCACACTCATCATATCGCGATAAAACTTGTGCCATTGGACTCAAAATATTTTTCTTGTCCTGTGAGCCAAGTTTGGTCCGATTATGAGACCGTTGATCGGGACGCTATTTTGGCGGGCCCACAATCCCACTCAACGGACGATTTTGTGCACGGCCCATCGGATCCAAAATTGGACATACCGTTGGGTTCGTCTCATCAAAACAAATCTGTAGACATGTAGTTTGACGACTTTAGAGATCGTAGGTTCTGGCGCACATTTCGGTGCAAAGCGGGTCCAACGACGGACATCGTTTTAACCCGAAATTATGATTTTATCCCTGTTCCAGAATTTAACTTTTGGACAGACGTTTCCCAGGCATATCTTATATTCCAAACTCGTTCGTGATGTTTGTTGCAGCATCCGGAGTCATCTGCGGTATTTGGTTTTTCTTGCTTCGTTTATTGGTCTGTTCGAGCTACTGGATTATTCTCTTTTGCACATAACCTCAGGCAAGATACCTTGCCATTATACTGTTTATATTCAGTTGCATTTTATTACATATCACTGTTCATTTATTTCCAGTTCTTATAGTTCTTGATTTGTTGTCTGCTCAGTGATATTAGATATACTTTGTTATTATCCTTTGATTGCATGTGGACTTAGAGTTAAGAGACCACCGTCTGTAGTGTATTGCATACCCCTTGACACTGTTGTACCACGAGGATGTGTGAGATGAGTAGCATGTAGAGGTACTTGCGTGTGGACTGATCCCCCATGTGCATGCGTTAGGGCTAACTGCTAATAGAGGCATGTTAGGAGACTTAGCAGTTAGTAGAGGTATACGAGACATGGATGTGACTCTGTTAGGCATTGGGTGGGAAGAACAGTTCCTTAACGTATGGGCCACGTATGCACTTCCCTATTGCCGGTTATCTCCGCGGGAGATACGGTCCTGGATCCTGATACTGATTTATTGCTGGCCTCTGACATTCGATGAATGTTATGCTTTGAAGTCCCTGGTATCCTGATGGGCCATACCTGAGATTACTGCTACTGAGCCAGAGTGCCCATGCAGTTGGAGGTTTCTTCTTAACTGCATAAACACTGTAGTACTGTTAGATTACCTTATTGCTGTCTTGTCACTTATTTCGTTTTGTGACATATTATATATTCAGTTTATTATGGCGTATTCTTTATGTATCTTGTTACGTCCCTCTGAGGACCTGATTATCTCTCCAGGTGTGTGCTTCTATGAATTTATAGGTATTCTAGCCAAGGCCGTGATCTTCTCCATTCTTTCGAAGATGATTGCGCTTGGTTCGTCTCGTTATTCTATCGATCACTTCTTGTACATTTTATTTGAGGTAGTTGGTAGTGGACTTTGTCTCCGCCCAACGATTGTATACATAACAAATTCAAAGTTGCTTTTATATCATTTATTTATCTAGTGGATGAGATTTAAGTTATTATGGTTCTACTGTATTTTACAGCTTATGTATTTATACGAGGTTTTCATATATGGGAGTATACTTCGTATGTATGCAGCTGGCATAGATGCGTACCTAGTTCTAAGTATTTTGGGACTGGAGCGTTACAATGTGTTGTGGATACAACATAGTAGGCATAGGACGGGGAGAACAATTCTTTAACGTATGGGCCACCCTTACACTTCCCTTTTCAGACCTGTGAGCTCCACCGGAGACACGGAACATTGATGCCCTCTGACGTTCGTGAAACATTATGGACGAACCCGTTATACTGATGCCCACTGACGTTCATAGGAGCATTATTGACGTAGGCACCTGATTCCCGAAGAGGGACGATGCCTAATCCCTGTAGCCAGAGTGCCCATGCGTAGAAGGTTTGTTCTTAAACTTTATTTCATTTAGATTGGTTAGGCTCCCTTATCCGTTAGGTATGAGTACTCTTGGTTTGGGTACTCGTATCTGATTACGGCTTGGAACAGTAACTTGTCGCGGACTAGTCTGCCACATCTTGTCCTTGTTTGGTTGTAGGTGTGGCTCACTACTCTGATGAGAATGTACTGGACCTTGTTGTGGTTTAGATACCATATTGGATTCGTGACTTAGAAATATAATTCATCGTGGGTTTGTGTGCCATCTTCTGTCCTTGTTTGGTTGGGGAGATGGTACGCTAATTCAAAGGTGGGTATTGGACCATGTTATGATCCGATTGACTTATTATTGAGCAGTATTTATTCAGTTTATATGGCATGATATTATGTATCTTGTTACGTCCCTCTGAGGACCTGATGATCTCGCCAGGTGTGTGTTCTTGTCTTCCGCAGGTATTCTCGTCGAGATCGTGATCTTCTCCATTTCTTCAAAGATGACGTGTCTTGGATCTTTCTTGCTACCTTCGCTAAAACATTTCAAAAAATTTAATTAGTTGGTAGCGGATGTGTCTCCGCCCAACATCTTGTATAAAGAAAATTCTTTGTTAATTATATGATATCATTTATTCTCTTATATTTTTGTGGATGAGATTAGTTGCCATGGTTACTACATTTTACGGCTTACGTATATTTATTATACGGCTGGCATGTCTACGTTCCTAGTCTTACGTATTTTGGGACTGGGGTGTTACAACCACTGAAGGGGCTGCGCCGTCGCAGTCCTCCCTTCATGTTAACGTTCTCAGCGAACAAGACGTTGTCACTAGTGCAGCGCATCTGCCAGGAAAGCACAGCATTGACTACAACTCCCAACCTTCTTATTCCCAGTCGAAGAGGGTGCGCCAAAGGAACAAAGGCACAGCCAGTCTCCCATGCATGAGCTCTGATGTACAGGAGAAAACATCTACCTTTGACAGAATCACTCACTTTTATGGTGAGGAAGAATTGGATTCTGAGTACTATGCACCTCTATGAGCTAGTATAAAAAAAATCAAAGGTAGCACGGGCCATGCGTATCAAACATGCTATGCCCGCAGCGAACCAAAAATTTACGTTGAAAGTTACGCGCACAGCTGATGGTAAGTTGTACAGAGTCGACTCGAGTACTTTTGCACCAGCAACGAGTCGACTCTCGAAGTTCCCTTCCCACATGGGCACATCCCCTGCGCATGAAACAAAGCTGGATGGGGCAAAACTTGCGGCTTCGAACCCATGCGCCCACATTGGCTGCACGCATGAAGTGGGTTCAAGTCATAATACATGTTGCTCTCCCACTAACGATCTAGGCGCATCCTGTGTGCTGTAACTAGATCAGGGGGAGCAGCATTCACATAACCACCCTAGCGCTTGGGCCTACCATGTGCCCGAAACGGGTACGAATGTTAAACTCTCCTCCCACAATCTACGCAATATAATCACTCGCAGACGTAGATCGGGAGAGATGACCTTCGTGTATGATGTGCCCCTTATGGGACATACTTATGCCATGGTCACCATCAATTGTTGATGTCACAAAACAATGGCTGCACCACCAAGGCGGTCTGTATTCCAGCGACTGCAACCAGCTGCACCTATTCGACGTCGCCTCGGAAAAAGAGTTCCAATCGACGACGAGATAGTACCCCTGGTCGCCTCGTGCCATATCGTCTCCAACTCCATGCATCAGGGAGAAAAATAAACACCACCAACTCCTCGACCTCGGCTGGTCCGTCAAAAAGCTGACCGAAGAAAAGCAAAGCAGTAGTCTCGCCAACCGGGGTATTCCAGAATACTCGGTTGAGAAGGAAGGCTTTAGCAACGATGAAAGCTAGGGGTGATCTGACCCCGACTGTCCACGACAACCCTTCGTTCGAATATCAGGGCATCCACCAAGGAACTAATACTGATGTAGCTGGGGTAGCCAATACGAGGCATCAGAAGAATAAGCTCTTAGGTCAACTTTCCCATAAGAAAGCGAGGCTGAAAATGAAGCATCGACCGATCCATCCACTTCTACCCTAGTTATGCCTATCTATATGGCAGGGGGTGGTTACGAAGAAGAAATAGAAGCTACAGCTCCGGACCCCGTACGGCGCATGGACACCTTAGAAGATGGCCTCAAGACCCTCTCCACTACCATACAATCCTTGACCCAAATGGTGTTTGAGATTCAGAATACTCTAACTTCTCAAAGGGCACCTGTATCTACCAGTCCTGATCCTGGGGCTAATAAAGAATCAAGTATACCCCCTCAACGGTTATCTTCGGGAACAGATCATCACACTGTCCTTCGGATATCAGCTCCTTCGGGTACCGATCCCTCCTTCACCTACTCCTAGCTCTACGGAGGAACTGGTGGAGATGGTAAGAGATTTGTGCGACCGCTTTGAAGCACAAAATAAACAGGAGGAACGCCAGAAGCTTGGGATTATCCTCCTGAATGGAACAAAGTAGTTTATCCCTCCAAATATAAAACACAAACATTGACACTATTCGACGGGAAGGATTCTCCTCGCTGATTCTTGACTTACTTCTAATCTGTGATGGGGCATCTCTCGAAGGAAGACGCGCTACTTACAAGTTTCTTCGTCGGGCATCGAAGGGAGTTGCTTATGATTGGTACTGCAGTCTCCCTGACAACTGTATATCCTCCTTCGACGACTTGACGTATCTGTTCCTCGATCGATTCTATGATGGGGAAAAGACGTGATGATGTCGTCTCTGATAGAAGTGGTCCAAAAAGAGAAAGAGACTGTTCGAGCTTTCATCGAGCGCTTCCATCAGGCATGCTTAAGGTTACCTCCGAGTATACCAGAACATGTGTTGATCGATTCCTGCAGCATGAATATGACGCCTGCAATCAAAATCTGGCTCGACTCTGCCTAGCCTCCAGATTGGAGTTTGCTAATCATCGGTGCCAAAAGTACCAAGAAAAAGGCACGTAATGCTCGACTTCTGGGGGTTAGCTTCCTTGCATTCGATGACAAGGGGAAGCACACCGCCAACAACAAAAATGGGCGCAAACCGAAGAAAAAGTAGGCATTGACTGTCAATGCCTCAAAAAGCGTACAAGGGCCTGCTCAGAAACTACCACCCGTACTAAGATTGAAGGAGGTTTTTTCCTTCAATGACGAAGATGCCCTACAGCTCTTCGAGATGCTGAAGCAAAGCAACAAATCAAGTTGCATGATCCAAAGCATCCTAACAAGGTTAACAGGGTAGGCGACCAAGATACTGTCACTACCATCGGTTCGTCGGGCATCCGGCTCGAGACTGCTACATCTTGAAGAACAACATACAATGCATGATCAAGGAAAACGTCCTCTCGCTTGATTATAAGGAGAATGCAGTCTCAACCAACATGGTGTCACTCCAGTTTGGCACCTTACCATCTACTGAAGCTCAAGATGGCGTTGTCCCCATCCCAAAGACGACAATGGAAGTGATCAACCTTTCACCAACTCGTGACAATGTGAGTGGATTAATACCACTTACGGCATCCTGGGGAGAGATCATGTAGGTCCACCAAGATCTAGCTCTAGAATTGACTCAACCGGGGGTACATTCTACCTCCAAAACCAAAGATAAGAAGACCAAGTCTTGTCGAATGGTAACTTTCTCCCCTGAATTTCCTGCACAAACACGTCCACAGCAGAACGCTCAGCAAGAGGAGGCTCCAGTCAAAGTGACGCCTCCTGTCACCAGCACGGCTACCCAAATGGGAGGGTTCATCCCAACCTCCAGCAGTCGACAAACAGATGCAGAATGAGGCTCGTTTCGATAGGCCTCTACGGAAAGACAATACCGCAGGGTTGACCAAACCCCACAACTTCAACATACTGGGGTAACTCGCCAGTACTCTATCTCGGCTATCCCTATTCGATCTTCTTCGACTATCCAAAGATACTCGAGAGGCTTTATATGAAGCACTGAAGGATGTTGAGTCATTCATCAACCAGGTCAAGCAGCCTGAAGAAGATCCTGTTGGCCCATTGGTCATATGGTCAACCTGATTTTAATAATTGATCAAAACTCTGTCTGAATATACGAAGCTAGTTGGGACATCTCAGCTTCTTGGACATAAGCAAGATTGGATATTCACTCCGTTCAAGACTGAAGATCTGTTTGCCTACTTGAGTCTGTACTTCCTATGCAATGTAATTTTTTACTTTATTTGAGTCTAGGAATACATTGTACACCGAGTCGTACTGGCAAATAGGCTATCCCCAAAATAGTTCAAAATATTTTTAAAATGACCTATTAAAATGTTTACAAAAAGGTTTTCAAAAAGGTTTTCAAAAATCACCAAAAATCTATTTTAAAACCCTAACCTAACCCTGACAGAACTCGGCCAGAGTTCGGCCAGAGTTCGGTTGGTGGCCGTTTGATTTTTTGAATTCTCTGGAACTTGGTCCTCCTGCAGTTGCAGATTTGACCGAGATTTGCTCATCGAGTTCTGCGCGAATTCTGCCCGAATTCTGACAGAGTTCTCCCTTTGGAATTCCTATAAATAGAGATGGATTTCGATCATTTCAATTCACTCATTCACTTTCAATCTTCTCTCTATCTAAAAAGCTTTCTGCCTTCCAAAGAGTTTTCTAGAGCTTTCATTTTCAGATCCCAAGCCAGTTACAATCCTCTAGTCGATTTGCCAGTACGGTACGGTCTAGAAGTTTCTGAGAGATTGTAATCAGAAGGCTTGATTGAAGAATACCTCTTCACATTTGAAGTTGGACGAGTTCTTCGTATCAAAGCTCACGTTGTAGAAGTTGCAAGGACTTCGTAAGAAAACTTGCGGTTTTTCCTATAGTGGATTCAACTGGTAGCAAGAGTTCTAGCGACTGGATTAGTCCTCAACAGAGGGATACCAGTATACATCGCTGTCTTTGCGTTTGCTTTCTGAACTCTGCCTTTACATTATTTCAACTGTGATTATATACTGTGATCGTGTTGCTAACATTTTTTAATTAGCATTATTCCGCTGCCAACTCTATTCACCCCCCCTCTAGAGTATTACGCTTTACTATATCGTTCCTACAATTGGTATCAGAGCGGGTGTTACAGGTAAAGCGAGGTAACAGTGCTATTATTTATTCATTATTTATTAGATCACAGCACATCACATGGCTACTATGAAATTCACAAGTGAAGGTCAGGCCACAAACAGACCCCCTCTGTTTGATGGTACTAACTACACTTATTGGAAAACACGGATGAGTTTCTTCTTGAAATCTCTTGATTTTGACTTATGGGCTATTGTTCTTGATGGCTATCAGAAGCCACCTCGTATAAATGTCGAGGGAGTTTTGGTTGAAAAACCCCAAAGCAGTTATACAGAGGAAGAAAAGAAAAAGGCCAGTCTTGACGCACGTGCCATTAATGCTCTTTTTTGTGCCTTAGACAGAACAGAATTTAACAGGGTATCTACATGCACAACGGCAAATAGTGTGTGGAAGCTTCTCAAAGTTACACATGAAGGCACGACTCAAGTCAAGGAGTCAAAAGTCAGCAGACTTACTCAAGAGTACGAGGCGTTCAAAATGAAGCCAAATGAAACAGTCACACAAATGTTCGAGAGGTTCTTGGATATTGTAAACCCTTTGTCCTCCTTAGGCAAAGATTACAGTAACCACGAAAAGATTCACAAACTCCTGCGAGCTCTCACCAAGAACTAGATTCCGAAGGCTACAGCTATCATTGAAGGAAACGACCTCACCACAATGTCACTTGAAGTACTCATGGGTAAACTACTCACTCATGAACTGGAGCTACAAGATTTTGAAGAGCCTGCTCCAAAGGAGAAGACTATCGCCCTCAAGGCTCAGCACAGAAAAGCTGCTGAAGATGACTCAGACAGTAGTGGATCTGACGCTGAAGATCAAGCTCTCCTAGCAAGGAAGTTCAAAAGATTCATGAGACATGAGAAGAGAGTCAAAGAGAACAACAGCAACAACTGGTATCAAGAAGATGATGTCTGCTATGGCTATAAGAAGAAGGGACATATGAAGAAGGACTGTCCCATCAACTCATCATCGAGCAAGAAGAACAACAGGTATGAAAAAGGCAACCTGAAAAGATCAACGTCTCAGAAATATGCAAACACCAGCATATGGCATGAGAGTGAAGCTAGCGACTCAGAAGATGAACATTCAGAGGACGCTGCAAACATCTGCTTCATGGCAATCGATCAGGTACCTACTGAACCTGTAGAAACATATGATGACTTCACCTTTGAGCAATTAGGAGATGCCTTCAGTGACCTGATGCTTGACTACAGGAAACTGCGTAGTAAATATCAGACCGCTAAGAAGGTACTCAAAGAGTACAAAGGAGAAATAGGAAGACTTACCGACCTACTAGCTGAGGTTAGAGCTAATGTTAGTGGCTCTGGTGAGCTTTCCTCTATAAAGCTCTTATTACACGAGACTAAACAGTCATCCGAAGAGAAAGACAAGATTATAGACCAATTGAGAGAAGATCTTTCTAGAGAAAAGAAAAGTCTTCAATCTGCACAAATCAGAATGGAATCACTCACTTCTGATTATACTAAGTTATATGACACTTCCAAAAGGTTGGAAATTAGGTTAGGAAAACAGCCTGAGCCTGCTGCTTCCTATCCTAACACGTGTCACTTATCGAGAATTCGGAACATTCCCAAGCCAAACACTGTCAGACCAAACCATATAAAACCTTTACCCCAAAAGGTTAAGCCCAAACATGATCATAGGTATGCATTCTTCTATACTAGAAAACCCAAACCTACCAACCATGCACACCACTCAGCTTTCAACACTCGACATGCACAATGTCATTATTGTGGCCTCATTGGTCATATATCATCTGCATGTAGAATGAGAAAGCTTGTAGATTTAAATGTTTATGCTTGGATACCTAAAGCTAACAATTCAGGACCCTACAAGAAATGGGTACCAAAGGTTTCATCTACAAACTATTTTGTAGGTGGAACACCCTTCACATGTTAGAAGCAAATGGATCCTCGACAGCGGTTGCTCACGGCATATGACCGGTGATGCTACCCTATTTGTAACACTGTCGAAGAAAAAGAAGGAAGGCTATGTCTCCTTCGGTAATAATTTGAAAGGGTATATTATTGGTATCGGTGATGTTGGTAAGTCGCCCTATCCCGTGATTAAAGATGTCTGTCTGGTTATCGAGTTGAAACATAATCTGCTCAGCATAAGTCATCTAGCTGATCATGGTTATGGTATCAACTTTGGCAAAGACAAATGTACTATAGTTGATAGCTCAACTGGTAGTACTATCTTTGAAGGAATCAGGGAAGACAATATATATGTTTTCTATCTGCTGGAAGAAGCTAACATTTTAGGTAGATGCTTAATGGCCAAAAGTGATGAGAGTCATCTATGGCACATGAGACTCGGTCATGCAAACATGGATACAATTTCAAGATTATCCACAAAGAAGATAGTACACGGTTTACCAGACATAACATTCAAGAAGGATTCGGTATGCAGCCAATGTGAAAAGAACAAGGCTACCAGATCTACATTCAAGTCTGTAAACGCAGTATGTACTACTAGACCTCTACAATTGCTACATATGGATTTATTCGGCCCTAGCAGAGTTGCTAGCCTCGGAGGTAAATTATATGCATTTGTTATTGTAGATGATTTTTCTAGATACACGTGGGTATATTTCTTGACACGCAAGAATGACGTATTATCCGAATTTGTCGCCTTTTGCAAGAAAGTACAAAATGAAAAAGGTTACATGATCACTCGAATTAGAAGCGATCATGGAGGCGAATTCGAGAATGCTGATTTCGAGCAATTTTGTGACACACACGGTTTCATACACGAGTTCTCCTGCCCTAGAACTCCACAACAAAATGGAGTTGTGGAACGTAAGAACAGAACTCTAACCGAAATGGCCAGAGTGATGTTAAATCAATTTAGCCTACCCAAATACTTCTGGGCTGAAGCTGTTAATACAGCTTGCTTTGTGCTCAATAGAGTTCTAATTCGACCCAAATTGAAGAAGACTCCATTTGAGTTATGGTTTGATAGAATTCCTTCAGTTTCATACTTTAAGATTTTTGGCTGTAAGTGCTTTATTCTTAATACTAAAGACAACTTGGAAAAGTTTGACGAAAAGGTCGATGAAGGTATATTTCTAGGTTATGCGGCCAAGAGCAAAGGGTACAGAGTCTTCAACAAACGTACCATGATCATCGAAGAATCAATCAACGTCACTTTTGATGAAATGAACCAAATGACTCTCGATGACAGTGATGAAGATCTGCCTACATCAAGTTCAACATCAGTTGAACCTGAACCAAGCTCTGCACTAGCTGAACCCCCTAGAGGAGATCCAGGAACCAGCTACCTACAGAGTCTACCGAAGAGGTTAAAATTCACAGCTGATCATCCATAAGATTTGGTAATTGGTGACATTACCAAAGGAGTAAGTACTCGATCATCCAGTAGAGATATTGTTTCTAGTGTTGCATTTATTTCACAGCTAGAACCTAAATCTATTGATGAAGCATGTAGTGATAGTTTCTGGATAGATGCCATGCAAGAGGAATTGAACCAATTCGAACGGAATCAAGTTTGGGAACTTGTTTCCAAGCCTATTGATCATCCGGTCATTGGCACCCGTTGGGTATTCCGAAACAAACTAAATAAGGATGGTTTAGTAACTCGTAACAAGGCTCGACTCGTAGCTCAAGGATACAATCAAGAAGAGGGTATCGACTACGATGAGACTTATGCCCCAGTTGCGAGATTAGAATCCATTCGAATGTTATGTGCATTTGCATGTTTTCATGATTTCAAACTTTTTCAAATGGATGTAAAAAGTGCTTTTCTAAATGGCTTTATAAAAGAAGAAGTTTTTGTAGCACAACGTCCGGGTTTTACGGATTTCAAAAATCCTGACCATGTTTTCAAGTTGAAGAAAGCCTTATATGGTTTGAAACAAGCCCCTCGTGCTTGGTATGACCGTCTAAGCTCTTTTCTACTTGACAATAGTTTTTCAAAAGAAAAGGTTGACACTACACTATTTATTAAATCTTTTAATGGCAAGCTGCTTTTAATTCAAATCTATGTTGATGATATCATATCTGGATCTACTGATGAATCTCTTTGTCAAGAATTTTCTAAGTGTATGCAGAATAAGTTTGAGATGAGCATGATGGGAGAGCTGAAGTTCTTTCTCGGATTGCAAATCAAACAAATCGACAATGGGACGTTCATTAATCAAGCCAAGTACACAAAAGATTTGCTAAAGAAGTTCGATCTGGACAATGTCAAACCTATTGGCACTCCGATGGCAACTTCAACAAAGCTTGATTCTGACGAACAAGGCAAGCCAGTCGACACACGTAAGTATCGAGGTATGATTGGTAGTTTACTTTACTTAACTGCTAGTCGTCCAGATATAATGTTTAGTGTTTGCCTGTGTGCACGTTTTCAAGCTAACCCAAAGGAATCACATCTGACCGCAGTTAAGCGTATCTTCCGATACCTTAAGGGCACTTCTTCTGTCGGCTTGTGGTATCCCAAAACTAAATCCTTTGACCTTATTGGTTATTCGGATGCAGATTTTGCTGGATGCAAGGTTGATAGAAAAAGTACTAGTGGTACATGTCATTTCTTAGGCAAGGCTCTAGTCTCTTGGTTTAGTAAAAAGCAAAGTTCTGTAGCCTTATCAACAACAGAGGCTGAGTATATCGCCGCAGGACGTTGTTGCGCTCAGATTTTGTGGATGAAACAAACCCTAGAAGACTTTGATTTATTTTTCACACATATTCCCATTTTCTGTGATAACACGAGCACCATTAATTTGACTAAGAATCCTGTATGTCATTCTCGTACTAAACATATCGAGATTAGACATCATTTTCTTAGAGATCATCATCAAAATGGAGATATAAACCTTGTGTACATAGATACTGAAAATCAATTAGCTGACATCTTCACTAAACCTCTAGCGGAAGATCGTTTCAATTATTTACGTCGAAAATTAAGAATTTTGGACGTCAATAATATTAATTGATTTTATTTTATGATTATATATCATTATACAAAAAATGTGTTAGAGACAAGCTAATAAAGAGTCTGTCTGTCACCACAACTACGGTTGAAGCGAAGCGGTACTTAAGAGTTCTCCGGTGAACCTCCGCCAGCTGGGACAGTACTCCTACAGCTAATCTGAGACAATCACTGTATAATGACATTTAATTCATAAAATATTATTAATTATGTTATTTGAAGACTAAAATAACTAATCTTTGAATTAAATATTTGCAACGAGTCAATGAAAAAGAAGTAGCAAAAATCAACCTGAAAGAACCCTAGGCGAATTCGGCCAGAGCTCTGACCGAATTCGGCCCGAGTTCGATTAAGGATGTCTGTATATATATATATACAGAACCCGAGAGCTTCTTCTCTTCCATTGCTTCCAAACTTTCAAACAGCAGCTCCAGCCGCCCGAAACTCCTCCAAACCCTAGGTATTCACTAACCCATTACTCCCTATCTACTTGGTGAAATCCTTCCAAATTTTGGAATCGTGCGGAGATCGTTCTTCTCTACAACATATCCAATTTTCGTGAGGTATAACTCCCTCTCTCTCCACCTTTCAAATTAGTGCTTTTTATTTCAATGGCACCTAGATTTAATCCGTCTAAGAGGAAGAAGACCACTCCTAGTGAGGAAGGGTCCTCTTCGAATCCTCACACGGATTCTTTGTTTTCGCCGGTCCAAAAGAGCGACGGCGCTTTCGATGGGTTCTTCTTTCAAACCCTCGATCAAGCTTTATTATGGTACGGTGACTTTTCCACCCGATCCATATGTAGCGGCGCTCCAGTTAAATGGACGGTATTCCCTGATCATCGTCACTTATTTGAGGCATTAGGGTTACACTTACTTGTTAAACTGTGCTTCCCAATAGCTACTAATGCCATTAGATTGTTCTATTGCAATCTCGTAGTTAACACTTTTGACGTGAGCATACGTGTTGGAGGCATAGACATTGAGTTCAATGATGTCCTCCTAGCGGAGATTCTTGGTATTCCCAATGAAGGTGAACCGCTAGTTGATATCACGGAATTCGATTTCCCCGAAGGCACTACACTCACGAGTTTCAAAACGGAACTCTGTGCACCTGACAGAGTACGTTCTAGAAAGTTCAAGGCTAACAACCTGAACTTGTTTAACTACGAATTACATCGTATCATCTACTCTACTCTTCTTCCAAAATCCACTTCGAAGGATGATGTGACTTCGCTTGAGCTGTCCGCCATGTACCATATTCTTAAGGGGATTCCTTTTTCCACCCCTAAGACAATCATTCAGATGATGGGACGTTGTCGTGCTAGAGATCAAAATCTCTCTTACGCGATGATTCTCCCTCGTATCTTTCAGCGATTCGAGATCGATCTATCGACTTGTACTTAGGACTCTGAGCCCAAGTTACTCCAACTTTCTCGTCGCAGCCTGACTGCTTCAGCTCCACCTCCTGCTCCTCCTACTGCACCATCTTCACCACATCAGCCGTATGCCATGACTTCAGAGGGCATACATCAGCATATTTCAGCTTTGCACGTCTCGATGACGGACATGGCTCGCGAGCGTGAGTTCTGCGATGTCACCCGTTATCAGGCAATGGCAAACTCCTTGGCTGATCTTCGATTCGCTCAGACTGGTTATTCAGCCGGTTCCATCCCTCGAGATCCAGCTTTTTTGGGTTACCGCTGTGAGGATGAGGCTGTTCATGCCTACTTCCAGCCAGGTAACGCCTATGACTGGTATCGTGCACCTCGAGATTACGTTGGTGAGTTCTATGCTGGCGCCCCTACTCATCCTACTGGCGCTGGTACTTCTGGTGCTGGTACTTCCGGTCATGCTGGCCACGCTGCTGATGATATTGATGAGGATAGTGATGATGAGATCTGATTTGATTATTAGTGATATTCTATTGTATACTTGGAAATGCTCCGACATTCCAAGTTTTTATCATTTACTTTTTATCAGTACTTTGTAGTTTGCTATCAGTACTTTTTATCTTCATGGACATATTTTTGATGTTTCATTTATGACATCTCAGTTTATTTCAGCATTTTGTTTAAGCACTATCTCTTATACTGCTTCTCCATTTTCAAACTGCCTGTGAAATAGCATGCCTGAGATTTTTTTTGTTTTTTAAGCAATACATGCCTGTGATGATAATTTGTAGAAATATTACATGCCTGTGATGCTATATCTCTAATTCTTATACTATATTTCTTTTATTTGTTTTCTCGCTATTTATTACTTATGCATTGATTGCGGGGGAGCCTTCTCTTGTGCAATTATTTTGCTAAGTGACAAAGGGGGAGAAAATTAAAAATGATCTAACATTTTTTTTGAGTTAAATACAGGTTATGAACAATTTCTACTTTTTTGATATTTTTGAACAAGCGTGAACAAGCTTAATGTTATATCATTCATAGTTTGTCAATTATCAAAATGGGGGAGATTGTTGGCCCATTGGTCATATGGTCAACCTGATTTTAATAATTGATCAAAACTCTGTCTGGATATACGAAGCTAGTTGGGACATCTCAGCTTCTTGGACATAAGCAAGATTGGATATTCACTCCGTTCAAGACTGAAGATCTGTTGGCCTACTTGAGTCTGTACTTCCTATGCAATATAATTTTTCACTTTATTTGAGTCTAGGAATACATTGTATACCGAATCGTACTGGCAAATAGGCTATCCCCAAAATAGTTCAAAATATTTTTAAAATGACCTATCAAAATGTTTACAAAAAGGTTTTCAAAAAGGTTTTCAAAAATCACCAAAAATCTATTTTAAAACCCTAACCTAACCCTGACAGAACTCGGCCAGAGTTCGGCCAGAGTTCGGTTGGTGGCCGTTTGATTTTTTGAATTCTCTGGAACTTGGTCCTCCTGCAGTTGCGGATTTGACCGAGATTTGCTCATCGAGTTCTGCCCGAATTCTGCCCGAATTCTGACAGAGTTCTCCCTTTGGAATTCCTATAAATAGAGATGGATTTCGATCATTTCAATTCACTCATTCACTTTCAATCTTCTCTCTATCTAAAAAGCTTTCTGCCTTCCAAAGAGTTTTCTAGAGCTTTCATTTTCAGATCCCAAGCCAGTTACAATCCTCTAGTCGATTTGCCAGTGCGGTACAGTCTAGAAGTTTCTGAGAGATTGTAATCAGAAGGCTTGATTGAAGAATACCTCTTCACATTTGAAGTTGGACGAGTTCTTCGTATCAAAGCTCGCGTTGTAGAAGTTGCAAGGACTTCGTAAGAAAACTTGCAGTTTTTCCTATAGTGGATTCAACTGGTAGCTTCTACCGACTGGATTAGTCCTTAACAGAGGGATACCAGTATACATCGCTGTCTTTGCGTTTGCTTTCTGAACTCTGCCTTTACATTATTTCAACTGTGATTATATACTGTGATTGTGTTGCTAACATTTTTTAATTAGCATTATTCCGCTGCCAACTCTATTCACCCCCCCTCTAGAGTATTACGCTTTACTATATCGTTCCTACAGATCCAACAGCATGTCCGTACTGCCATAGTATGGGGGAAATAATCCCTAACATCACATTCACTTAACAAGATATGTTACTAAAAAAAAACTGACATAACAGACCGCTGTATTACACAGGGTATGTCGGTGCCATCAAGGTGGATCAGATCCAGATCGATCCTGGGTCTTCCCTTAGCATTATCCCCCGAACTATGCTCCAAACATTGGAGATCCTGATGCATCGTCTGACTGCATCCAACACTACAATAAGCGGCTTCAACGCTAGCAAGAGCGAACCGCTGGGTATGATCCGGCTGAAATATTATATCGGTGACCTCCAGACAAAGGTGACTTGCTATGTCATGGACGCGGATGTCAACTACAATATCCTTTTGGGGCGACTATGGATACATAAATACATGGTGGTGCCATCTACTCTCCACCAATGCATGAAATACGTGTCCACCAACGGCGTAGTCAGGACAGAGTTTGCTGATGTCGATCACTTCAGAGGAATTAAAGCCTTTTTCACCGACTCTGATTTATATAAATCAATTCATCTAGACAATGAAGCCAACGATGCCGATGATGAAATCGAAGCTAAAGTGAAGGCCGACACTAAAGCAGAAATGATGACCAGTGCTCCTCTGAAAGTGCAACTTAAGGGAAAACCTCCTCAAGCATTGGCCTCTATTGTAGTCGAGCTACACGGGAGGGTACCATCCTCCCTCGCTAAAACAACAAATGAAGCCCCTTTGAAGATACGGCTTAAGGAAAGACCTCCCCAAGTGTCATCTCCTCTTGTAGTAAAGCTGCACGAGAAAGTACCTATCTTCGAGGTGCCAGCTGAGGCACCTCTCAAAATACGACTCAAGGGGAAGCCTCCCCAATTATCGGCTCCCCTTATAGTCAAGCTACGAGGGAAGGCCCCAGCATCTCTCTCAGCACAAGCTCAAGAGCCAATATGGGTCAGACTTCCGATGAACTCTCCTGAATTGCCCAAGGCTACTACGGTGCTCACTAACGAAGAATTGGGAGAGTACATATCTGCCAATGTTGACGCCCCATCTTTTGATGATGTAATTCCCTGGGACAATATCTCGTATTTTATCAATAAAAGGTTATCTTTGAATTATTCTACTTTTCTACATTGGAACGCCATGTATACTTTAGATAATGCCTTATATGGTTATTGCAAACACAAATAACGACTGTTAATCATGTAAATCGAGTCGTCCTGTGACAAGGAGTCTGTTATATAGTTCCACCTTGGAACCAGGACAAAAAACTTATTATCTTTGACAATGTCGAGCGTCACCAAGACCTCCCTCCAGTCGAACCAAAACCCGACACCGGTAGAATGCAAGTATACCGGTACACCGATCAAGCAAAGTACCTCATCCAAAAGGTGGGTTATGTTTTGAAAAGCGGCCAGGGTCTGAAATATGGCAGAGGCCGATGTCTTCCTTTATGGCTACTAGTCGCAAAAGGGAAGCCACAAGACTATTACCGTCGTACTCGATAGAGGATAGGCTACATCACACCTCCGACAACCCGAGATAGTTCAGAAGCGGAAGAGGCTATACATTCTCACTTCACTCATCTGAAGCTTCAACTTGGGACTCCGACACCAGTATCGGTCCAATCTTCAGAAAAGTGTTATTAGTCAACATGACATCCATACATTCTTCAGAAAAAGAAGACGATAATCAAACAGTGGAGTTCTTCGAAGAAGAACCATGGGCTCAATGCCTAGGTACATAGTGGGAATCTCGCTTCGAGCTACAAGAACCGCCTACTGAAGATGAAGTCGAGCAGATCAACCTAGGGGACGAATCCTCGTCCAAACTCATCTTCATCAGCAAAAGCTTGGCAAGAGAGGATCGGGAATCCTTGATTCGACTTTTCAAAGAATACATCGACGTCTTCGTCTGGAGCTACAAAGACATGCCAGGTTTAGATACACAAGTCGCAATGCACAAGCTTAACATCTTACCCAACGCTAAGTCTGTTAAGCAGCAACAGTGATGCTTTCGTCCTAACATCATGGACGCCATTAACATAGAAGTGGATAAACTTTTAGACAGTGAGTTTATTCGCGAGGAACAACATCCAGATTGGGTGGCCAACATCGTTCCCGTTACTAAAAAAATGAGAAAATTTGTGTCTGCATCGACTTTCGGGACCTCAACTCCGCTTGCCCAAAGGACGAGTTCCTACTCCCGATCACCGAGGTAATGATCGACAACACCTGTGGCTTTGAATGCATGTCCTTCATGGATGGATATTCAGGATACAACCAGATCAAGATGTTCCCGGATGACGAGAAACACACATCGTTCAGGACTCCAAAAGGGGTTTAATGCTACACAGCGATGCCCTTTGACTTGAAGAACGCGGGTGCCACATACCAACGAGCTATGAGTACCATCTTCCGCCAACACCTCTGCAAGACAGTCGAATGCTACGTTGATGACATCGCTGTCAAAAGCCGTCTACAAAATGATCACTTACAAGATCTGAGGACAGTCTTTGATCACATGCGAGTGCACCAGCTCAAGATGAACCCTGCTAAGTCCTTCCTCAGGGTTTCCAGTGGCAAATTCCTGGGTTTTATCATCACCGCTAAAGTTATTCATGTTGACCCTGAGAAGACCAAGGCCATCCTCGAAATGGATCCTCCGAAGAACCTAAGAGAACTTCGAGGCCTACAAGGACGTCTCGCATATATCCGAAGGTTTATATTCAATCTTTCTGAAAAATGCCAACCCTTTACCAAACTGATGAAGAAGGGAGTCTCCTACGTCTGGACAAAGGAATGTCAGAAGGCATTTGACGATATCAAGGCCTATCTCACAAGTCCCCCTGTCCTGGTAGCACCGGTCGCAGGCAATTTCTGCTCTATGTCCGTGCGATGGATCATTCTCTTAGCACTTTACTGGGGTCAGATCAATGATGCAGGATACGAGAAAGACATCTACTACCTGAGCAAGACAATGATCGGGGCCGAAAACCGGTACAGCCCCATTGAGAAAGAATGTCTAGCTCTAGTATTTGCCATTAGAAGACTCGTCATTATGTCTCGGGTCAGACAATCCATGTCATTTCCTGAGTCAATTCGCTCAGGGTCCTCATGACAAAGCCAGGAGCACTAAACTCTCGATTAGCTATATGGGCAATACTATTAACACCATACGATATGGTATTTGTCCCACAAAAAGCTGTGAAGGGCTAAGCACTGGCCAACTTCTTAGCTGCACATCCTATTCCGGAATCGTCCAAACTCTATGAAGACATTCTAGATGAGGTGCTAGAGTCCAACATTACCGAAGAAAACTCCGTCTGGCGGATGTTCTTCGACGGCGCTTCAAGAACAGGCCCTAAGGGTCAGATCATCACAGGAGTGGAGGTAGTCTTGATCTCTCCCGACAAGCTAGTCATCCAGCGTGCCTATTCCCTCACAGAGCCGTGCTCCAATAATGTGACGGAATACAACGCCCTCATCATGGGACTCTAGTTAGCAAGACAGCTGGGGGTTGAACACCTCGAGTCTTATGGCGATTCAAAACTCGTCGTCAACCAGGTCCGAGGATAATATGACGTTCGCCACGAAGACTTGGTCCCCTATCACAAGGCAGACTTGGACATCAGCTCAACCTTCACCGAGTTCTTCATAAAACACGTACCTCGACTACAAAACCTGGAGGCTGATGCTCTGGCTAGCCTCGTAGCCTCATTTATGGCACCTATCGAGACTCAATACTTTATTACAATGGTTGGCCGGGATTTGGCATGCCCGAGAAACAATTTATACATGTGTTTGAACCATGTCATGCCTGCAGATGCCAGTGTCAATATCAAAGACTGGCAGTTTCCCTTCATCAACTTTGCAGCCTATGGAATCCTCCCAGACAACCCGAAGAAAGCCGTGTCTGTCAAAAGTTGCTCCCTTCGATTCTACTACGATACAGCCACCAAAATGTTGTATCGACACTCTTACGACGGGCTTCTCCTTCGATGTCTATCAAACGAGGAAGCGGCCAAAGCTCTTTGGGAAGCCCATGACGGAACATGCGGAGCTCATCAACCCTGTCCTATGCTACAGGACCGACTCCGATGTATGGCTATTACTGGCCTACTATGATGGTCGATGATGTTGAGTACGCTAAGAAGTGTTGTGTTTGCCAGCTCTACGCTGACTTCATTCATCGACCTTCGGAGCCTCTACATCCTACGATCGCTTCCTGGCCATTCGAAGCCTGGGGTATGGACATTATGGGACCAATTACCCTTCCATCATCTAGAGGACATCGCTTTATTCTGGCAATCACCGACTACTTATCTAAGTGGGCGGAAGCAGTACCGCTGACAGAGGTAAAGAGCTCGAAGGTGATCAGCTTCATCAAGCATCACATCATCTACCGTTTCAAGGTACCCCGAAGGATCATCCACGACAATGGTCCACAATTCATAATCCATGCGTTCAGCAGGTTCTGTGATAAGAATTGCATTCAGAACGTGGCATCAACCGCTTACAATTCGGCAGAAAATGGATTGGTCGAAGCTTTCAACAAAACCATTATCAAGCTACTCAAAAAGGTCGTGTCAACCAGTAAATGCGACTGGGATGAAAAATTAGGCAAATGCCTTTGGTCCTACCGCACTACGGTACAGAATCCGACGGGTAATACACCATTCTCTCTGGTCTACGGGAGCGAAGCAGTGCTTCCTCTTGAAACCCAAATCCCCTCACTATGAGTGGCCATCACGAACCAGCTGACGGAGGAAGACAATCAACGTCGCCGTCTGCAAGAGTTGGAGTCACTGAATAAAAAATGCCTCTTAGCTCAACAATGCATCAAGCTCTACCAAGCTCGTATTTCACAAGCTTTCAACAAGAAAGTCAAATAAAGGACTTTTCAAGTGGGTGACCTTGTTCTGTCAGTCAGAAGACCAATGGTGATGACTCACAAAGTACCAAAAAAGTTCGAACCCAAATGGAAAGGCCCCTTCATCATAGAGATGGTGTACTCTAACAGTGCCTACCAACTCACAAAACCAAATGGAGACTTGTTCATGATGCCAATCAATGACAAGTTCCTAAAGAAGTACTATTCTTGAGATCCCTCGACATGTACCTCCATCTCTCCAGCAGGAGAACTTATGGGCTCGACCATCGAGTCTATCGCTCTTGATAAACATGTGCTTCTGGAGCCCAGTCGCTCCTATGCATTCTCTCTCCAGTAGAAAACATCCATGTTCATATTACCTCTGAGTTGTTTCTCTACACCTCCACAAAGCTAAAATCCTACATTTCGTAAGATGATGCTAAAATCTACGTTTAACATGTCCACATTACCTCTGAGTAAATATTCTATCTAACAACCCCCGCGTTGTTACACCTCGATCATAGAACATCCATGTCCACATCACCTCTGAGTTGTTCTTTATATCCCTACGAGTTCATTACTACCACGTCTATATTACCGATGAGTAGGAAAACTCTACCATCAACCCCATATTTACTACGTCTATATTACCTCTGAGTAAATATGTTGGTTCCCTCTCTTAACTTATTATTTGTACCTATAAACCAAGGTACGCCAAAGATAATAGGTCCATAAATCACAAGTTCATGGCAAAATTGAACAAACAAAAGTTCTTTATTTCTTTATCCAATAAGAGTAAAGGACTACATTTGCATTGAAAAGAAACAAAAGCAAACTACATCTCAAGACATCAAAGAACAAAGATAGGAAACACTAAGACAAGAAAAGAAAATTGGCTTTATTCATTTTCTCTGAGAATGGCGACTGCATGAAACCCTATAGCCAGGGGTAATGGTTACGTTGAGGCAACCCTATAGCCAGGGGTAATGGTTACGTTGAGGCATATACACTCCCTCAACCATCGCGCATAAGAAGGCCCCAATTGGTTAAGGTCCTCTACAGGAGTAGGAGGACTAGAGCTTCCAGTACTGCTACCTTTTGGTGTTGGTTCTTCCTTAATAGCAACTTCAACTTCGGGAGTTATCTTCCCTTTGATGGTCATTGGTTCTTCTTTGACAAAAGGGGCAGCATCTCCACCTTCACGACAGCCTCTACTTTTTGTACAGACACTACGATAAAAAAAGGAAAAGTGAGTGTTAGCAAAAGAACTCTTTCTCTTGAGTCCAAAGATATGCACAGATTGGCATCGGAGCATGCAAACAGCTGTGCACCAAAAATCTTGACGCATCACCAGGACAAAAGTCCATACGTGCTGACTAAATTCCTCCGCGGCGCATCAGGACCAAAAGTCCATGCACGTTCGCAGGGAAAGCTTCGGTGCATCATCAGGACTAAAAGTCCATGTGCGTCAGCAAAGAAAAGCTTCGACGCATCATCAGGACCATAGTCCATGCGCGTCAGTGGAAAAAAGCTTCGGCACATCATCAGGACCAAAGTCCATGCGCGTTAGCACAAAAAAGCCTAGATTCATCCTCAGGGTAGGGCTCATACAGCCGTACCCATGCGCTTCAGTAGCATAGTTTATTTCGTGCAACGAAGTGTCTGTACAACTCTCAAAGCAAGTAGATTACCCACCGGCCACCTCCGGCCGCACGTCGGCGTGCGTCATCTCAACAGCAGAGGACTCTTCGACGTCAGCCACAATGGGCTGCTTGCCCTTACCTTTGCCTCGGCAAGCACCACCACGGGGAGTCTTGGCGGCCATCTTTCAAAAGTTTTGTTTGAGGAGAAAAGCTCTTAAGGAAGAAGGAGAAAAGAAAGTAGAAGAAGTTCTCTCTCTCTCTCTCTCCATACATGCCTATTTATAGGCTCAATTCCTGCACGTGAATCGATAAAAGCATGACATCAGCGTCTCCTCGAGTTTCGTAAAACTGACGGCTGCATATCTTCTAAAGAAGATCATCATTAATCTCTCGAAGTTCAAAGCGTTATCTTATTTCATTTAAATCAAAGAGGATATGTGCTGGCATAGCCATGCACGGAACGGGGAGTCTTGACAGAAAGTTTTGAAAACTTTGAAGGAAATCTTGTAGAAGCATGGAATTTCAGGCGCATCTAAGGGCCAGAACTCCCTTGCGCCCTAAAATGGCATGCGCCACAAAGCGTCATGTGCCCTAAGACATTACATTGACATATCAATCAGAAGACAACAAAGAGAAGAAGCATATGAAAATTAGATTTTTATTATCACATGAAAGTCTATTACATGTCCAAACTCTTTGTTACAATAAAATGTCAACTATAAAGAAGAAGCCTAAAACTATAGCTAGGCGCATCACTCTGACATCTCAGTTAGGTGTATCACGCTTCCTTGTTAGAGAAAATCACTTCCTCATACGAGTGCTTTGGCTAATGAAGCATTTATTGAGCAGAACGCGGGTTGGCAATCAATTCGAACCAGGTGGCTCTTCCAGCATAACGGAAGTCGGGGCACGACGACCCCGATCTTTGGATGTAACAGGCACCTAATGCCATCTCGTAGAAGAACACTACCGACAAGGGATTCGAACATAAGCTATTGTGTCCATAGCTTTCTCGGTGCATCTCAGTCTTCTGAAAGAGTTCATCATCTAAGCCGTAAATACGTGTCACGTGTCAATGACTCAGTTCTGCCTACGAATGGACCACCCAGGATCTCAGGAACAACCGAATCTCAACAACTGCCACGTGTCAGCTCCTCTGCAGCTCAACAGTGCAGTTCAAACAGATTCAGCTCCAGCTCCCTGGCGCATCCTACATGCTTCCAACAAAATCAGCCACGTGGCATCCCTACATACAACGTTCTCCATGCGCATATCGCATATGCGCGCATAAGCAGATCATTCTGCTGCCTATAAATAGAAGGATCATTCCTTCATTCAAGCCCCTCACTTCTGGAAGATTTTAAAACTATTTCAGAATCCAGAGCACTTGCAAGAGTTCCAATCCTCTTCAAGTCATTGTCCGTTCCAGAGCAATCCATACTTTTAAAGAGTTCAAGATCATCGTCAGATCGTCAACATAGTCAAAGAATTATCACTCGCTCCATCGTCACGGTTTTCAGATAAAAATAAAAGTGTACTCCTAGGATTACATCAAAATCCTACATTATACTCTGTTCTGTTTATAATTAAATACAAAATGTACTTCAAACAACTTGTTTTAGTGGCGAACCGAGATGGCATACCTAGCGATGCTCGAGAGAGAGGAGGGCTTCGAGGAGAAAAATCTTTAATGCGAGATCAAGGGTGTTACAAAGGAGCGTCCCAATAAGTTATTTCTGTGGAGGAAAATGAATCATACTTCCAAGCTGGACACGAGTACGGAGAAATGCATCATAAACTACGCAGAGGCAGACGCGATGAAGTGTAGTGGCTTGCGGAAGGATTGGCTCAAAGCTCGTAGGGGACATTCGGGTCGACAGAATTACATTGGTACTCACATGCGCGGAGGTATAAAGAACCATGTGCAGCCACGTGATGAGGTGGATCGACGACTTGACAACCCGCACGAGTCCCTTTCTGTGCCAAGGAGGGCACAGACCAAGACCAGAGTTGGTGCGGCAAACTAGTTCACTTCCGATCTTGAGAAAAAGATGAGCAAGCCTGGGAAGCACCGCACTAGATGCATAAAGAAGGGATGACATGCAGCGACCATGCCCATGAAAGTGGACGTCGTTCCGAGACTTGGTGCACCCATCAACGAGGGCATCGACGAAATAGGTGGAGGAGAATGTCATGCCCAATTTATTGTGCCATACCGAGACGGATTTGTGTAATCCTCTATGGACCGGGGTTATGTGGAAAGATTTTGGAACTCCCTAGAAGATGATGGAATCCTCTTAAAGACTCAAGTTCCTTCTAGAAGATGGTGGACTCATATAGAAGACTCAGGATCTTTCATGAAGACTCATGATCTTTCTAGATGTTCTAAAAGCCTCCTTATAAATATCTAGGTTCTAGAGTTTTCTAGAATAAGAGTATTTTGTTTCCAGAAGTTTCTTGTAAGCCCTTTAAAGTCCTATAAATAAGTGGAAGACTCATTTGTTCCTCACCACCCAAAGTTGTAATCTCTCTCAAGTAACGTAAAGTTTTAATCTTCCAGTATATCTCTCTTTTGCTCTACGTTGTTCTCATTTACGCCTTAGCGATCTAGCTAAGCATTCGGGGAAGGCTGGCATGAGTCTTCCATTAGGAAGCTTGTGCATCGTACGGTCGAAGCATAGCCTAAAATACTAAGTCCGTGACAATGTGCTGCATATCTTGTTCAACATATTTACTTCATCAGGCTTTAAAGAGTCCTCAGAAAGTGAAATATCCCTATGCATGACACCACATCAATATTATTATGGTGGCACTAGGTGACGCAACGCGTGCCATTTTATTTACAAACTGATAACATAGAACACATAGCATCGGAGGAATGATCTCACATCAACAATATATGATTTCATAAATAGATATATGCCCACATGTAAAATTTGTATGAATTAGCAATTATTTTGCCAAACATTAGGATAGATTATTATCAACTCAAGAAGTTTAATATATTAGTTCTGTAAAAATGCTTCGCACAACCATTTGATTCTTCCACCGAGCATTTGTCTAAGAAGCTAAAGATCATAGTTTATAGATATGGCCAATATGGATACGGTTTGGCATGTTCTGATTCGATATTGACTGCTACCTATATCGACCGATGCCAACGTTGGGGTCTATTTTTGAGTCAATTCGGCCAAAAAATTGAACAAAAGAGATAGAATAATGGAAAACTAGTGTCAACACAATAATTCACTGACAATGTTATAGTGTATTGATATGATTTTTATTGAAAAGTTATAACCATTACCATTTGTCGAAGTTATATATCTATAAATTCACAATATTCATCCATATTAATATTATTTCATTAAAGCTAGCAAGAAACATCATATAATATATAAAATTATGATAAATGAATCAAATATTTTTTTAGTTTTTTGAAAGAATTTTTATCATTTATCTTTCTTAAGTGAATAACCCGATACTCTGATTTTGAAGCAGATGAAACAATCAAAACAATTGATCCTGATACTCATTGGAAGGGGCCAAAACCGATCACGATGCCGATATTTCAAACCTTGCTCAAGATATATAGTATTGTACAAATGGATGGTGCAAGCATTATTCTGATATAAGGATGTTGGAGGATATTAGAGGAGGTTAGTCTGTTAGGAACAGATTGGTGCATATAGCATATATTTTTAGTCAAACTAAACTGTTTCTTAACAGATATTAGCAGCCAAACTAAGTTATTTCTCCTCTTATATGTTTGATTATGTTTCACCTCTTATCAGTTTGATTGTCTCTCTCTATATAAATGTCACGACCCGCACCCTTTTTTTTTTTTTTTAAACGGATACGAGACGTGTCCAAGCCAGCCTATGCCGCAGTGTCGGCTGTAGAACGCTGTCACGGCCATGAAGATCAAAATCACAAATAATGCTCATTCACAAAAATTAATTTAATTTACAATGATCACAAGTTTTACATTTGTAGAAAAATATAAACTTGTACAAATAAATGAATGACTACAACTCAACTATCTAGCTAGTCTCTAGGCTTTGTCTGCAAGTATTCCCGTCACTCCCCAAGCTAAATGAATCCACGGCTAACCTGAAAATGTTGGTTTCCAGTCAGGAATGGAACGAGCACAATTCACTGAATGCAATTTCAAATAAAGAAGATGACTATAAACAAAGGTTAGACATCAATCATGGGTTTGAAAATAAACATGAAATATAAAAACCAATAGTAAGTAAATAGACACAAAATACTCTCCCCGACTGTTAGAAGTACCTTTGATATGTGATCGGTCTCGGGACAATTATGCGACACGGTCTACACGGTCTAAAGTTACACGGTCTACAATTACACGGTCTACAGTTACACGGTCTACAGTTACACGGTCTACAGAAAATATAGCAATAGAGAAACACTGTCTACAGAATAATAATCACTAACTACACAGTTTAAATGCAGTAAATAAAGCACTGTCTACACTGTCTACAAGAAATAAATAAACATTGTCTACACGGTCTACAAGAAATAAATGCAACACGGTCTACACGGTCTACAAGAAATAAATGCAACACGGTCTACACGGTCTACACGGTCTAAGGTCAGATCACACATCCTTGGTACTTCTCATTTCCGACTCAACAATTTATAATAGAAAATAATCACATAACCAATGACTAATTAATGAAATATAGTGAAAATCAATATCGAAATGCAGACAATAAACTGTACTCGCCTGTGGTCCTGTGCTGGTGAAACCGATGATCCAAATCACTCAATATGCCACACTAGTCAAAACCCGTACAACAGTCCCCCAAAGCTGAAATAAACAATACCAATGATCTCAGAATAGTCCAATTAGCTAGGATTGCCTGTCCTTAAGTCAATTCTGGACACAGGGGCAAAACGGTAATTTCGGGCCAAAACGGTGTCCGCCGTTGGACCCGCTTTGCACCGAAAAGCGTGCCAGGGTCAACGGTCTCTAAAGTCGTCAAACTACATATCTAGGGATCCAGTTTTCCGATACGAACCCAACCGTATGTCCAAAGTTGGATTCCGGCGGGCCGTGCACAAAATCGCCCGTTGAGTGGGACCGTGGGGCCCGCAAAACGATGTCGGATTCAACTGTCTCAGAATTGGATCAAACTTGGCATACAGGACCAGAAAAATGATACGGTCCTGATGGCGCAAGTTTCGTCTCGATCTGACGAGCGTGCACAAAGTAATTGGAGAATTTGCAACGTGCACGATACGGTGAATTTCGACGGATACACATCAAATTCGTCGCGCACACGCGACCAATTTGAATTCCGTCAAAGTCCACACGACCACAAAGCCGTTACGCAGCTTTCGATCCTTTCGGTACGCGACCACGTCGCCCGGAATGGCGGGACGCACGTCGTGCGGAGCGTTTTCAATGTTTTTAAAACAGGTTTTTCTGAGTTTTCAAGAATGGTTTTAACTGTACATGGTTCATGGAATTCAGAACTACGAAGTGGTTTCTGATCCCCTATATGTTGTCTAAAAACGTGTTCAGTTAGAATTCCTAATATGGTACTGGATCGATCGGAAACGATCTTCCAACGGGGATGCTTGGGCTGTTTTTATGTTCTGTTTTTGACAGACTTTTCGTGAACTTTCACGAATTACCATAATTTTTCCAGGGAAAACTAGCCGAATCTAATTAAAGGGATTGATAGGTGGTCATATAGGCTACTCGTAGAAATTTACGGCTCGGATAAATATTAATCGACGAGGGAGAAAATTACCCGCGAAGTTGGGTGGAAGCTGTTGTCGATGGGGCTGTGTTCTCGCGTGCGGCTTGATCACGCCTGGCCGGCGGCGGCGCGCGCGGTGGCGCGCGCGCGCGGGGGGGTGCGCCCAGGCCTGAGGTCGGGTTGGCGGCGTTGAAGTTTGCGTCGAGAGTTAGGGTTTGGGAGTTTAGGAGTTTCTTTGAAGTTTCGATCGCTTGCACTGTACATATACGGGAAAGCTTGAGAGCAGAGTTCGGGTTCTGCTTCCGCTGGGTTGGGCCAATTGCTAAGGCTGGGTTGGGGTTTGCTCGGGCTGCTTTGGGTTTGTGGGGAAGCTGAGTTCTTGGGGTTGTTGGGCTAAGCCCCGGCCGAGCTCAACTTGAGACCAAGAGGAAACACTCCTCTCTAATAAACCAAGCAGTAGCTGGGTTGCTACTGCTACTTTTCTTATCCTTTTTTTTTTTCTATTATACAAATATATATATATATATATCTCCTTAAAACTACACAAACTATAATACTTTAAATAAATCTTATAAGCACTAATATTCCCATATATATAATATCTGTATAATACCTATTAATATATAATATCCCCATATCTATAATATCTATATCTATATATATATATATATTTATATATATATATATATACACCCGAATATTTACCTTTATAATTATCTATATATATACACACCTACATTTTATATATTTAAATCCTTATAACAATTAATACATATCTATCTATATACATGGATAAATATTTCATAACTAAAACATTAATAATAATAATAATAACGATAACAATAATAATAGTAATCAACCAAAATGACCATTACGAGTTTTTGAAAAATCATAACATACCCCATCTTATTTGGTCCTAGAACTACGTACAATTATTCTGAAAATAATCATTTCAATGAAATAAATAATAAAATAATTTCAAAATTTCCGGGAAGGGGAGCTACAAATCTACCCACCTTAAAAATAATTTCGTCCTCGAAATTTTAATTCGTAATTATTCCTAAAATCAAAGTCTGCTATTTCCTTAATCTCCTCAAATTTTAATTCCTCAAAAATAATTTATATCCTCCTCCTAGCCATTTGTAACAACGAAACTCCGAGGACTTCTACCCACCTTTGGTCACACTACTCCCTCAAATCTCATGTCACTTAAAACTTTACAATCTTCCAACTAGTTGCTACCAAGAAGTATCTACTGTTTATGGCCACTATAATCCTCTCCTATTTATCGAATAATCCAAAATCTAACAAGCAACAAATTTACACAAGTAGCTAAATAAGTATTGATAAATCCTAATAAGCATGACCATTTATCGCTCTGAAATGGAAAGGACAGGAAGGTAAGGAAGAATAATCCAGAGCAAGTATGAAGTTTTCAGGGCGGTAGAGAGTATCCAATGATGTAGATAGAGAAGATCTATGAACCATTGACTTATTTGCTAGGTTGGGCTACTCTAGTCCAGTCACTTGCTAAGTCTAAGAACTCTTTGTTTCCTAGAGGGTCTTGCAATCCATGCAATACGAGGATTCCGTTCTCAAAATTTATCTAAACAAGGTTCTATAATAGGACGGAATTTGAGAAATCGAGATTTTGATCCTTTTCGTGGTTATTTAAACACACAAGCAAGAGATAAAATACAATACAAGATCGTATCGCAACTTCTAGGTAGATGGAATAAGGGTTACAAATGACTTCACACTCTAAGAGGTGAAGATTATATAATAGGTATAGGGACCTGTCTCAAATGGTTCAATTTTATAGTCCAAATATGGTGGTACGAATGGATGGGTTTTAAAGGTTTTCCTATTTGGACATCACTCGTTGGTTGGATAAACCTTGGATTTCAATCTATTTGGACGGGACAAGTTCCCAAATGGTAAAATTACTCTACTAGGTTAGGGTACCCTAGAATAGGCTTTAACTCCAATGGTTGAACTAATTGGGCAATCGGAATGGTTAACTAGGTCTCTAAAGCCCAAGAATAAGTCTTCAGTGACCTTTGTGTTTAAGTAGCACAAGAGGCCTCTATCGAGTGGCACACTAGTGGTATGTGCGTAGTGGGCTTCGAGTAGATCACCACCATGTATTGGGTCGAAGGAATTGAGTCAAGGTTGAGTCTCTAATTATCATTGGGAAGTTTATCGGTATTATGGTAAGAGTTACAGCTAGTCCTTTTTACCTGAAAGTCATACCATAAAATAGAGTACAAGGGGACGTGTTTGAGTGGGACATGATATACCTAGATGAAGGTGGACTCGTCTAGATCTTGCATGCAAAATTTGTTGAGAGAAAACAGCTGGTCTCGTGCTCCGAATATTAATGGCACGGCCGGGGACACCAAATGATCTAAAGGAAAAGTGGGAGTCCAAGGGGCACTAATAATCATCCTAATGAGAATTTTTTTTTTCTAAACAATAGGTAATCCTCGCATACCCCACAATTTAGAAAGCTTACAGTCTACCCACCTTAGAAATAAGGCATGGGTTTTGGAATAATGAGGTTAGGAGAATTCTACGGTCCAGGTATTGTACCTCGACTCTTGTCAATAAAGAATAAGGCACGACGTACGGAATACCGTAGATATAAGTCAAATCAAGGATCGTTCCTCAAAAATGGAAAACGAGTGTGTACAATGACACATGGTTGATAAAATAGAGGAACATACACATCCCTAGTGTACAAGAGTTATCGACGGGGTAATCAGCTCTAAGGCACGTCATATGAACATATTTCTAACAACTGTGTCGTGATTCTCTATTGGGGTCAAACCTGCCGGACTAGTGTCACAAGGGTTCTAGTTGAAGCAAGCTTCAAACAAAAGATTAGAGGCTCACAACATTTGGTCTCTGGAGAACAGGTAGTCTCCTAGGTTGGCATTCCGACTAAGGGTAAAACCCTCATCATTCTCAAATTCAGATGGCTTGAAAGTCTCAATAATAGTTTGATGGTCAAGGGGAGAACGAGTAACTCAATCACATGATTGGCCGATGGTAGCTATACTTGTGTATACAACTACCATAGCCATGGGGGATACTCTGTATCTCTCTACCATCACGAGCTTTCGTCTTCCAAATCGGTGAAAGACAAAAACAATAAAGAATTCAAGGGAGATATTACTGAATACAATTTCGTGATTCAAGGACGAACATATAATTCAAGAGGAATTATCAAAGCAGTCGCGGATGAGATCCTAGATACCTATATATATCTCCATCCACGTAGTATAATTAACGAACGAGCGAACCAAATACATCATGGTTGATCAGACCATAATACACTGATTCTGATTAGACAATAAGTTAGCAGGCGTCCCTACTAAACATATGCCTCGAATCAAGCTCGAGAATAGAGTAAGCTTGCAAAAACTAGGCTGTAATAGCAGCGTTGGTCAACATAGTCAGGATACGAGTACGCGAGATTTTTGAAAAGAGGCACAAGTAGTTCGAGTTTTGTGAGGATCAACCTTACCTGGTGTTCTTGCTTATACAGTCTTCCCACTATCTTCTTATTCATAAGACCTTGGTCAACCAATGGGTAATGGACTTCTAAATTCCATATTCCAGGTAGACCTATTAGTGTCAGTCAATTACCTCGTCAAGGATCACAGGGACTACGGATTGCTAGGTCGGGAGGCATGCTACCCAACTTACAACTTCCACTAATACTGGCTTTGGATCTTATGGGACGTACATGGCATTGTCCTACCCTCCACAGTATCCTAACTTGTAATCACGTCTAAAATTATTTCACCGAGGATTATTCTCACCTGTATACTCTAGCTGTGGTAAAACCTTGGTTTCGTGATTCCGATGTGATATGCTATCCGGTACTCTACCTTATATTTACACAAGGGTGACTACAGTCAAAGAGGACCACTAGTTATATTTCTAGCAATATTCTATAATCCATATTTCTTAAACTAATTTCAACTCTAGGGGTCGTGTCTCGCCAGTGCGCTGCTGGCTGCAGTGAATCCCTAGTCTCCAAAATTTAAATAATTGGCGACAGTGCGCTGCTGTCCTGCCAGTATGAGTTAACTAACATTCTCGCAACTATATCTGTAAAAGTATCCTGAGCTTTGAGAGATTCAAACAAGTTGACGATGTAATATAGCGTAAGTATTATCAGTCATAACCCTTAAAATAAAGGATTAAACAGGGAGAAATAACTGAGGACAAAAGAAATACAAACATTCTAACTATTCTATGTGTATTCAAGCCTTTGAGGAAAAAACTTGAATCGAAACTAACTCGAGGTTCGCATATGGATAATCCAATCAGAAATAATAATTCCTAGGCGAAATAGGAACTAAATAGGCAATTTGGACTAAATATGAGGATGATATTTAAAGAGGCAACGAGAAGGAATTGAATAATTCATCTAGGTGAGATCATCAATTCCAGGAAGCTCTGCCTCTTCAAGTGAATAATCTATCCACATTGGACCATATCTTCCAATCAAGAGGTAATAGTGTACCTATGGGGATTTGACAAACTATCAAAATTAACAACTCTCATCCTAAATTGCATGGCCTAGACTACCCATCGACAGATTTGTATAAGGGATTCCTAGTCCTAGTCATCCTCTTAAATTAAATTAATTTCTAATTCGTGAATGAGCATTTTTAGTCGCAGGCTCGCAATAGTACAACTAACTTAAGTACTATCACGAGTTCGCGTGATTTGCGAAGACAGACCTGCATGGGCCACCACAAAAACTTGTCACGACCCGCACCCGTTTTTTTTTTTTTTAAACGGATACGAGACGTGTCCAAGCCAGCCTACGCCGCAGTGTCGGCTGTAGAACGCTGTCACGGCCATGAAGATCAAAATCACAAATAATGCTCATTCACAAAAATTAATTTAATTTACAATGATCACAAGTTTTACATTTGTAGAAAAATATAAACTTGTACAAATAAATGAATGACTACAACTCAACTATCTAGCTAGTCTCTAGGCTTTGTCTGCAAGTATTCCCGTCACTCCCCAAGCTAAATGAATCCACGGCTAACCTGAAAATGTTGGTTTCCAGTCAGGAATGGAACGAGCACAATTCACTGAATGCAATTTCAAATAAAGAAGATGACTATAAACAAAGGTTAGACATCAATCATGGGTTTGAAAATAAACATGAAATATAAAAACCAATAGTAAGTAAATAGACACAAAATACTCTCCCCGACTGTTAGAAGTACCTTTGATATGTGATCGGTCTCGGGACAATTATGCGACACGGTCTACACGGTCTAAAGTTACACGGTCTACAATTACACGGTCTACAGTTACACGGTCTACAGTTACACGGTCTACAGAAAATATAGCAATAGAGAAACACTGTCTACAGAATAATAATCACTAACTACATAGTTTAAATGCAGTAAATAAAGCACTGTCTACACTGTCTACAAGAAATAAATAAACATTGTCTACACGGTCTACAAGAAATAAATGCAACACGGTCTACACGGTCTACAAGAAATAAATGCAACACGGTCTACACGGTCTACACGGTCTAAGGTCAGATCACACATCCTTGGTACTTCTCATTCCCGACTCAACAATTTATAATAGAAAATAATCACATAACCAATGACTAATCAATGAAATATAGTGAAAATCAATATCGAAATACAGACAATAAACTGTACTCGCCTGTGGTCCTGTGCTGGTGAAACCGATGATCCAAATCACTCAATATGCCACACTAGTCAAAACCCGTACAACAGTCCCCGAAAGCTGAAATAAACAATACCAATGATCTCAGAATAGTCCAATTAGCTAGGATTGCCTGTCCTTAAGTCCAATTCTGGACACAGGGGCAAAACGGTAATTTCGGGCCAAAACGGTGTCCGCCGTTGGACCCGCTTTGCACCGAAAAGCGTGCCAGGGTCAACGGTCTCTAAAGTCGTCAAACTACATATCTACGGATCCAGTTTTCCGATACGAACCCAACCGTATGTCCAAAGTTGGATTCCGGCGGGCCGTGCACAAAATCGCCCGTTGAGTGGGACCGTGGGGCCCGCAAAACGACGTCGGATTCAACTGTCTCAGAATTGGATCAAACTTGGCATACAGGACCAGAAAAACGATACGGTCCTGATGGCGCAAGTTTCGTCTCGATCTGACGAGCGTGCACAAAGTAATTGGAGAATTTGCAACGTGCACGATACGGTGAATTTCGACGGATACACATCAAATTTGTCGCGCACACGCGACCAATTTGAATTCCGTCAAAGTCCACACGACCACAAAGCCGTTACGCAGCTTTCGATCCTTTCGGTACGCGACCACGTCGCCCGGAATGGCGGGACGCACGTCGTGCGGAGCGTTTTCAATGTTTTTAAAACAGGTTTTTCTGAGTTTTCAAGAATGGTTTTAACTGTACATGGTTCATGGAATTCAGAACTACGAAGTGGTTTCTGATCCCCTATATGTTGTCTAAAAACGTGTTCAGTTAGAATTCCTAATATGGTACTGGATCGATCGGAAACGATCTTCCAACGGGGATGCTTGGGCTGTTTTTATGTTCTGTTTTTGACAGACTTTTCGTGAACTTTCACGAATTACCATAATTTTTCCAGGGAAAACTAGCCGAATCTAATTAAAGGGATTGATAGGTGGTCATATAGGCGACTCGTAGAAATTTACGGCTCGGATAAATATTAATCGACGAGGGAGAAAATTACCCGCGAAGTTGGGTGGAAGCTGTTGTCGATGGGGCTGTGTTCTCGCGTGCGGCTTGATCACGCCTGGCCGGCAGCGGCACGCGCGGTGGCGCGCGCGCGCGGGGGGGTGCGCCCAGGCCTGAGGTCGGGTTGGCGGCGTTGAAGTTTGCGTCGAGAGTTAGGGTTTGGGAGTTTAGGAGTTTCTTTGAAGTTTCGATCGCTTGCACTGTACATATACGGGAAAGCTTGAGAGCAGAGTTCGGGTTCTGCTTCCGCTGGGTTGGGCCAATTGCTAAGGCTGGGTTGGGGTTTGCTCGGGCTGCTTTGGGTTTGTGGGGAAGCTGAGTTCTTGGGGTTGTTGGGCTAAGCCCCGGCCGAGCTCAACTTGAGACCAAGAGGAAATACTCCTCTCTAATAAACCAAGCAGTAGCTGGGTTGCTACTGCTACTTTTCTTATCCTTTTTTTTTTTTCTATTATACAAATATATATATATATATCTCCTTAAAACTACACAAACTATAATACTTTAAATAAATCTTATAAGCACTAATATTCCCATATATATAATATCTGTATAATACCTATTAATATATAATATCCCCATATCTATAATATCTATATCTATATATATATATTTATATATATATATATATACACCCGAATATTTACCTTTATAATTATCTATATATATACACACACCTACATTTTATATATTTAAATCCTTATAACAATTAATACATATCTATCTATATACATGGATAAATATTTCATAACTAAAACATTAATAATAATAATAATAACGATAACAATAATAATAGTAATCAACCAAAATGACCATTACGAGTTTTTGAAAAATCATAACATACCCCATCTTATTTGGTCCTAGAACTACGTACAATTATTCTGAAAATAATCATTTCAATGAAATAAATAATAAAATAATTTCAAAATTTCCGGGAAGGGGAGCTACAATAAAGTTCTCATATAATCTATGTTGAATATGTGAATAAGAATATCCCTCTTTCTTCTCTGATGCAGTAGGCTAAGCCGAAGCACGTTAAATACTGGTGTTATTTTTCTTATATTTGGTTTTAGTTTAAATCTTCATGCTATCAGAAATTCAGGTTAGTGGCATTAATTGATCTAAAAATTGATTGTTCTGTTTTTCGGCAAGTCTTCATTAAAGTAAGTTTTTGATATGCTTCTGCATGTACATGTCTTGATTGTGTTGCACTTTTCGTTTGTTGTTTGTTGTCTTTGATTTAATAATACCAATTCATGGAAGAATCTGATTCAAATCCTTGCTAGAAATTGTCATCAGTTATGTTAAATGGTTTAAACTATGTATCATGGTTAAGGGTTGTAACTTCGTCTCTTGGTGGCAAGAACAATTTGATTTTTTGAATGGAGATAAGAATTGTCCCTCTAAAATTGATTCAGGATACAAAGATTGGATTGCCAATGATCAACTTATTAGATCATGGTTATTCAATTCGATGGAACCAAAAATTGCTAGGATTTTTACTTTTTTGATTCGTCAAAGGAATTATGGAAGTGTGTTGCTGAAATATATGGCAGTGAAAATACTGCTACTAGAATATGTGAATTGAAGCATGAGATTGCTATTGGAGAACAAGGGAGATAAGACATTCATGGATCATCTTGGAAATCTAAAGAGGATGTGGGATGAATTGGATATTTATCGCCCACACACTACTGATCCGACAACCTTACTGAAAAGAGCTAAAGTAGATTTAAAAAATCCTTCTTGAAAGATCTGCATCCAGAGTATGAAAACCTCAGGAGTAATATCCTTATGAGTTCTATCCCTCCATCCTTGTCGAGTGTGTGCACTACTGTACATCAAGAAGAAACTCAAAGAAAAAGCATGCATCTAGATTCCAAATCCATATCTGGGAAGTCTGAATCTAATACTTTTGTTGCCGGAAGAGATGACAAGTAAATTTTCAGAGAAAATAACCTAAACAAAGGAAGACGAGCCAGAAAATCACCCTTTTGAACAAAAGAAGGCGAGATCTCCTTCAGTGTGAACATAATTATGGAAAATTTAGACACCCTAAGGAGCGTTATTGGGGGCTTTACCCTTACCTTAAGACAACTTATGATAAGGTGAGTAAAATGGATTCACTATTGTATCTAATACCTACCTCCATCTCGATGACAAAATTAACTCAACTTCCTCAACAAATTTGCAAGAACAATTGTTCTAAACTCGGTCTGTCTCCTAGTACTTTTATCTCAGTTAATCCTTAAGCCTATTTCTCTTTATTTAAATATAAACATACCTGGATTATTGAATTTGGTGCGTTTGAACATATGGCCAATGATTCTAACTATGTGCATAATTTTACCCTTAGATCATCAGAACATTTTGTTTCCGTAGCTAGTGGTTCTTCGGTTCCTGTGACTTGGTCTGGGCAAATTAATTTCTTTCCTGGTTTTCCTAGTTTATATGCTCTTGTTGTTTCTTCATTTATAGATTGTCACAACCCGCACCCAGTGTAAGGGCAAGAAAAGTGGGTACGTCCAGCCTACGCCACAGTATCGGTGGTAGAACGATGTCCTAGGTCACAACATCTAACAATATAACTGTAACTCTATAATGATATACGTTCCAAAAGGAGGACAATATAAAGGTACAACTCAATTACAGCATCTAAGGTGGAAATAAGAAATAAAGAGATGGATAAGATAAAAGAGTAATCTCCAACAAGAGCTACAAATGAGAGTAATATATGAGTGTTCAAATAACACAAAATAACCAATATCTGGACGTACATGAAATAAGACAACTAAAAAGGGAAACTAGTCTAGAAATCTAATCTAGACAATAGGCAAAGTCCTCAGCGACTGCTGGATCCTCCTAAGGGTCCAAGTCACCGGTGTCATCTAAGCATGTGCCATAATATGTAGGGCAGAACTCTTTCTCATCACCTGTAATATTTTCAACAGTCCAGCAGGGTAGAAACGAACACAATACATCTTACGCAGTTCATATCTTGACAGAAAATATAAAGCATGTGATAGATTAAGATACATGAAACGCTGTAAGTAATAAGCATGAAAAGAAAGAGATGAATTGATAAACGAAGCTATCTATATATGATAATAGAGAACTGTAAGTGACTATGTGATTTAGAGTACAAGATAGACATGTGAACGGCTTGATTTGCACATGATTATACTAAAGAGTTTGTACATGATTACACTACTTTGAAATTATTCACATGACTATTATACTCCCCCATGCCCCAATCAATACGCAAGGATCTAGACAGATTATGTTATTGTACATGATAGTTTATACATGAAGTTCATGAGATCATGAGAGTACATGAAAGCACATGAGTATTCATGAATAATAAGAGTCCACAAAATACATGATGTTCGTGAAAAGCACATGACATAATGTATTCGATGCACCTGAGGGGGAAAACATCTCATGTAAAGATCCATATAGTACTAATATGTGATAATATCGTGTCAGCATCAAGTAAATTAAACTATGACAAGAATATAATTCCTAACAAGTATGAAATGGTCAGAAAATGTACTCGTCTGGTATCTTGACTGTCTGATGAGAATAAGAGTCCAAACTGGAGTATCCGAGTCCTATTTAGAACAACCATAGGTTACAAAGTGTCTAATATAGAACAAGAATAGCCTACAATGCATTCTAAATGATTCTAGGTCCTTCTAGGTCAAAGTCAACCCTTGGTCAACTCTGGTCAAACCTAGTCAACTCTGGTCAAACTTGGTCAACTATAAGTCAACTATTCCATCTACCAAATTTTAGGTCAAACACAAGTTATCAAGTCATTCCAAGTCCGTTTGAGTCGATTTGGATCAAGTTTGACCCAAAGTTGACTTTTGTCAACTTGGTCAACTTGCTAGTCAACTCGACCAATTTAGGCTCATTGGATCAATCCTAAACTGACTTGCTAACCCATAGGCTATATCTATTAGCAATCATAATATATACATATATATATTCCATTCATTCGCTACATAATATATATATACCCTTCCATGCACACTAGGTCTGCTGCTAAGCGGTCCAACCAACCCCACCCAAACCTCCAATAATGCTAAACATTCTCTCTTGTAATATCCGCGGTCTGGCGAACAAACCTACTATGAGGATAATTACCAGCCCTAAGAAAACTCACAAGATCGACATCTTGATTATCATTGAACCCAAAATCCCTTACAGGAAAATCAAATCCATCCAACTTCAGTTAGGCTTTCACTCGGCCATAGCAAGCAGACACGACATCTGGATCCTCTGCTCCAAGGCCATCCAAATCAGAGTCATCCACGACTCCAGCCAAGCCCTTTCCTGCTGGATGAAATACCCTTTGATCCCTAACCGCGCCATCCTTTCTGCGGTTCACGGCAGCTGCGACATCGCGGACCGCAGACAACTCTGGAACGACCTCCTGAACATCAACTACCACAACCATAACCTACCTTGGCTTTGCATCGGAGATTTCAACGCGATCACCTGCAGAGATGAGAAACTTGGAGGCTGACCTCCTCCTCTCACTGCCATGCAAGACTTCAACGACTTCATATTCAACTCTCACCTCACTTCTTTCCCGTTCACTGGCAACGCATTCACATGGTGCAACATGCAGGAAGGCGACCGGCGACAATACTTCCGCCTCAACAGGGCTTTATCCAATGCCCACTGGCTAGGGATGGGACTACCACCAAGCCCCCTCACCTCAACACCACCGAATCTGACCACGCCCCCCTGCTAGTTGAAATCGCTAGAACCTCCAACCAGCAAAGAAAAAGCTTCCATTTCCTGGACCGAGCACGGACTCCCTCGATCCCCTCAAACGGGTGGCAGACAGACTCCAGGCCACGAGGAAAGCTCTAGCAGCCTAGAGTAAGCAAGCTTATGGCGATATCTTTCAAGCCATTCGTGAGGCTGAGGATGACGTTACTCACGCCGAAGCCAGGTACATGACCGACTGTTCGCCTGATACCAGGAAAGCTCTGAATCTCACCAAAGCCATCCTCAAATTCAGGCTTAAAATTGAGACTGGTTTTTGGAAACAGAAAGCCAGGATCAAATGGGACAGCGAAGGGGACAACAACTCGAGATTCTTTTATGCCTGCGTTAATGGTCACAGACAAAAACTCGCCCTCCACTAGATTACCGTTGACGACGGTACCAACATCAGCGATCCCAAGGGTATCCAACTGGCGGCTGCTAACTTCTACTCCAGACTTTTCTCCAAAGAAAGGGTCACCAAAGACAACACCTTCCTTGACAAGGTTCCCCATCTCATTAGCGACACAGACAATACCCGGCTCGAACAGCCCCTCTCTGAAGACAAAGTCAAAGCTGCCATCTGGGCCCTCGACGAACACAGTGTGCCCGGGCCAGATGGATTTTCGGGAACATTTTTCTGTAAGTGCTGGGACATCATCAAGGGGGACATCCACAGTGCGGCCTCCGCCTTCCTCCGGGGAGCCAAATACCCTAGGGCCATCTCGAGCACAAACCTAATCCTCATCCCGAAGAAAGACAACCCATAGACCTTCCGCGACTTTCACCCAATCAGTCTCTGCACCTTCACCAACAAGATCATATCAAAGTTCATCGCCTCCCGCATGGCAGGCCTTCTCCCCAAGATCATCTCGGAAGAGCAAAGTGGCTTCGTTCGGGGAAGAAACATCCAAGATAACATCATGCTGGCCCAAGAATTAGTCACCTGCATGAAGCTCCCAGCAAGAAGGGGCAACATTGCCATCAAATTAGACATAGAAAAAGCCTACGACAGACTGGATTGGCAATTCATGATCTGGGTCTTCAGAGCCTTCGAATTTTTTGAAACTTGGACCAACATCGTATGGAGATCGATCAGCAACTCGTGGTTCTCTACGGTTATTAATGGTTATGCGGATGGATTCTTCAAATCTAGTCGCGGGGTTAGGCAAGGTGACCCCCTATCCTCTACCATCTTTATCATTATGGCAGACGCTTTGAGCAGAAACCTTAATAAGATGCCGAGCACCCCCAACTTCCAACATTACCATACCGCCAGCGGTTGCCCGATCATCACCCACCTGGCCTTCATAGATGATATCCTCATATTCTCTTCCGGGGACGTCGGATCTGTGGACGTCGTCCACAACACGCTTCAGAGATACGAAATGTGCTCTGGGAAGAAGATCAATCGGGATAAAAGTGTAATCTATACCCACCACAACCTCAAGAGAGAGCAAGCGGCAAGCATCTCTACCACCACCTCATTCTCCGTCCAGTACCCTCCATTCCACTACCTGGGGGTATCCCCTAGTCTATGGCAGATCTAACGCCGGGATCTTCGAATACCTGATCATCCATATCAGGAAGAATATCGAGGGCTGGCACAATGCCACACTTTTCCCCGGACGCAAGATCATCCTCATCAAATACGTCATCACTTCCATCCCCATCTACACCCTGGCAGCCTGCTCCCCTCCCAAGAAAGTTCTATCCTACATCGAGAGCTTCTTCAGCAACTTTCTCTGGGGTCACAGTGGTGGCCACGACAAGCACCATTGGGCTAGCAAATTGATAAACTTTGTGTCGAAAGACCAAAAGAATATGGTTTGTAAATTGACAAAATTTATTTATGAACTCAAGCAAGCTTCTCGTCAAAGGTACTTCAAGTGATTATCTCGTTTGGTTTTGAGATGAACACTGTTGAAGATTGTGTGTATCACAAGTTCAATGGGAGTAGAAATAATTTTTTTGGTTTTGTATATTGATTGAATTGTTCAATGTAAACCAGGTGACACCTCTCGTTAAAGGAGACAAATTCGGTCTCAAATAAGTGCCCTAAGGTTAACCTTAAAATTAAAAAAAAAATACAATAGTTTTTTCCTTCATGATCAGTTGTAGGGAGTCTAATGTATACACAAGTATGTACGCATCAGGATATTGCGTACATAATTCGGATGTTAGGCAGATATTTAAGCATATATGGATGGATCATTGGGTAACAGCCAAACTACTTAAGTAATTAATAGAGAACAAGAAATTATATGCTCTTTGTAGGAGATGGAATAATTCTGGAGATCATAAGGTATTCCGACTCTGATTTTGTTGGATGCTAACACAGCAGGAGATCCACATCAGGTTATGCTGACTAATGGAGATATATTTTGGATGAGTGTCAAACATGCACTCATAATTTCTTCCATCATGAAAGCAAGGTTTATAACATGCTGTGGGGTATCTATTCAGGGAATATGGTTGCAAAATTGTCACAAGGCTGTGCCTACAGTACGGTGTTGAAAGACCACATAAAATTATGGTATGACAATAAATCAGCAGTACTGTATTCCAAAAATAACAGAAACTTGTATAAGTCAAAGGATATTGACATAAAGTTTCTAGTTGTGAAGGAAAGAATTCAGAATGGTTATAGTGTTCATATAGCACATTAGGACAAACTCCATGTTAGTGGATCCGCTCACAAAAGCATTATCACCCAGGGTCTTTCATGAGCATACTGCTCATATGGGTGTTAATTAAGAATATGGCAATATAGTGGGAGTTTGTATTTTATGTATTTGGGTGCTATTTGGTTTTGGACACATTTATGTATTAAAGTATTTTGGATATTTATCTGATCAGATATATGGAAATTCAGTTCATATTGTTTTTATTATGTTAAAGTATTGATCTCATTAAAGTTAAGGAGGACCAGTTGGAAATAGACATGTATTGATCACATTGCATGTAATTTCCATGCTACGCATCCATGATTGATCTATGTCGTTTAGCTATATTGGTATATGTGACCATTGATGGTTTAGTTACGCTATATGTGACGAAGGCCGCTTTGATCCTATGTTGATATGGTTAATGGACGAGATTGTCCGGATATACCCTAAGGATTAAGATAGCAATTTATGAGCTCACTAAGGTTAACATAATTATAAGGTTACATATGTGGCCCAGTGAGAGATTGTTGGAATTATTCAATAATTATGGGGCCACACATGTAAAATTAATTGTGTTTGGGCTATCTAAATAATTAAGCCAAATTAAAGTGGTCTATTTGAAAAATTGGCTTAAGGGTATAATTGTCATGGAATTAATGTGTAGATACCGTAGATAATTCTAATTTGATGAGGGGCCAAATTAGAAATATCACAACACACATATCTATATATATATGTGTATTCATTAGGGTTATGGTTCCCAACTCATACGCCACCAAGAGAGGGTTTTCTCTATTCTCTTTTGTATCCCCATCAACAAAGAGAGAAACAAAGATTTCATCTTTCTTATTAAGGGCCGTAGCGGATTGGAAGATCAAATCCCATAAAGAGACGATCGCTTCAACATCCATTAAGTTAGGCAATGGATTCAGGTACGCTTCCGCAATCAATTTTATTATATTCTTCATCGAATCGACAGGGTACAATAAAAATCTAACACTCAGCTGAGCACGGTCCAGTCATCAATCGACCGACGTCACGTCAAGCAGTAGACTTCTAGTTCTAGTCGTCCGATCGATGACGCCACGCTAATCTCGGAAGCTCTAGATGATCGATTCGACGACGAAAGGAATCATGCCATTCCCGAGTTCTGACAAGCTCAAGGAAAATAAACTGGATTTTTAGCCGGTGAGTTCGTTTGGATCTTTATAATTGATCTTCTTCTCTTTGATTCTTGATTATTTTCTAGTTTTGATCATCGAAGGGATTGAAACAAAGCTCTAATGGTCTTATCTGTGTTTGCATATCATGTGTCTGACAAAATGCCGCAGAGACATATCGCTAGTTGGAATTGCTTGAATTGGACACAGTTGGTTGTTTATGTCCGTAAGCAGAGAATCGACTTTATCTGTCAGTCCAAAACAAATTTGGCATAGGTAAACATTGTCTATCCTCCCTTTCTTGATTCGTTCCAGTAAAGTTGATTGGTGGTGTCGATCATCACAGTGTCTAGATCGACACACATGCTTGTGTCTGTGTCTAGTTCGAACCAGAGCTCGAATGACACGGAAGTCGTATCCAGTATGGCATGGGTTCTTTGGGGACATGGAGTTCGTGTCAGCACATGTCAAATTGAACATGATATCCTATGGAATTTGGGCGCCTATTCATTTGAAATAAATGGATTGCAGTATCTAGTCCATGAGTCTATGGGTTAGTAGGCTGGACCTTTAGGCTTACGATTGGATAGCTATTATTCTTCGTGTAAATGGCCGACCCTTAACTAAGTGTTGGTTCAGAGACCCGTAGCAGATTTTAGAGAAATGGTTAATAATGGTTTAGTAGTAAATAGAATGTTTAGTTAGCAACATACAGGTATAGAAGTTGCTAAAGTATTAGAGTGATGGATAATGAGTAAATATATTTAGAAAATAAGTTAGAAACAATTAGAGGATTTTAGATATATTCTGAGATAGTATTTTTCACTTTTGGCACAGAGCTAGATTGGACTTGGACTTGCCTTTCTCCTATACAACAATCCAGGCAAGTACACTACGACTTGACATTTACTTTGTATTTTAGTTTGTATTGTTCCATTATTTGACACATAGTTGACACGGGTTATTGTGCATTGATTGTACTCATTGTTTATTGATTGATTGTCGTGAGTCGAGGGGGGTCTTGGGGAAATATATACTTACATATGATAAAAGTCCTTAGCATAATATTATTGATAGCTTAGTCGCACATCGTGCACGTACGCCTAAGCCATACCGTACTGATTGATTGTATTATTGTTCTATTGTACTCCCTAAGCCGATCACATGTAAATTATTATTTCAAATCACTATTGTATTGATCATCTTGTTTATTATTCTCAGCTATAGTGTCATTGTCCAATTACAGGTTACAAGTTAGTCCAGATTATTGTTGCATTACCATTTACATTGTATATATTCATTTCGTAGGATTGTACTTTGCTCCTTTTCTGACTGGATATGTAGCAGGTGATTTGACTTCTACTCTAGTTTTTGGCACACAGGATGGGATTGTAGGAACGAAGTCGTAAAGCAGAATACTCTAGAGGGGGGTGAATAGAGTAGGCAGCAGAATATTGCTAATTAAAAACTTGTTAGCAGTAAGATCACAGAATTAAATCAATAATCACAAAACAATAACTGTAAAAGAAATGAGATCAGAAGGCAAACGCAAACACAGCGATGTATACCGGTTTTCCTCTTGTGAGGACTAGTTCAGTCGGAAGAACTCTAGCTTCTAGTTGAATCCACTATTAGAAAATTTCACAGGTTTTCATACGAAGTCCTTGCAACTTCTACAGACGCGAGCTTTGATACGAAGAACTCGACCAACTTCAATTTTGAAGAGTCTTTCTTCAATCAAGCCTCTGATTACAATTTCTCTGAAATCTTCTAGACCGCACCGTACCGACAAATTGATTAGAGAATTGTAACTTGCTTGAGATTTGAAAATGAAAGCTTTTTAGAACTCTTTGGAATAAAAATGTAAGCTTAGAAGAGAAGAGATGAAAGTGAATGAGTGATTGAAATGATCAGAATTCTTCTATATTTATAGTTTTTTCAAAGGCAGAATTCGGACAGAATTTGGACAGAACTCTATGAGAAAATCTCATAAAAATTCGCAACTGAAGGGAGACCAAGTTTTCAAACGCTTAAAAATCAAACGGTCACTAACCGAACTCTAGCCGAACTCGGACCGAGTTCTGTCAGGGTTGGTTAGGGTTTTTTTAAAAATAATTTTGGGGCTTTTTGAAATCCTTCATAAGCTTTTGTAAATAAGTGATGTTTTTCAAAACATAGGTCATTTTTTAATACGATTTTGGATAGCCTATTTTCCAGTACGACTCGGTATACAACGTATTTCTAGACTCAATAAAAATAAAAAAATACATTGCATAAAGAAATACAGACTCGAGTGGCAAACCCAGCTTCGGTCTTGAATTGAGTAGATATCCGATCTTGATCAGTGTCCAAGTGTCCAAAACGTCTTGAGTAAACATCTGAGTAGCTCCGTATATCAAGATAGAGTTTGATCAATTATTAAAATCAGGTTTGACCATGACCAATGGACCAACAATCTCCCCTATTTTGATAATGGACAAACCTTGACTAATATAACATCTTTGGTATCTTTGATAAGACAAAAAAAACAAATTTCGGTATGAAAATTTTTTTTTTGTTCCTGTAATCTTACAAAGATAAGATGTTAGATCTTATTTCTCTCCCGTTGTCACTTAGCAAAATAATTGCAAAAGAGAAAGCTCCCCCTGCAATATATGCATAAGCAACAATCAGTGAAGAAACACAACAAAAAGATATATGAAATATTTATCACAGGCAGTTAAAAGTATTCACAGGCATGGTATAAATTTTTTTTACAGGCAGTTGGTATCGAAGCATAATAAAGAGTGCTATAACAAGGTATGCTAAATAGAACTAAACTGATATAAATCTCTAAAGTAGAGAATAGAAAACGATGTTTAACAGACAAACATCACAGAAAATGTCACCAAAAGTTCTAAAACTAGCACAAATAAAAGTACTGATACTAGCTTGGAATGTCGGAGCATTTTCAAGTAAACAAAGACAATAAAAACAGTCTCAATAGTACGACAAACTAGACAAAATGTCTAAATCACATCTCATCCTTTTCATCAACCCATTTCAAATATTTAATTCAAAGTTTAGTAATTTTAAACTTCAAATAATATAATTAATATTATTTTATAAATTCAATTTTGTTACTCAGCGTTTGTTTCAGATTAGCTGTAGGAGTACTGTCCCAACTAACTGGAGTTCACCGGAGAACAATTAAGTACCGCTTCGCTTCGACCGTAGTCATGGTGACAGACAGACTCTTTGTAGGCTTGTCTCGAAAACAGTTATTGAGTATTAAAAAATTAATTAATAAAACAAAATTAATTAATATTATTGACATCTAAAATTCCTAATTCTCGACGTAAATAATTGAAATGATCTTCCGCTAGAGGTTTTATGAAAATGTCAGCCAATTGATTCTGCGTGTCTATGTATACAAGGTCTATATCTCCATTTTGTTGATGATCTCTAAGAAAATGATATCGAATCTCGATATGCTTAGTACGAGAATGACATACTGGATTCTTAGTCAAATTAATAGAACTAGTGTTATCACAGAAAATGGATATGTGTGTGAAGTGTAAGCCAAAGTCTTCTAAAGTTTGCTTCATCCATAAAATTTGTGCACAACAACGTCCTGCGGCGATATACTCAGCCTTAGTTGTTGATAATGCGACAAATTTTGCTTCTTGCAAAACCAAGAGACTAGGGCTTTTCCTAGGAAATGACATGTGCCACTGGTACTTTTTCTATCTACTTTGCATCCAGCAAAATCAGCATCAGAATAACCGGTTAGGTCAAATGACGTGGTTTTAGGATACCATAAGCCGATAGAAGAAGTGCCTCTAAGGTATCAGAAGATACGCTTAACTGCGCACAGATGTGATTCCTTAGGATTGGCTTGAAAACGTGCACACAAGCAAACACTAAACATAATATCAGGTCGACTAGCATTTAAGTACAGGCCCTTAGTCAAAGCAGTATTAAGGATAAATTTCCAATTCCATTCATAGATTAATTGTTTGATGAATTACATGGAGCCAAATATTTTTCCAAATTAGATTTGAGGGCTGGGTATCACCAAGTCAGGGTGGTGGAAGAAGATATCAATAAAACCACTTTCAAGACTCATGAAGGGTATTATGAATTCCTTGTAATGACTTTTTGTCTCACCAATGCACCCTCAACATTCCAAGCAATGATGAACACAATATTCAAAGACAATAAGAGGAAATTTGTTCTCATATTTTTTATGATATTTTAGTTTACAGCATGGACCTTGAAGAACATTTAGTTCATTTGGAAAATGTGTCCTGTAGGCTGGCAGAAAATAATTTAAAGATTAAGGAGAGCAAGTGTCAGTTTGCTATGCAGAAGGTTGGCTTACTTAGGACATGTCATATCTCAGGAAGGTGTGCACGTTGATACAGCTAAAACAGAAGCAGTGGAGCAGTGGCCAGTACCTACAACCTTGAAGGAGCTAAGGGGATTCCTAGGCTTCACTAGATATTACAGGAGGTTTATCCAAAGGTATGGGACAATAGCTGGACCCTTGAATGAATTGTTGAAGAAAAATGCTTTCTATTGGAGTAATGCAGCTCAACAAGCTTTTGAGAAGTTAAAAATGTCTCGTACAAACCCTCTAGTCCTCAGCATGCCAAATTTCTCGGAAGTAATTGTGTTGGAGTGTGATGCATAAGTGGAAGGAGTAGGGGCTGTCCTTATGCAAAGGGAAAGACCCATAGCCTTCTTAAGCCAGAATTTGAAAGGGAAAGCTAGAGTTTTTTCTACATATGAGAAGGAAATGCTAGTTATTCTCTTATATATTAAGAAGTGGAATCAGTATTTGTGGGGAAGAGAATTTTTCATTAGGACTGATCATCAGTCTCTGAAGTACATAATTGAGCAGAAGATGTGCACAGAAGCTAAGCATAAATGGATAATGAAGCTACAAGGATTTCACTACAGGGTGGAATATAAGAAGGGCATAGAAAAATTTGGCTATTGATAGCCTTTCTAGGAAGGGCTCTGTTTCATTGAATGTTGTATCCCTGGTTCAAGCTGACTGTTTGCAACAATTCCAAGAACAAATGAGGCAATCTCACTATTATGTAGAGCAGTTGAACAAGTAGGAACATGGCAATTTGAATCCTAACAAGTAGACTATGAGAGGTTGGCTCCTATATTACAAAAACAAGTTACTCATTGACCGCCAATATGAGTTTGTGAACACCATGCTTAAAGAAAACCATGATCACTTACAGGCAAGTCATTCAGGTGTTGCAAAAACATTACATAGACTGAAGAAATATTGTTATTAGAAGGGCATGACGGCTTCTGTCAAAAATAATGTGAGGGCTTATGAGCTTTGCCAACAAAATAAGCACGAAAACGTATCTCCAGCTGGACTACTGCAGCCTTTACCTGTACCAAATAGAATTTGGGAGGAGTTATCTATGGATTTTATAAAAGGGTTACCTCCTAGCTATCATAAGACAACTATAATGGTTGTGGTTGATAAGTTAACCAAATATATTCATTTGTATCCATTGTGTCATCCTTATACTGCTGCTATGGTGGCCCATGTTTTCATAGAATGAGTTTTTTAACTCCATGGCATGCCCAAATCGATTGTGTGTGACAGGGACCCCATATTGACTAGTTGATTCTGGTAAGAGTTCATTAACGTACATGAAATTCAGTTGAGATACAGTACTGCTTATCACCCACAAACCGATGGGCAAACTGAGGTTACTAACAGGTGCATAGAAGCCTACTTGAGATGTTTTTGTGGGCACAAACCTAGAGAATGGAGTAAGTTACTTCCTTGAGCTGAGTTTTGGTTTAAACAAATTGGCACACTTCAACCAAAATTGCACCCTTTGTTGCAGTATATGGGAGACCTCCACCTCTTCTTCTCACTTATATTCCTGATTCCCGATAAGACAGAAGTGTAGCTGAGGCCTAAACTCCAGAGATAATGCAATACAATTGCTAAAAGATAATTTGCATTTAGCTCAAGACAGGATGAAGAAGTTGGCTGACATAAAGAGGATTGATAGGGAGTTTGAAGTGGGAGACTGGGTATTTCTTAAACTTTAGCCCTACAGACAAGTTTTAGTTGGACAAAAGAGGCCCCAAAATTATATCCTAAATATCTTGGTCCCTACCAAGTTCTTGCCAGAATAGGCACAATAGCTTATAAGTTGTCCTTGCCTGAAGAGTCCCAAATCCATCCTATGTTCCACATTTCCCAACTCAAGAAAAAAGTAAGTTTCAATAGAGAAGTTCAAGCAGGAATTCCTTCCCAATTAGAAGAAATAATACTAGAACCTGAGTTGATATTAGAGAGGAGATTGGTTCAAAGAAACAACAGAGCCTCTGTTGATTTGTTAGTGCAGTGGAAGCATTCAGACAAAGACCATGCGCAATGGATTCCTTATGAGCACTTCATCAAAACTTATCCTTATTTTGTTAGTGCCGGGGCACAATTTTTTCGATGGAAAACTGAGAAGATGAAACAATTGTAAAAACAATGTTCCAACGCAACACTTCTAGGAAGGTTGCGCAAGTTTAACGAAGATCTAAGAAGATCTCGTTACAGCAGCATATGATATTACGAGAATCTAAGAAGATTTCGTAATCCACAGCAGCGAAGAAGATGACAGGCGAATGATGGATGAATATCCTGCTGGGGTGAATGATCAGCATTGCTCAAAGCTATATTCGCCCCACACGAATAGCTTCCAGGAACCAGCAAGTTCGTCGGAGAACTTTGGAACACTTCTGCTCTTCTGACTCCTCGGATCGTACACGGACTCCCGTGTAAAAGCAACGCTGGTGCAAAGCTTCTCTTTTCTCTCACAGCCTCTGTTTACTTGTGTTAAGAAAGACTTGTAAACTTTCGTAACTCTCTGTATATGTTCTGTGTATATGCCTGTGAGAGAGAAGAGACCTTTTATAGGCCCGAGTAGCAACTGCCCGGTTAGCACAAAATTCGGGACGTGGTAATAACCACTCCGAACATGCAGTAACCGCTCAGATCATGCACAGGCACGATCTGAAGCAAGTTGCACACCTCGTGCACCCCGCGCACCTTGCACACCACGCGCTGAACGCGCACTGAGCCACTTGCGCCACCTGTCCGCCCTGCGTACCCTGCGCCACCCGCGCAACTGAGCGCGCACCTGTGCGCGCAACTGGACACACCACTGGTCACGCAACCTGGGCCGTGCAACCTGGCAGCGCACCTGGTCGCGCAACCTGGCAGCACAATCTGGCTTGCGCAACCTGGCCGCGCAACCTGGCAGCGCGTCTGGCCGCACAAGTGGCTCGCGCAACGAGCACAACTTAAGCGCACTATACGCCTAGCGACGATGCTGACGTGCTAAGTGCAAAGTGTGCCAACAAAATGTCACATTACGTCTCATGAGCCCGAGTCCGAGTCCGAGTCCGAGTCGCTAAGCCCCTACGAGGCTTAGCTCCCATGGAAATAAATTTTCCAAGAGCAAAAAGCATGAATGCTTTCAATTGTTTATTTAGCCTTTTTTCCATTAGAGAAATAATCCCACATGGCACTCCCATGTGCACCTCCACACCACATGTGCATCTCTAAAATAGCATAGCTAATATATAGAGATACAACTCCTTTGGCCTAGCCGATGCGGGACTAAAATTCCAAATGACAAAGGCCAAAACCCAACAATTCCCTACATATCTCTATATATGGGTATAAGTGTTCCCCATAGTAACTGTCCATCATGCAATAGGAGAGATGTCGCTGACGACTTGAATTTTTCGCATGGGTCAAACTGTCACGACCCGCACCCTAGAGTAAGGGCACGAGAAGTGGGTACGTCCAGCCTACGCCGCAGTGTCGGCGGTAGAACGCTGTCCTAGGTTACAACATCTAACAATATATAATGCCAAATAGTTTATACTCCCCGAATGGGGGTGACATAGTAGAATGTAAACTCAATTACAACTAAGGAAGAAGAAGTACGATATGATATAGAACTCAAAATGAAGTACAGATAATCAGAAGAGTCTAAGTATCTAAGATAACATCTCAGCAAACATCTCGAATACAAAGTCTCAACTACAGAATATGAAAGAATATATACATCTCAGAACAACAACTGAAAGTCAAAAACAATGCTGAAAAGAAAGATAAAGCCTAGCTGTCTAGCCTAGACTATGGGAGTAGCATCCTGTACTGTAGCTGGGTCCTCCAGAGGAGCCAGGTCGCAGGTGTCGTCTAAGCCTGCTCCGTAATAGGTGGTACAAAGGGCCTCATCCTCATCCTCTGTAATATTTCAACAGGTCCAGTCAGGACAGGAGCGAGCACAGTACATTTCATGCAGTTCATATCATGGCAGGAAATATAAAGCAAGCAATAGAGTAAGATACATGAAACACTGTAAGAAGATGTACATGAAAACATGAGAGATATTTGATAACTGAAAATATATACATGATAAGTAAGAACTGTAAGTGACTAGTGATTTAGAGTACGAGATGACATGTAATTGGCTTAGGTTGTACATGATAAAACATGAAAAGTAACAGAGTGTACATGATGGTAAATCACATGACCATTTATACTCACCCCTACCCACAATCAATACACAAGGATCCAGTCCAGTTACGTTACGTACATGATGTTTTGGTTACACAGGAAACACATGAGAAAACATGAGCGTACATGAAAGAACATGAAAGTACATGAACGTACATGAAAGAACATGAGAGAACATGAGTGTACATGAATAACGCAGAAGCAAGGAATACATGATGTACATGAAACACATGTCATAAAGTATCCGATGCGCCCGCTAAGGGGGATAACATCCCAAGAAGAGATCCATATAACCAATCCGTGATGATAACGTGACAACATCAAGTAAAAGTAATCTAGAGCGAGAATATAAGTCGTGACAAGTATGAAACGATCAGAGAATGTACTCGCCTGTTATCCTGTATGACTGATATGAATGGATGTCCGAACTGGTGTCACAGAGTCCTATTTAGAGTAAAACAGGTTAAGATGTGTTCAATATGTAATAATGAAAATCTGCAGTGCAAGCTACATGATTCTAAGTCAAACTAGGTCAAACGAGGTTAAACTTGGTCAACTAGTCTAGGTTGGTCAAACCTAGGTAAACTCTAGCCAAGCTAGCCTATTGTGTTCAATACCAAGTCATTCTAGGTTTTGGCTAGTCAACTAAAGCCTAAACAACAAATCCTATAGGGTAGACTATACACTAGGTCTATATACCATTTTACAATGTACAAACCTACAATACATATTTATATACATACTTGCATTTATTCAACTCATACATTCATGCATTGCATACCCACACACATATTCACATATATACCTATATGCATTATGCATTCATGCCTACATACATTTTACATATATACATATATACATATATTCATAGAGATATAGAGAGAGGGTTAAGGGGATATATATATGTGTATGTGGTGAGAGGGTGTAGGTAAATACATGTGTGTGTGTGTAGGATGTGGGCTTGTGGGTTCACTTTAGTTTTAACTTATAATCCAAATCAATTTCAGTTTGTGTGTGACAGTGTTGTGTGGGTGTGTGTGTAACAGCAAGAGGGGGAAAAGTCTTGTGTGGTAGTGTGTGTTTGAGTACCTGTGTGTGACAGTTTATATTAATAACAGTGAATTGATTTAAATTCCACATCCCATTCAATCAAGGAAACCTAACTAACCTATGTAAACAAAACTCAGTTCAGTTTTAACAATAGTTTTCAGTCTATTCATTTCCTAGCCATTTCATTCTCAGTTTTCAAAGGCTAAAGTCTAAACCCAACTTTTATTCTCAGGTTTATGAAATGACTGTTAACTCATTTCAACCACTTCGAAATATAATTCTTAACACCAATCAACAACAAATGAATCCCAGGTTTTACTTCACATTCAAAACAGAAATCAAAACTCCTCATTCACATGTGAATCTCAGGTTTTATGACTTGGTAATCTCAGTTTTTAGGTCTATATGTAACTGTGTATGGGACTGAAATTCATTTCTCAGTTTTCAAGTAAACCCAATCAAATCTCAGTTCAGCCTTGAATTCAATCCCAGTTTTCAGTTTGTTTTTTTTTTTAACACTACACTCAAACCAATCAACCCAACTTAATTTCCCAGTTTTCATGAAATGGGAAAATTCCCTGTTTTGAATTGAACACAAAACTCAGCTTAACCTTGCATCAAAACTCAGAAATTAAACAACAGGAACTTAGTATCAGGAATCACATCCGAGTACAGGAAATGTCATTTTCGAAGCCAAAACCTAACACCTATAATAAACCAACATTAGGGTAACCCATTACCCATGTGTAAGTAATTTATCATGGCATTTAAACAGGGAAGGCAGTTAGAAATAGAATTTAAACTCAGAATTTTGAACTGTTCTCATGGTATAAAAAAAAGACTTAATTGCACTTTGCTACCCTCAACTATTCCGCCTTTTCAACTTGATACCATAAACTTTTTTTCGTAACAAATTGGTACCTCAACTATTATTTTTTTTCAACTTGATACCTAATTTTTCAAAAATTCCGAAAATGCCCTTCCCTCTTCCTTCCCTCCACCCCCTTCCCCACTCCGGCCACCCCCCCTGCTAGCTCTGGCCGCCCCACCCCCCCTGCTAGCTCCGCCCCCCCCCCCGTCCCCCACCCTCCCCCCCCCGCTACCTTCGGCCACCCCCTGCCCCGCCTCCCGCCCCGCCCTCCCTCCCCAGCCCCCCTCCTCCCGTGCTGCCGCGGCCTAGGGGAGAGGCGGGGGCGGGCGGGCGGCCGGAGTGAGCGGGGGGGGGGGGGGGGGGCGGAGCTAGCAGGGGGGGGGGTGGCCGGAGTGAGCAGGGGGGGGCGGCCGGAGCGTGCAGGGGGGGAGGGTTAGGGGTAGGGGTAGGGGCATTTTAGTCCAAAATAACATCTGGGTACCAAATTGTTACAAAAAATAGTTTAGGGTACAAAGTTGAAAAATGGTAATAGTTGAGGGTAGCAAAGTGCAATTAAGCCTAAAAAAAAATAGGATTTTGAAATGAATCGAACCCAATTCAATTTGAAGATCCAAAACCTATATCATAAACTAATTTGGAAATATAAACTAAACTTAGATATAATGTAAATTCCTTTTTAAAATCGAATTTGAACATTTGAAAATGTTTGAAAACAGTGAACCACATATATTAACATGTATCAGTAAAAACCTCTTTGAAACCAAAATCAATTCGAATCAAATTAAACATCTAATTTACAATTAATAGATTGGTAATCAGAGTACTACATGTGTATGTGTCTGTCGAACCATAATGTGTCAAAAATCTGGACACAAACGTGTCCAAATACTCACGCACACACGTAGACACACGCGTGCACACAGCGTCGTGCAGCGAGTCCATGGACTCGTGCACTCGACACAGGCCACGTGGAGCCACGTGGCCGTGCACACGTGTAGCCCACACGTAGGGCTACACGATCGACACCCTGCATCGTGTCCACGTGGTGACAGGACACGACACGAAGTGCGTGTCAGTGCTGATTTTCCGCAGTGCACAGTTCAGTGTAAAATCGGTGCGATCGTGATTTCGTGTCCGACACGACACGACGTGTCGTGAAACTCGAGGGGGGGTCTGTCAGTGATGGCCCCCTCCTCTGTGTCAATTTTCACGTGTCCTCATGGCGTGTCGTGTCCGGAAATTGGGTCGAGTAGCAGGGGAGGCTGTATGCCTCAGTACAGTGTCCTGGCAGTGGGTTCGTGTCGATTTTCGACACGGACACGGGTCTAATTTGTGCTCAGAGTTAGGGTTCTATGATCTACACCTATAGGGCTAGAAGATTGTTCAATTAGTTTTCGAAAATATTAACATTTAATTTACAGTGGCAAATCATCAAACACTTGAATTAAAACATAGATACGTGTCCGACACGGACACCAAATCAAACCTAGTTCCTACCAAACTTTTCCTATAGGTCCCTAGTACCTAGATGCATGCATTCATGAAGAGAAAACAGAATATTAACTATGTATGAGGGTATTTACCTATTGGTGCAATTCCAATGGAAATTAAGCTAGTAGGGGGGTGTCCTCTTCAAATGATGATGCCCAAAATGCTATGCAACCTTGCTAGCTAGCTCCCCTTAGCACCCTCAATGGTAGGGGATCCCAATGCAAGAAACTAGGCTCAATTTGGAGTTGATTTGGATATTTGGGGAGGAATTGGGGAAGAACACTAAAGGAGGCAATTAAAATGAATTAAAAATGATGCAAATGATTAATGGGATGTATTTATAGAGGGTGGGAATGTGTGATGGCTGCCATTAAGTTAGGGTTAGGGTTTAGGATGAGTGGCTAAGGTTTCTCCAACAATTTCAAGACAATCTAATGGCTCACAACTAAAGTAGCCTTCTTAACCTTTAGCCTAAAATATCTTCCTAACAAATATCTAGATATTATCCTAATTTAATTACTTAATGAAACCCTCTAACTTAGTCTCTAGGGTCATGATTAACATCTAGATTAGGCTAACTTCTAGGTCAAGTCTCAATAATTTAACTAACACATATTTAATATATATATATAATTTACAATTTCACAAAAGTGTCAAAATGACCAAAATACCCCTAGGTTTAAAAGTAGAAATTTGAAATCCTAAACACATGATTAGGTCTCCTTGGTCATGATTAGTCTTCTAGGTCATGCATGACTAAGGTTACACTAACAAAACACCAATTTCATATTTCACTCAATTAAATAGTTTTAAAATAACTAAAAATTACCAAAAATTATATCATGACTAAAATCAAATATTTTAATGATTTAAAATACAAAAGTTCAAATTTACCCTTATTTTAGAAAAGTGGGTGTTACACAAACAACAGACTATAATACAAGAATGGACTAAGCCTTGAATTCTGCATCATAGCTGAAATTCTTTCCACTCACATAATGTAGTTACATGTGCTTCTGGCTACACATTAAAGGCCCTGTGCCAGCCTGGTTTCAGTGTATAATTTTGGACGTCTACAAGTTTACCCTCAAGAGACGGTCTGATATCTCTTTGTCCATACACTATAGGTGAGTTCATTATAAAGAGACATGGCATGAAGCGCTTTGCGTTTTCCTTGCGGGGCTACGCCGCTTTGACATGGCTTAAAGCCGAGACCTTATCCCGTAACGAGGACCTCATCGTAGTGTCATACTACTGTAGCATGAGACAACAACCTCTTTGTAGTGCCAAACTACCCAGCATGAAGCCTTAGGCTCCCTTGTGGTGTTACGCCGCAACGACATGGCTTGCAAGGCCGAGGCTTTATCCCTAACCGGGTACCTCATCCTGGTGTCGTACCACTGTAATATGAGAAACTCCTCTTTGTAGTGCTGACTACACCCCTCTTTATTTTAACATACAACATTAGGCTAACTGCCTATTTGCGGTGCTACGCCGTTGTGACTTGGCTAGCAAAGCCGAGGCATTATCCCATGCCAGAGAACCTCATGGTGGAGTCACCCCACAGTAGCATGGAGTTTCACTCCTTGTAGTACTGTTCTACCGTGCTTCCTTTAAAGCACACCAGGTATTCACTCTGCCTGAGAACTCATTAAGGCATTTAAGCCAACCTCCCCACAGGATCCGTTTTCTACAGAAAACAACAGTAGACAACAGTGGTTGTAGGTCCGTAACCTCTCTATGTCCAATAGAACATGTATCCACCGTTCCTGATATTCTTTCGATTAGTGGTCCTCCCTTGAACCAAAAGCTAGATGCCTAGTAGATTTTTCTTTGAACTATTAGCATAAAACTTTATGGTAGGAATACAATAATACAATATCAGAATGCCTTCAGCCCATTTTACAAGCTGTATCGTCAATCAGCTGGCGCTTGAGGCCCTTGGTGAACGAATCCGCCAGGTTCTCCTGACTCCGAACATTAATCACTGCAATATTACCTCTTTTAATAAGATCGTGTACTGCCATATGCTTCAACCGCACAATCCTCTTCTTTCCATTGAAGAGGTCATTTGATGCCACCGTCGCAGTTGCCTGGTTGTCGCAGTATATCGGCATCGCCGGTATTTGTGCCCCAACCACTGGAAGATCATACATGAGCTCCCGAAGCTATTCTGCTTCCTCGGCTGCGTTATCAAGTACAAAGAACTCAAATTCCATAGATGACCGCGAGAGCATAGTCTGCTTTTTCGACTTCCACGATATAGCAGCTCCACCCATTGTGAAAATGAAACCACCTATGGACCTCTCGCTCTCCACCTCTGAGCACCAGCTGGCATCACTGAAGCCTTCCACTACCGGCGGATCTCTGCTGTAGTACAGTGCATATGTCTGAGTCTTCTTGAGATATCTCGTAACCCGTTTTACAGCTTTCCAGTGTTCAACACCTGGGTTGCTCGTGAAACGACTCAGCATTCCCACGGTGAAAGCTATGTCAGGCCTTGTGGTAGTAGTAGCATACATCAAACTCCCGATTACGCTTGCAAACTCCAGCTGCCTGACGCTTTTCCCTGAATTAGGCTTCAGCTTCAGATCACACCTATACGGCGTATCGATCCCTGAAGATCCCGATACCCATAACGAGTGATCATTTTCTCAATATAATGAGACTGTGACAGCGCTAGTCCAGTGTCTGTCCGGATGATCTTGATCCCTAAGATCACATCAGCTTCCCCCAAGTCCTTCATACTGAACTTGCTCGAGATGAATTTTTTGGTCTTCCGTGACACAACCCATATCCGTACCTAGGATAAGCATGTCATCTACGTACAAACAAACGATCACACCTCTTCCATCAGCGAACTTGTGTAAACACACTTGTCCGTCAAGCTGACCATGTAGCCATTTGACCTTATAACTTTGTCAATTTTTTCATGCCACATCTTGGGAGCCTGTTTAAGACCGTACAAAGATTTTATCAACTTGCAGACTTTGTCTTCAAGACCCTTGACGACAAATCTCTCTGGTTGTTGCATGTAAATCTCTTCGGTCAGTTCACCATTTAGGAAAGCCATTTTTACATCCATCTGATGTATCACCATCTTATGTATTGCTGCAAGAGCAATCAATATTCTGATGGTGGTCATCCGGACTACTGGAGCATACGTGTCAAAGTAGTCAATCTCCTGCTTCTGAAAAAATTCCTTGGCTACCAACCTAGCCTTGAACTTGTCAATAGTTCCGTCTGCTTTCATCTTCTTCTTGAAGATCCATTTGCATCCGATGAGTTTTGCTCCTTCAGGAAGATCAACCAACACCCAAGTGTTATTTGAGGTGATGGAATTAATTTCATTGTCAATCGCCTCCTTCCAGAAAGTCGCGTCTCTGGTCTTCATCGCCTCATCATAGGTGAGCGGATCTGCTTCCATATGATAGGTGACAAAGTCACTTTTGAAGTCCTTCGGCCTCCTCACACGCTTAGCTGACGGCTCAGCTTGTTCCGGTTCAATCGTTGTTTCAACAACATCTTCTTGGACCATATCTTCATTGAAGACTTCAGTTTTCTGTGCACACTCATTGTTCTCTGGTACATCCGCAAGAACAATATTCTTGTGCCTTACAAATTTGTCTTCAAAATATTCTGCGTCGTGAGATTCAATAATATGATTTGACTCAATATCAAGAAATCTCCGAGCATCACTCTTCTCGGCATACCTCAAGAAGATCGTCTTAGTAGTCCTTGTCCCAAGCTTCTGAATCTTCAGATCTGGAAGCTTGACATATGCCAGACACCCCCACACTCAAATGACATTCAAATTAGGTCTGACCTTGAACCAGAGTTCATGAGGAGTAACGTCTGAAGTTGCATGAGGCACTCTATTTAAAATAAAAGTGGCCGTCAATGCAGCTTCTTCCCAGTAGCACTTAGGAAGACTCACAGTCAACAGCATTGAGTTAATCATTTCTGTTAACGTTCTGTTCTTCCTCTCTGCTACTCCGTTTGATTGAGGAGAGTACGGAGCCGTAGTCTCATTGACAATTCCATATTCTTTGCAGAACGATGCGAATTCATGAGACCTGTACTCCCCACCTCGATCACTTCTTATTCTTTTGAGTTGTTTTCCAGTCTGCCGCTCAGCTTCGGCTCTGAACTCCTTGAACTTCTCGAATGCTTCGTCTTTAGCCTTCAGCAAGTAGACGAACGCATACTTTGAGAATTCATCGATGAAAGTTATAAAATACTTCATCCCGGCCTTTGTAGAGAATTTTTTGAAGTCACAGATATCGGAGTGTACCAACTCCAAAAGATCTGTACTTTGATTAACTCGAGGAAAGGGTTTCCTTGTGATCTTTGTTTGAGCATAAACTTCACATTTCTCTACCTTACCCCCACACTTGGAGATAAGCCATAGACTAGACATTTTGTTTATTCGTTTACAATGAACATGCCCTAGTCTATTATGCCACAACTCAAAAGTATAAGCAGAAGGAGTAATTGGATTAATAACATTGGACTGATTTACAAGCTGAATTTTAAACATTCCTTCGGTATAAAAAGCTTTTCCGAAATATGTTCCCTTGATAGACATCACCATCTGGCCATTATTGATGTCCATCCTGAGGCCTGCATTGCAGAGTAGGCCTCCTGAGATCAGGTTCTTGGCGATAGCAGGTACGTGCTTCACACTTTGAAGCGTCATAGACTTGCCAGACGTCAGCTTCAATACCACCGTCCTAATACCGAGCACTTCAGCTTGTGCCTGGTTCGCCACCATCACCACTTCAGAAGTAGGTGTTTAGGTGGTGAACCACTCCTTGCTGGAGCAGACATGGCAGGTGGTTCCAGTATCTACCTACCAGTCAGAGTCGATCCCTACCGCATCAACCTGCATAATCATAGCAACAACGTCAGTGATCATAGATACCTTGCTAGGCTCTCCTTGCTCTGATTGCTTGGTCTTTGCTTTGTATTCATTCTTGAAGTGGCCCTTCTTGCCACACTTGAAGCAAGCCAAATGTGACTTTGGCTTCTTTTGCTTGAACGAAGTTTCCTTGACTTTCAGATTGTCAGGGTCCTTCTTGCTATAAGAAGCCACCTGCTTTCCCCTTGGTTCCTTGGTATGAACCAGATTGGCGTTAGCCAATTGCTTGGACAGTGCGTCCACTTTCAGTTGAGCCCGCATCTGGTCCTTAACATAAATTTCCTGCAAGAGGTCTTTAAGGCTGATCTCAAGATTCTTCCTATGCATGTTTGCATAGAACTTACTCCACCCAGCGGGGAGCTTCGAGACAATCCCTCCAACAACAAACTTGTCGAGGAGGGGCATCGCCTCGTCTTCCAACTTCTGTCGCAGCTTCAGAAATTCCTTCACTTGTGGCAGCATGGACTTCTCGTCCTCAAAGAGCCATTTGTGATATTTTTCAACCACAAATATCTTGCTCATGTTCTTGTCTTCTTCGTACAGTTTCTCCAGAGACTCCCATATGTCTCTGGCAATAGTTTTCTTACTGTAGGATTCTGCTAGGGAATTCTTCATAGCATTCAGGATAAGCAGCCTGTAAATGCTATTCTTCCTTCTCTACTTGGCCTGAAGTTTAGTAGCTGTAGTGATTGCGGCAGCAGACCCAACATCTGGAACAGTAGGTTCCTCTTCAAGAAGCACGTGATCAACGTCTCTGAGTTGAAGAGTGAGATAAACCTTTCTCTTCCAGACTTGATAATGCTCTCCATCAAACTTTTCTAACTTACAGAAGTTACTATTGAGTGAAGCATTAAAGTTTTCCATCGTAGGAATATAGCTTTGAGATTGTTAGTGCCGGGGCACAATTTTTTCGGTGAAAAACTGAGAAGATGAAACAATTGTAAAAATAATGTTCCAACGCAACACTTCTAGGAAGGTTGCGCAAGTTTAACGAAGATCTAAGAAGATCTCGTTACAGCAGCATATGATATTACGAGAATCTAAGAAGATTTCATAATCCACAACAGCGAAGAAGATGACAGGCGAATGATGGATGAATATCCTGCTAGGGTGAATGATCACCGTTGCTCAAAGCTATATTCGTCCCACACGAATAGCTTCCAGGAACCAGCAAGTTCGTCGGAGAACTTTGGAACACTTCTGCTTTTCTGACTCCTCGGATCGTACACGGACTCCCGTACAAAAGCAACGCTGGTGCAAAGCTTCTCTTTTCTCTCACAGCCTCTGTTTACTTGTGTTAAGAAAGACTTGTAAACTTTCGTAACTCTCTGTATATGTTCTGTGTATATGCCTGTGAGAGAGAAGAGACCTTTTATATAGGTCCGAGTAGCAACTGTCCGGTTAGCACAACATTTGGGACATGGTAATAACCACTCCGAACTTACAGTAACCGTTCAGATCATGCACAGGCACGATCTGAAGCAAGTTGCGCACCTCGCGCACCCCGCGCGCCTTGCACACCACGCGCTGAACGCGCACTGAGCCACTTGCGCCACCTGCGCGCCCTGCGCACCCTACGCCACCCGCGCAACTGAGCGCGTATCTGTGCGCGCAACTGGACACGCCACTGGGCGCGCACCTGGTCGCGTAACCTGGGCCGCGCAACCTGGCAGCGCACCTGGTCGCACAACCTGGCAGCGCACCTGGCCTGTACTACCTGGCCGTGCAACTTAAGCGCACTATGCGCCTAGCGACGATGCTGACGTGCTAAGTGCAAAGTGTGCCAACAAAATGCCACATTACGCCTCATGAGCCCATGAGCCCGAGTCCGAGTCCTAGTCGCTAAGCCCCTACGGGGCTTAGCTCCCATGGAAATAAATTTTCCAAGAGCAAAAAGCATGAATGCTTTCAATTATTTATTTAGCCTTTTTTCCATTAGAAAAATAACCCCACATGGCACACCCATGTGCATCTCTAAAATAGCATAGCTAATATATAGAGATACAACTCCTTTGGCCTAGCCGATGTGGGACTAAAATTTCAAATGACAAAGGCCAAAACCCAACATATTTTTACCTTGAGGCAAGATCAATTTGAGGGGGAGGGAGTTCATATGTACCCAGGAATTCCTCAGTTGCTATTGCAGTGACATACTATTACTGTAGTGTAGTATCAGTGTGGACAGTTATGAATTTAGTTGGTATTGCCAACTCAGCAACCAGCTAACCGGGTGTGGACCAATCGGAGCTCTTCAGTGAAAACAAGCGCCACCTCAGCATAGGGAAGCATCTGACTCAGCTGCACCTATAAATAAGAAGAGAAGAAGAGTGAGGGATATCAGAAAAAATTGTTGTAACTTTCATTCTCATGCTTTCATTTTCTGTTTTCTTGCAATTTTTCTTACAATTCTGTTTCCAGCTATTTCCAAATTCAAATAAAAACTCTAGTTCAACCCCAAATTCTTGTGAATTCATCTCGTTTTAGTATCAATTCAGTACAGAAATGGCAAATTATGCTCGAAACTCAAGTATTCATGGTTCGGTAGCTCGAGCGCTTACCAACCGGGCTAGGACGAAGGGTAGGAAATTTCTATGGCATGCCCGACTCGGAAGAAACCCTCCTCCATGTGGGTGGTCTCTGTCGCGATAGCGAATGGCTTAAATCATGAATTCTAGGGTTGGAATGGAGAGGAGGAGAAGGATAAACGAAGAGAATGCTAGAAGAGGAGAGTTGTTGATGTAGGGGCTCAGTAATAAAATAAGGTTTGAAAGTGTTGCCTATTCCCTTATAAAAACTTACATACTCCACTCAGGAAGTTACATAATACTCAATAATAACCTAGTATCTCATTTCTTCCAGGCACTAAACCGAGTAGGCTTAGTGCGGGCAGTTTTCCTCCAAACAATTGGACTCATGTGCTCTTCCATGAGTTGAAGACATTGATCATCGCTAAATTTTCTTCGTTTTGGGTCACATCTCGCTCTGGGAGGATGAAGTCACAAGCCTCCTCATCATTGACACTAGTAGACCTCTCAACAAGGAAGTAAGATTTTGACTCCAATTGTCTTGCAGTCATTGAAGGGAGCTCCTAAGGTGGTCCGATCACCTCTTCCACGACCTCTACATCCGCCTCTCGAACTCCTTCTAGCTCTATAAGCTGTGGCCTAGACCCGACAACCCCATCACCCCTTAAATTATCCATTTCCATACTTGACAAGGAAGTGATCACTTTAGGGCCTCTAGCTATTATAGAAGCATGGAAGATTTCAATGTCCATGCGTATACCCTAGCTATGTGCTTAATGATAGACAAATCTATTACGAGCAGTGATAGGCCAAGCCATATAAGAAACAGCCAGATAACTTTATAAGCGGGATTCTATACATGGTCACCCTCCTATGTGCCAAAGTATACACAGGAGTAAAAGAAGTTATACGCCACTCTTCAAAGATTATGTGCCAGGATTAGTGTAATAAGCTAAGCTCAGCTTCCTATGCACATAAAACATTAAATGCATCACGTTAAAAGTTGTGCCAACAGATTGTTTTTTCGTAACCCGTGTTGTACGACGGTTACACAGAGCATGAGACAACGTTAGTGATTGCGTCAACGTCATCATTACACTTTATTCGCTGAACAACAGAACTATGCTACGTGGCTCTATACAAGGCCACTAAATTGGCATTGGCGCATATAATTGCCCACGTATGCAATTCAAAATCCACTCTTGATTTATGCGCGACTGTCAGTGAACAGTTTCAAATGCGAGAAGATCTCGTGCACTAAATGTGCATATTGCGGTGAACGTTTTGAAGTTTGGACCGGCCATTCCTCGCGAACTAAATGTGCATATTGTTTGACCCATCATGACTTTGAAGGTCACTGTTAAGATATAATCAGATATAGGGTTATATATTTACGTATCCACTACTCCTATACGGATATAGATTCATTCTCCTATACAGATATAGATTCCTTCTCCATCTATATATAAATACATAATTGTATGACTTTTTTTAATTAATCAATACACTCAATATTGTTGACTTATTTTAATATTATATGTGTGACAACAAGAGAGTGTCAATATTCTTGTTGTTTTTGCTTCTATAAATATTAAGATATTAAGTTATTCGTAAGTAATTTGCTTTTGACTTCTAAATAAGGCTGATTTTGTTTTTCATCTATGGTCTATTAAAATTAAGCAAACATGAAAAAAAAATGGAATTGATAATGCTGCTACTGTGTCTAAACAACTAGCACCATGCTCCCCTCTATAAATTTATCTAGACTGAAATTAGAATCCAAGTCCAGTGGTCCACTCCTCACTACTTTACTAATAATAGCATATGTTCATGTGCCTTGTACATGTTTTAACCTCCTTCTAGTTATTTTTTTGTACTTGGAAAGAGCCAAAGGTATCATAATAGCAAATTATATATATTTTTCTAAAATTTCTATATGTAATTACCTAGCTGCCCTGATTAAATTTGATGAACAATTTTAATTAGTAAAGTTAGGTAAGGACATATTTGAAAGAAATGTAAAGCCAACTTCCCTTATTATATAGTAGTATAGATTATTACTAACCACCCATTGTTTGCTTGGTGTTACTAGTTAGTGTTAATAAGGTTATAGAATCTACTTTCAGGATCCGTCTAGGAGATTTTGTTATCCTAATCGGACTACAGGTGATACCTTGAAAAATAAGAAAAATTATAAAGGCACTACAAAAGGTATTTGGGACTGTCCAAATATTTATAAATTTGTCACTCACAAAAATTACTAAGAATTTGCCCACTACGTATACAGGACTGTCAAAATTTTTGACAGTTTTGCCAATATACTAGACTGCCAAATTTTTTTGACAGTTCTACCAATATAATGGACTGTCATAATTTTTTACATTCAAATAAATCCCAGATCCAGTGAGGACTGCAAATATTTTTTTGCAGTCTGTATATTGTCAGGACTATAATTTTTTTACAATCCTGTATCCATTAGGTAGTGGGATATGTCAAAAAATTTGACAGTCCATTATATGGTAGGACTGTAAATTTTTTTGACAGTTTAGTATATTGGTAGGACTGTAGAAATTTTGACAGTCCTATATCCGCAGTGGGCAGCCCCTTAGTAAAAAATTTTGAATGGCAAAGTTGTAAATACCTGGACAGTCCCGTGTAACTTCTTGAAGTGCTTCTATAAATAGCCAAAAATAAATATATGTTTAAGTTATATTTTGCTTAAACTGATCCTAAGAAAAATAAATGGCTTGAAAAATGTCCTATGAAGATATGTTGGACTTTCGCATGGGCCAGATCACACTCTTGATAAAAAAAACCAGAAAATTTCATATAGGGTGAAAATTTTCACCTAATTTGCACATAACATGATATTTTTGGGTTATTTACAATGAACGGGATCTGGTGCCAATGCAACTAGTGTCACACAAAAAAAAAACTAGGTGCCAGTGTCGTTGATGCCAAACACAATATTAACACTGGCACAGTTGCACTGGCGCTAAACTCAATTTATTGAGTCTTTGATTTTTTTGGAATTTTTGATTTGGTTTTTTTAGTTTAGTTTGTTTTAGTGTAGTTTGATTAATGTTTTAGTTTGATTTGGTTTAATCATTTTGTTTGGTGTAATCTACTAGTTGCTTTGTTATTATCTATACTATGGATAATAAGAGAATATATTAGTTAATATTTTTGCATATAATAATTTTATATTATCTAATAAATTTTGTTATTATCTATATTAGTTAATATAAAAATTAATATATAGATAAAAAATAAATAGATGTATGTATTTATAAACAAATTAATTTGTATATTTATATTTATTTATTTGTATTAATGATAAATTTCCTATAAAAATAAATATATTAGTATAGATAATAGTAAATTAATATAGTAATGAATAAATATAATAAGAAACTAATATATTAGTATACAATAACAATAAATTAATATATAAAATAACAATAACATATACAAATAATATGTTAGTATAGAAATAAATATATACAATAAAAAATATATACAAATTAATTTGTATATTTTATTTATTTATTTATTTATTTTAATAACAAATTACTATAAAGAAATAAATTTATTAGTATAGATAATAACAAATTAATATGGATACTAACAAACTAATATATTAGTATACAAATAATATAAATAACAATAAATTAATATATAAATAAAAATAACATATACGACACAGGAAAAATGTGCTCAAGTCACACTATCACCCTATAGGAAATTTGTTATAAGTACAAATAAATAGATAAAAATTAAAATACACAAATTAATTTGTTTATAAATGCATATATCTATTTATTTTTATATATCAATTTGTATATTAACTAATATAGATCATAACAAATTTTATTATATACAAAAAAAATATTAACTAATATATTTTGTTATTATCCATAATATAGATAATATTAAAGTAACTAATGGATTAAATAAAACTAAAAGGTTAAACCAAATCAAATTAGAAGATAAATCAAACCCAACTAAAATAAACTAAAACACAAAAAAATCCTAGAAATTGAGTTTGGCGCCAGTGCAATTGGTTCCAGAATTGATAGTGTGTTCGACGTCGGTGACAATGGCGTTTAATGGCGTCTAGTTTTTTTTTTTTTTTTTTTCTTTTTTCTGACGCCAGTTGCACTGGCGCTAGATCTCGTTCATTGCAAATATTAAAAAAATTGTCCTATTTGCACTTCTCACCCCCATATGAAATTTTACGTGAAAACAACAGCTAACCCTTCATGCATTGACCACATCCGGTAGCTAAGTGCTATTGTGAACTTCTTAGAATTAGGCTAATTATAATGGTACATCAAAATCTTATCAGGGCTATCCCATTTGTAAGTTTGTATTATTTATAAGTTTGCCATTGAAGAATGTGATCAGGGCTATCCCGCCATTTGGTATAAAAGTCACCTTTTTTCTGTCTTCTTCCTCTCCAAAGCTCTCTCCCCACTTTTCTACAAACCCTAGATTGATTCCTCTTGTCCCCATGTGTGGTCCCTGTCATGACCCGCACCCTAAGTAGGAGCATAAGCACGTGGGTACGTCCAGCCTACGCCGCAGAATCGGCGGTAGAACGTTGTATAGGTCGTCTATAACATACAACATCTAGACACAATATAAAGGTACCTGTCATCTCCGCACGAAGGTATATAATGTCACAACTCAATCACAAGACATCTAAGGAAGATAATACGAAATATGAAAGATATGATAGAAGGAAAATAACAGGAATAGATGCAAGATCCCACACAAGTTTAGTGTTAAAAACATAACAGAAATCCTAAATAATATATATATACTACAAGTTTGAAGTACTAGCTGGATCACAGTCCAGGCAAGCCTATCTAACTAGTCTAAGCAGACAGTGCGTCCTATAAGAGCACCAGCTCCACGGGAATATCCAAGTCGTACTCGCCATCTATGCCGTAGCCATAGAAGGTCGAGCAGTCGGCCTCTAGATCAACTGTAAGCATCAACGGGGTTATCCTGTCAGAATATGAGCAAGTACAAATACTAACATCAGTTCCATATGAATTGACAAATTCTATAAGAAACAATTATAATGAAAAACAAGATAAAATATCAAGACGGGAAATATAAACAGGATATGTAAACTGGATATCATGTCATGGTATAAAATACAAGAATGTAGAATAGAATAGGGATATATGATATATAAATATAAACATAAAATGGTGCCATGAGATATTAGAGCGTTATGTGATCGGCTTGGGATACATGATCAGGCTATTCCATTTGGCTCGGCTATCACAGAAAAATCTCAAGAAGGGTCAAGCCGGCCAACATAGAAAGCGAGCCCAAGAAATATAAGATCTCGCTACACCCTACGTACGGTGAGGGTCACGCAAGCACAAGAATAGTGACATGAGGGTATTGATCACATAACCTCTAATAACTCTCCATCCCCGAGTAGTATAATGGATCCGGACATGTCACGTCATGACACGGGATTCAAAAGCAGGGGGCCAGCCCACGCCCAAATCGGTATCTATACAAGTACAAAAAATAAGATCGAACAATGTACCAATATACCAGGAAAGTCTAGAAATAACATCTCATGACAGGATCCGACGTATACTAGTCCGTGAACCATCGTGTCGGGAATCAAGTAAGGCACTACAACTGAATCGGATATAGCAGATATCAAGACAATGAAAACTATCAGTAATGTACTCGCCTGTGGTCCTGAGCTGTCCGTGAGAATAGATGCTCAGAGTGATGTCACAGACCTAAAGATGAGATATCATGAGTTAATTAGGGTTTGACAGTGAATGGCATGATATTCTAGTTATGCTGTGCAATCTAGGTCAATCTTAGTCAAGCTAAGTTAAACTGAGTCAAACTAAGTCAAACTGGGTCACACTAGGTCAAACTAAGTCAAACAAAGACAAACTAGGTCAAACTGGATCATGCTAGGTCAAACTAAGTCAAACAAAGACAAACTAGGTCAATCAAAGTTAAATAAAGTCAAACAAAGTCAAACTAGGTCAAGGGTTGACTTACAGTTGACTTTTGGTCAACTGGTCAACTCTGGTCAACTCCTAGTCCCATCTAGGTCAAACTATGCTGATGGTTAACTCACAGTTGACTTTTGGTCAACTGGTCAACTTTGGTCAAGTTTTAGTCAAATCTAGGCCAAATGTTGACTTTTGGTTGACTTTGAGTCAAAACAGTTAACCATGGTCAAACGGGGTCAACCCTAAGTCAAATACCCTATTCCTAACCATTACCTACCAAGATATCCTAATATCAACCACATCTACCCTTGTTATCCTCATTACCTTAGATATAAGGTATTACCCTTTACCCTTTACCCTATTAACATACTACCTTAGCCTCTAACCAATACCTTAGCATACCCTTGTCTCACTTTATGCTACTCCACTTTATGCTACTCCAATACCTTGCTAAGGTAATCCAACATCTTACCCTAGTATCTTGATACCATATCTTGGTATCTTGATACCTCACCTTGGTATCTTGAAGATATCACAATACCTTATCTTGAAACAAGGTAAACCCACTTATCCTAAGATACCATATTGGTATCCCAAGATACCACTCTAATCTCTAACTCTAATATCTAATTCTAATATCTAATCCTAATATCTAATTTCTAACATCTATCTAACATATCCAATACCAAAATCTAGACACTAACTTAAGGTATTCAATGAACATTATCTTAACTCACTATCCTAACCTCTACATATACTTCTAACTCAAGATACTAACACTCAAACCTACATGTAATCCACTAACTTATCCCTCCTGAACACTCACCAAACCTCACACACACACACACTAGAAACTCTCACACACTAACACATGGAAGGGGGGAAATATGGGCTGTCCACAGCAGCCATCAAGGTTGCTGCTGCTTTGTAAAGCAGCTCACTGCTGCTGCTTACCTGTTGTGAAACACAGTAGGTATGCTGCTGTTGCAGCTGCTGTTGAATGCAGTCCCCTGTGGGGATTGTTGCTGCTGCTTTGAATTTTCTTCTTCTCATCCATTCAACACACAAGCCAACCCACACACTCTCACTACTAACACACATACAAAATCAAATCTCCACTGCTGCTTTGAATTTTCTTCTTCTCATCCATTCAACACACAAGCCAACCCACACACTCTCACTACTAACACACATACAAAATCAAATCTCCATCTCTCCTCATCTCATCTCCACAAACACACACACTTCTCATCTCATCTCATCTATTCATGAACCCATTCCTCTCACTCTCCACACACACAACACAACCACATCTCACACTCTCATGACACAAACTCACATACATATATTCATCAAAACCACTCTCCACACACCAACACACACCCTCAATCATGCCAACCCACAAACCAAATAGGTAGGCATGATCCCCATCTCTCTAACACATTACAACTCACACTCACAACACCCCGACATATCCAAAACACATGTAAACATATAATATATATTCAAAACAGTCCACTTTAATAATTAACACAAAATTGACATGTTGAAGCTAAAATGAGACATGTAGGCTAAACCAAAATGATTCAACCATGGGCATACAAATAAAACTTGCTCTAACCATCATAACTAACATTAATCCACTCTCTAACATGTCTAAAACTGAAATTAAAATACATTAAAGCCTATTAGACATTAAATCAAACACATGGAGTGCCTACTCTTGGAAACTTTCCATGGGAACACCAAAACTACCCCAACTTCCTAGAGAGGACTCATGAGAGCCTCTAAATCCATACTAACGGTGGTTTATTCATGGGGGTAGTCCTAATGAATGCAAATCTATTTAAAATGGAAAGGAAATCAATTTAGAGAGATGGTTATACCTATTGGGAGTTGGATCCCAATGATACTCTCAAATGGACACGTCTCCGACACGGAAACTCCTTGAGATTGGACACCCTTCCTTGCTCCTAAGCCTTGCTAGCACCTTCTCCTTGGTAGATTAGGTGAAATGGAGGGAGATTGGATGGGTTTGAGAGATCAAAACCTAGAGGGAAGCTTTCAAGTTTTGGAAAAGAACTAAAATAGGAAAGGAGGCAACTATCAAATGAAAATGGAGAGAGAGACTAACCCTAAGTGGCCGGCCCCTATAGCCCTCTCTAGCCCCATTTGAAAAGTCCAATTTGCCCCTCCTTGGTCTCCTTTGGGTCAACTTAAGTCATGTGAGAGTTTGGGGTCAAAAGGGTCAAGTTCTAATCTCCTAATGAACCATTTAATTCATATGGGATTAGCCTAATTACACTAAACTAATTAGTGGGATTTGTGGACCATGCCTAACTAATCTTTGGGTCCCGACTAGAGTGTAAGCTACCCGGATCTCCGATACAAGTCGGAACGAGATGAAATTCGAACCCGGCTTAAATAATCCCCAAATAACATTATTAATAAATAAATAATTCCAAAATATCAGAAAATAAAAAATGACCATTTTACCCTTATTTATGAAAACTGGGAGTTACAGTCCTCCACTCAACACCTAAAAAATTGGTTCATTCCAAATTTTTGAATGTTTTGTCACAATGTAGAAAATATGGAAGAAATTGGGACATCAAATCTAGCAATCGATCAGTTCGGTCCTTCCAAAGAAAACAACATTCTCTCCGAAGAACTCTCGGTAGGTCCCCGACCTACCTACAATTTTTTGTAGTCGACACTTGGACTGCCACACACTCAGGCAGTCCCATGTACTTGAAGGACTGCCAAATAGTGTGGCAGTCCAGAACTTCATCTTCTGTTCAAATGGACTGCCACATTTCTTGGCAGTCCATAAAGTACTTAGGACTGCCAGAAAGTGTGGCAGTCCAGTTGAAGAGCATATGAACTTTGGACTGCCTCACTTTCTGGCAGCCCTAAGTACTTTATGGACTGCCAGAAAATGTGGCAGTCCTAAAGTTGATATTCTTTTCAACTGGACTGCCACACTTTCTGGCAGTCCATGAAGTACTTAGGACTGCCAGATTATGTGGCAGTTTAGTTTAACATCAATGTGAGTCCTGAATTGGATATTGTCTTTGGTTTTGTTGTTGATTTAGTTTTAAAAAAAGTTAGAAATTTATTGTAAGGTACCCCATCTCCTATGTGCATTAATTTGAGGAATATATTCTCGACGGATATTGTCTTTGAATCTTACGACGAAATATTAGAATGGTGCATAGAAGTTGGAAGGCGATCAAACACAATCCTTATCATTTCAAGGTCGTTACGGTACCGGCCGAATCGTAAAAACTGTAGATCTTGGATGTGAAAGAGGTGGGATGTTTAGGGTGCATCGTAAAAACGGTGAACTTCTCCCAATAAAATTTCAGCAGAAAGCGGCAGGGACAAGGAAATGTGGTTGTCCATTCAAGTTAGTATTGGGTGCAAGACTGACGAGAAGTGGACAGTTGTGGTGCGGGATGGGATGCACAATCATACTCTGTCGGAGACGCTAACTGGTCATGCCTACGTCGGAAGATTGAACGACGATAATAAAAAGTTAGCTACAGAATTGTCAACTTCCGGAGTTGGTCCAAAACAAATTTATTCCGTGCTGTGTCAGAAGAATGATAAGAACAAGTCCACTCTGAGGACAATCTACAATGCACTAGCGAGGTCGAGAACGAATACTCTAAAAGGAAGAATGGCGATGCAGCAAATGTTGAAGTTACTCGCCCAAAATCATTATGTGGAATACCATAGAAGACTTCCGCAGAGCAATAAAGTCATTTATATGTTTTGGGCCCATCCGGATTGCACACATTTGGCACGGTCATTTGCCAATGTTTTGGTTGCTTATTGCACGTACAAGGCTAATAAATTCAAGATGCCTCTTTTTCACATTGTTGGGTTCACTTCAACCGGTAAAACATTTTCAGTTGCCTTTTGTTTTTTGAAGAACGAAATAGTAGAGGACTATACATGGGCTTTGGAAATATTGAAGTCACTTTACACTGGACACAAAGAGCCGTCTGTTTTTGTCACCGACCGGGAATATGCATTGATGAATGCTATTGATATCGTATTTCCTCATGCTCGTAGATTATTATGCATTTGGCATGTAAATCGAAATATTCAAGCACAATGCAAGATGAAGTTCGAGAAAGTAGACGGCAAAGTCGACATGGACCGCTTCGAAAAATTCTACAACGGTTGGACCCTTGTATGGCGAGCAAGTACTAAGGAAACTTTTGATGCAACATGGTACATATTCAAAGAGCAGTGGGAAAAGAGCAACCCAGCATGTATATCTTATACCAAAGACACATGGCTTGATCGACATAAATTTTTTTTTGTCTTGGCATGGACTAATATGGTGAAACATTACGGCACGACCACTTCCAACCGTGCCGAAGGATCACATTCAAGACTCAAAAAATATCTGCATTCATCGTCGGTGTTTTGTGTCAGTTTGGGAAGCAATCAATCTAATGACCAATTCGATCATGAACGAGATAAAGGCTTCATTTGAGATGAGCCTCAATATTGTAATGCACCAACATAAGAAAGAACATCTCTTGTCTAATTTAATCCATGTGGTGTTCTACCACGCATTGACATTACTACTTCATGAGATTGCTCGTGCGAATTCAATCGATTTCGATACCGAAGTATGTGGTTGTACATATCGACATACTTTCGGCCTCCCTTGTGCACACGAGATCAACGAATATCGAAGCCAATGTAGACCTATTCCAATAGTGATCGTTGATCAGCGTTGGAGACAGCTGTCGATCATGCCTATGGTGTACAGTCAAGATGATTTATTTTCCATGCCACAGATGGAACTTCTTCATGGAAGATGGTGTGACCGGATCCTTCCATATTTCATAAAAAATGTGGTTCTCGATTGACTTCAATAAAGAGCAACCGATTGAGCCCGCATATTCCTCTTCCTCGGCTACATGAGAAGGATCGGATCCAACGTCACCTCTCTTTCGAGCAATGGGTACATCATCATCATCATCATCATCATCGGAGGAATCATCACGACGAGTCGCCGGTTTCTTCGAACGACTTGCAACATGTTTGGTTCCACGTGTTCTTATCTGTGAGACTGGTTCAAGTTCTATGATTGTTCTCTCTTTTTCGAGAACTCTACCAGCTTCACGCGCCTTGCGTTCCGATGCGGTAGGACGTTTTCTTTCAGGCCCGGCCTCAACGTCCTTCTCCTTTCTCTAGTTTTCGTGACTAATATTGAATCTTAATTAGAGATTAAAATGTATGGCAGGCCCACAAATATTGTTGTTCAACTAGTGCAAACAATGGACTGCCCATTCTTCTAGCAGTCCTGACTGTATGTTGGACTGCCAGAAGAATGGACAGTCCTGACTCACAACATGTGTAACAAAGGACTGCCCAACTTTCTGGCAGTCCTGACTGAAGGTTGGACTGCCAGAAGAATGGAAAGTCCTTTGTCACAGCATGTGTAACAAAGGACTGTCCATTCTTCTAGCAGTTCTAACTGTATATTGGACTGCTAGAAGAATGGGCAGTCCTTTGTTGCACATGCTGTGACAAATGACTGCCCATTCTTCTGGCAGTCCAACATACAGTCAGGACTGCCAGAAGATTGGGCAGTCCTGGTCGACGCAGACTTTTCTCTTCGAGAAATCTAGGGTTTAATTTAAAGTGAAACCATTCCTCACTCCCTCCGAATATAGTTTAATTCACATGACAAGACTTACAATTGAAAGAAACAATGTAATTGATGATTGAATTTTTGAAGTAAATTTATAGGATTTTGGAAACAAATGGAGAAAGTTTTACATATAATTCGTACCTTATTTGCAAGGAAGGTTTGGGTGCCATCGATCTTCTTGAAAGAGAGGAAGATGTGGAGGAGAAGAGGAAGATGAAGAAGTTGTGGAGGAATTGAGGAGATGTGGAGGAGAAGAGGAAGAAGAAGGAGAGAGGAGTTAGGGTTTAAGAAGAGAGAGAATAATATTTGCAAATGAAGGAAAATCTTTGGGTTTGGAGGGGGGGGGATTGAGTTTGGGACAGTCCTATGATCAAAAAAATGGGCTGTACTAGCCCCAATCCGGTCTAGTCCTGATAACATTTTGATGTGCCCTTATAATTAGCCTAGAATTATCGGTAGGGTGGGGGGATGAAACCATTCAAATATACCAAAAGCATCAATATAAACAAAAGGGATAAAATAATCCAACCATCCTGACACATCTAACACTAATATATCTAACACAATATATATCCTTTACTAGCTAGAAATAGTTTAGTCTCTCAGTTCTGCAGTCTTGATCATCCTGCTCTCCGCTAGATTCCCTCTAGTGCCGCGGGTCGTGCCATCTTCACCGTGAGAGGTGATCTATGCCGCTTTTGACTTGGAAGAGGTAATACTCACTGAAAACTAATATATTAGTCATAAACTGAAATATTTCATCTTCAATTAGAAAATAAAATTTCCACTTGGATGTGGTCTTTTGAGGTTTTGTAGAAGTTCACTATGTGCTTTCCTTCATATTGGGGTCGTGAATTTTGTAGCCTATTAGAAAAGTTCGTCGCTGAGGAGTATCCAATTTCCGTAAAGAGTTTTGGGTCGTCCCCTTCTCGTTGTTAATCAGTCGTCCTTGTTGCTAAACCGTCGCTGGAAAATTGGCCACAAGATGAGAAAAAGAAATTCCGGGTATGCCACAATGTGGTGGAAACAGATGGAGATAGATGGTACCAAAGTGAGCTAAAAATTTAGGGGTGGGCACGGGTCGGGACGGCCCAAATTTTATGGAACCGGACTGAACCCGTTTTTTGGCGGGGCGGGGCAGGGCGGGGCGGGCAAAAAAAAATTCGGAACCGGACTGGACCCGACCCGTTTGGAACGGGTCCAGTGCAGAGCGACCCGCGGGTCCAAACGGGTCTAAAATTTCACATGATGCACCAATTTTTTACCAAGAACATTATACATAATGGTCGGTGAAGGATATGTTTGCACTTTGCAGAAGAAATTCAAAGCACTACATTGATACAGAGCAAGGAAAAGCCAATACAAAAATATCCAGCCCACTACATTCATGCTAGACAAAAAATCAAAAAACTTTCTGTGCCAGGTTCATACTGTAAAAGTAAAACAACATTAGATTGAATTGACATAGTATTCTCCATCTCATGTCTTAAACCAAACAAAAAGCATCTTCACAAGCAAAAAAGGCATGAGTTGATTCAATTAAAATGAAGCATCCTAAGGAAGAGAAGACTACAACTTGCTTCAATTAAAATGAAGCATCCTAAGGAAGAAGACTGCAGCCATCCTTTAACATGATGCACCAAACAACAGACAAAGAAGAAGAGGCAATACTCGGGGGCCGTCGGGGGAAGAGAGTCGAGGGCGTCGGGGGAAGAGAGAGAGGGTGAGAGTTTGGGGGACTTGAGAGAAGGACAGTAGTTAGAAAAAATTTAGGGCCGGCTCAATGGCTCATGCCTCATAGTCATGTCTGTGCAGAAAGTAGAAACATTGAATTTTTCTTTTCTAAGAACAAACAGGCCGGGTCGGGGTCCCGTTTAATTTTAAACCCGTCCCGACCCGTTAATTTTACATGCCCTGTCCCGTCCCACCCCGTTTGCTTACAAAAATTTAGGAACCGTCCCTTTTGACCAATATACGGTTTGGGCCGGGTCGGAACCGCGGGTCCTGGACCCGTATGTCCACCCCTAAAAAAATAGAATTTTCGGTTATCTTTTAGATTTTTAATTTGTTTGTTAGGATAAATCTAAATAAGTAGAATTTTTAGATTTTTTACTTTGTCTTTTAGGATAAATCTAAATAAGTAAAATTTTATCTTTTGAGTTGGTTATGGTTGGTTAGGATGACTTATCTTAGAAAGTATTTAGAGATTTATTATATGTTCTTTGGATTGGTTTGTAGTCTATAAGTAGTCTTTAGGTTCAGAAATTATTAATCCAAGAAATGCAGTAACAATACTCTAGAGTGGATATCTTTGTCTTATTTCCTTCTCCGACATTGACGTATAGTGATCCGATGTCATTCGATACATTTAAAGCTTGCGCGTCCAATTTGCCATTCATTTCCAATTTCATACAAAGCATATTTTCTTTTGGTTTTCATCTTGAGTTAAATTGGTATCATAACTAAATCCTGGGTTAAGATTATTTTTATACGTAGGTAAGACTCATTAAAATTTTCTACAGAAAATTTCTTGTGACAGATTTATGAGATAATCGATGATGCATATGAAAAGATGCATGTATAAATGATTGTAGGAACGAGCATTTTACTTCTTTGGATGCACGGAGACGACCACCATTTATAGAGGTGCTTGATGTTATTTGCCAACTGAACATTTCATTTCTTCCACCTCTACAACCGGTATTACCAATGTGTGGGGTTCCATTGTCTTTCCAGAAGCTTCTATGTTGACTAGTTCTGCTATGGTCGATTTGGAGGACATCACCATGAACTTAATTCTCGGATTTCACACTACATAATTCACCAGGAGGTGATTTTTCGAAGCTGAGAAGATTGATGAAAAATTAATTAGGATTTTCGATTATCATTTAGATTTTTAGTTTGTTAGTTAGGATAAATCTAAAATGAGAATTTTATTTTTTGAGTTGGTTAGAGTTGGTTATGAATTTGACTTATCTTATAGATAAGAATTTAGAGATTTATTTTCTTCTTTTGATTGATTTGTAGTCTATAAATAGTCTGTAAGTTCAGAAGTTACTAATCGAATAAAAAAGAATGTTATATATATTTTGAGTTTGTATGCCGGTGCTGCCAAAATCCTAAAGTAGATCTCTTTATCTTATTTCCTTCTTTGCCTCGGACATTAACGCCTAGTGATCCAATGTTACCTACATGTCATTCTAAAATCGGGTATTCCTAATTATTATTTTTTATCTTTCTATTAAAATTATTTGTGATAAATTTATAATAGTTGATTGTTCATGTTTCATTTAAAACTTCCGCATCCAATTTTTTATAAATTTTGAATTTCATATAAATTATATTTCCTTTAGGTCTTCATCCCTTGTGTCACAAAGAAGCTAATACTTGTTGCTACTATGAGATTGTTATAGTTGTTTTTGTTGGTATTGGGTGGTGTTTCCAACCTATGTGGTAAACACTCTCGAGTGCGATGAGCGTCATCCGTGTGTCGGAGAAACTCGGAGAGTCAAAGGTGACGAAGGAGGCTCTATTTGAACGTGTGTCAGACATTTGGAAAACTTGTATCAGTGCCAACAATATATCGCTACCAGTCTGGTGATACAAGAGTTTATTATAGAATCGCTCTGATACAAAGTGCCTGTTAGGGTTATATACTAAAAGCATCATTTTTGTATTAACTTTATTTTCTTAAATTTTGAATGAGAATCATATGAGCAAATGTTTGCATATAGTATTTGTTGCAAGTGTTAATGCAAGTGTCTGATAGTCTATATTGTAGATAATATGGTGTGTGGTATCACACAGAAGATCATAATATCAGTGTCCTATGGAATATATAAATAGTTCACAACAAACTTGGACAATCCATTGGAAAGGTTGTAGTGTAATATGGTATTAGTCTATCTTGACCATAGGTTTACACTAGTACACTTTGTGTGTATTGAACATAACTACTTGAGGTTGTTCTCTTTGTATTGACTACATAAGAAAACAAATACCTCTGTTATTATGGATGCTTGTGCTCTTAATCCGGATATAATAACATACATGTATATGTAGTGTGTATTACTTTGACTCATAAAAGAGTAAGATTCATTATGGGTCAACCACCTCTATGGATTGGGTAATAACATTGTATGTATGATGGGTTATTGATTATAAAAGGAATCCATGTCCCGATACGTCGGGTTGATGATGTCCCCTTAAGGAGCTCATAAGAATTGTCATGTAAATCCTGCAGGTAGATTATATCCGACATGATAAATAAAGCTGAGTACTACTACTTAAGGATAAAAGATGTCGATCAATATAGTTGTCACTAACTTAATTTGATCGGCGGACATTCGATATTTTAACATGGGGAGCCAAACAAGCATATAATAAAAGGAGCCCACAATCATAATTTGGGATTAGGAAGGTAGTGCAACAATAGCTCTTTAGTGGACCGAGCTATTGTTAATGGGCCTGGGTTGTGTGTTCGGACTGAACACGGGATACCCAGACCCGTTAGGAGACCTAACCCTAATTTCTTCTCATGGTCCCTGTCGTAGCCTTATATATATCCTCTATTCTCTGGCTGTCACGATATCATAAAAAATAAGAAGCTTTCTCTAAATTCGTGATTCACGTAAGGAGAAAGGGATGACTGCCAAGGAGAAGAAAAGGTTGGAAGATCATCGCCCACACGACGTCCAACCCGAGAAAGGAATGCGTGCAAAAGATCTTGGGGTCGTGACTTCTCGAGGTTGCTGGAAAGTGTCTTCTTCTTTCCGTCACAGGTATAATTCGTGAACCCTAGTTCCGCTATGAAGGGTTGGAACACGTCTTACATCTATTAAACTTCCATCGATCAATATGCACACCAAACTAGGGGTCATGGCAATCCCCAGTTCCATCAGTGGCTATGTTTTGGTACACCGCCGATATACCGGTATCGGGGTGAAGGCTAAATTAGGTGTTTTATTAACACTGTTAGATCATGATCAACAGTCCGTATTTTTTCAGGAATTGGGTGCTTTAAATATGTGTTTTCTAATGTGTTTTCTAACACTAATCTTAAGAGACTACAATCTAAGGAGAAAGTTTTCTCAAGGATGCAATTTTCTCATGAAAGGAAGAGGTGATTCGGAGTTTCGGGGGTTGATTTGAAGAGAGATTGCTTGGAGCAGTTCTTCATTTTTTTTGCTTTTTATCTTGTCTTCGGTAAACTTTCTATACTCGTTGTAATCTATTTCCATCTATTTGAAGTATTACTGTAATCCGTGTGGATCGGTAGAGGATTTTGTAAAGGAGCCAATGTACTTTCTTTATTCTATTAGTGGAAGGTTTTCCTTGTTGGACTCCGACCACCCTGTGATTTTTTTCGTCAGGATTTTCTACGTAAAAATCTAATGTGTTTGTGTTGTGCTCTTGTATGGATTTAACGTAATTAGTTTGTGCGATTATCTTCAGTCCGCGTTCGTTTTCAACAGAGTGGTATCAGAGTAATTGTTGCTAGGTGTCAGGGGTTGATAGGAAAACTGAGAAGAAGTAATAGGTGCGAAGTCAATGCGCATGATAAACCTAAACGATTTTAACATCACTATTGACGGAACAAGATGAAAGATTTGTTATTCATAAGAAGCTACATCTTTGGATATTTTCTTGCGAAAAGCCTATTGAAAAATCCGATGATGACTAAAATTTTGAGCATATACAAATATGTGGGTATATAAGACAGTTCATGGAAGAGAATGCATATAATCGTATCGTCAATATTGAACACGAAAAGATGTTGTAGGAGAAGCTGGAATGCAAAGAAGACCGGGATAAATAAATTGTTCATAATCCGACAAATGATTGGTTTTAGGTACAGCCGTACAGGATGGTTTGTCCATTACGGATCACTTGAGTAAGTTCCATGATGTGGTTGACCAGTTATCCTCTATGTGAATAATTTTCAACGACGAGGTACATGAGCTTTGGTTGCTGTGTAATTTGCATACTCGTAGGAGACGTACGAGTGTCCATGATTGCTTCTGCTACAGAAGATGTGATTAGTTTGGAGTTCGCCAATAATGGAATATTAAATGAAGAGATGCAGAGGAAATCTCAAGGCACATCATTTACATCTCATTCAGAGATACTTGTTTCAGAGGGATGAGGTAAGAGTAAAAGCAAGGGTTCAGACAGTAGCAGGGACAATAGTAGAGGGAAGTCCAAGTGTCGGTAAGAGGACTTCGAATGTTATCATTGTGGCAAGAAGGACCAGATCAAAGAAAATTGTTTTGCTTAGAAGAGAGAAAAAATGTGACAAGAAGAATTAGAGTGAGAACACTACAATGGCCGTTTCAGCACATAGATGCGACATCATTATTGTGGGTAATGAGGTTTTCATGAACCTCGCTTGGGATGATAATTTTTGGTTGGTTGACGTATCTCACAACATAGGACTTTGGCGCAAGTATCTCACAACATTGAATATTTTGTCATATACATAACAAAGACTGTAGAGTGTTGAAAATGGGCAACGAGAATGTGTCAAAGATGATTGCCATAGGGGAGATGCATTTGAAGACAAATACGAGAGCAATTATTGTGCTTAGAAATGTTCATGTCCCCGGTATACATTTCAACTTGGTGTTAGTTGAAAAGTTGGATGACGAGGGATTTTTCAGCCTCTTCGAAAATGATCAATAGAAGCTTTCCATGGTGGTTGTCAGAGGAACAAGAAGTTCGGTCTCTTTTATATGGAAGGGAGCACACATGGGGTATAGGAGGTGAACATAGTCAATGAAACATCTATCGAGTTGTGGCACAACCGGCTTAGCCATATCATCGAAAAAGTTTGGGTCTATGTATAAAGACCTAGGATTAGGTGCTGCCTACTTTCAAGGAGTTTCAGGCCTACGTTGAAAGGGAGACTGACAAGAAGATGAAGTGTATACGGTTCGACAATGACAGCGAATACAATGGTCCCTTTGATGCTTATTGCAAAGAACAGAAGATTTAACACCATAAGTATCCGCCAAAGATGCATCAACTAATTGGCGAAGTAGAGCATATAAATATAATACTGATGGAGAGGGTACGATATTTTTTGTTAAATGCAAATTTATCGGGCAATTATTGGGGTGAGACTCTTAATACTACTGCTATGCTAATTTGTCTCGGAGTGCTTTTTTGCAGGGTGATGTATTTGACAAAGTATGGCACGATAAAGAGCCGTCATACAATTATCTGCGAGTGTTTGATTGTAAGACCTTTGTGCATGTACCGAAGGACGAGAGGTCTATATTTGAGCCAAAGACAAGGTAGTGCGTTTTTGTCGTCTATGGTCGGGATGAGTTCGGATATAGACTCTACGATCCCATAGAAAGAAAGCTCTACCAAAGCATGGATGTGATATTCGTCAAGGATGAGACTATGACCAACATTTAGGATTTCAAGATGCCTTCTGAGGCTGAAGATTTGTCTGAATTAGAGTTATCACACTTCGAACCGTTTCCGGTGAACATTGTAGAAATCAAAAATACAGGGGAGCCGGTACATGGAGTTGCTCCCAACTTTGGTCATCAACCTATTGAGGATGATCAAGATGGCCCTCAGGCGGATGAGCATGTCGAGAAGGCAGTTCCTGAAGGGAATGAGGCTGTTGGTGCACACCAAGTACCAGAGGTTCCGTTAAGAAGGAGCACAAGAGAGCGTCGACCATCCACGAGGTACTCGTTAGATGAGGATATACTATTGACTGACAGAAGAGAACCCGAAAGTTTTGCAGAGACAATAAAAGACGAAACACAGACAGAAGTGGATGCAGGCCATACAGAAGGAAATGAGTTCCTTCAGGCAAACTTCACTTATGAGACGGTATGGTTGCTAAAGGTCGAACATGCTTTGAAAAATCGGTAGATGTTTAGAGTGAAGCAGACAGAAGATGCTACTCGCCCTCGATACAAAACGAGACTGGTAGTCAAAGGCTACAGTCAGCAGAAGGGCATTAATTTCGATAAGATCTTTTCGCCGGTCATTAAATTGTTATCTATCCAGGTGGTGCTAGGTTTAACAGTCAATTTCAATTTTGAGATTGAGCAGATGGATTTCAAGACGATGTTCCTCTACGATGACTTAGAGAAAGAATTATACATGGAGCGGCCCGATGGTTTCTGTGGGAAGGGCAAGTCATATTTGGTCTGTCGGTTAAAGAAGTCTGTATGGTCTGAAGCAGACTCCGCGACAGTAGTAGAGAATGTTTTGTCATTTATGGTAGAGCATTCTTATGCCCGTACGACGTCGGACTATTGTGTGTTTGTGAAGTATTTTGCTGAGGATGGTTTAATCATTTCACTGCTCTATGTAGATGATATGTTATTGGTGGGACGGAATTCCACCACGATAGCGGAGTTGAAATGCCAACTAGACGCAACCTTCTTTATGAAAGATTTGGGCACATCAAATATTATTCTTGGGATAGAGATCACCCGAGAGAGAAATAGAGTCTAAGTTGCTTTGGTTGTCTCGAGAGAAGTACGTTCACCGAGTACTTCAGCGTTTCGAAATGGACGGGTCGAAGAAAGTAAGTACCCCATTACAACTCACTTTAGGCTCACTATGGAGCAATGTCCATCAACAGAAGACAAAAAGGAAGATATAAAACGAGTTTCATATGCTTCAGCAGTGGAAAGTCTCATGTATACTATGGTGTCTACAAGGCCAGATATTACTCATGTAGTTGGTATGGTTAGAAAGTATATTTCCAATCCCGGGAGGATACATTAGAGGGCAATCAAATAGATGATTCGTTATCTTCAGGACACTGCTGATTGGAAGGTTTCATTTGGGAGTGACGAACCAAAGCTGATTGGGTATATCGACGCTGATATGGCTGGAGATGCAGATACCAAGAGATCGATTTCGGGCTATATTATGATATTAGCTGGTGGAGCAATTTCGTGGCAGTCGCAATTGTAGAAGTGTGTTTCCTTGTCTACGACAGAGACAGTTCATTGCGACGACGAAAGCTTACAATATGTTATTGTGGATGAAGAAGTTTCTGCAGGAGATGTAACTTAAGCAAGAGCAATATACTTTGCTTTGCGGTAGCCAAAGTGTTATTCACCTTAGGAAGAACCCGACAATTCATAGTTGATCCAAGCGTATTGCAACTCGGTATCACTATACACAAGATGTGTTAGAGTCGAAAGACGCAACTCTTGAGAAGGTTCATACAGGGGACAATGGAGCAGATATGCTTATGAAGTTTCTGCTGAAGAAAATTTTTAAGTATTGCAGGAGGATTGTTGGAATGATGAGCTCCTCAGCCTAGTTGGGAAGAGAGAGAGAAAGAGAGAGAGAGAGAGAGAGATGTTGGTATTGGGTGGGGTTTCCAATCTATGTACAAAACATCCTGGAATGCTATGAGCGCCATCCATGTGTTGGAGAAGCTCGGAGAGTCGAAAGAGACATAGGAGGCCATATTTGAGCGCATGTCAGACATTTGGAAAACCTGTATCAGTGCCAGCGGTATACTGCTATCGATGTACCGCTGGTACACTGATGATACAACAATTCGTTCCAGAACCGTTCTACACAAAGTAGTCAAGTTTCGATATACCTCAGGTATACCGCGGTCGGTATACTGCCGGTGTACTGATTTCAGAACTGAAGGTTAAATTTGGATGTTTTATTAACACCGTTGGATTGTGATCAACGCTCTAGATTTTTTCGGAAGTTGGGTGCTTTAAATAGGTGTTTACTAACCCTAATTTTAAGAGAGTGCAATCTAAGGAGAGACTTTTCTCAAGGGTGCAGTTTTCTATGGAGAGGAAGAGATGATTCGGAGTTTCTGGAGCTTATTTGAATAGAGATCTCTTCGAGGAGTTCTTCATTGATTTTTTCCTCATCTTCTCGTCTCCGGTAATCCTTTTATACTCGTTGCAATCTATTTTCATCTATTTAAAGTATGTAGCGGTGGAGAAGTTTGTAAATGAGTCGGTGTACTTTCTTTATTCCATTAGTAGAGGCTTTTTCGGGTTGAACTCCGACCGTTCAGTAGTTTTTTCCGTAAGGATTTTCAAGTAAAAAATCGATTGTGTTTGCGTTGTGCTTTTGTGTGAATTTGGTACAATTGGTTTGTGCGATTATCTTCGGTCCTCACCATGTTCTATCGGTTTGAGGAACAGTTTTTCGCGTTCGTTCCCAACGGTTTTCTTATGTGCTTAGATACATATTGACTTGCTTTGAACTGTTTGTAATGAAACTATTTGTAAAGTCGATGGTGAAATAATTAATTGCAAGTCAAAATGCCCAAGGTTGTAGTGTACAGACTTAGTGTATATGATAAGCACTGAATGTGCACATAAATCTTATATTGTTGGGCACTTCAGGTTCACAAAGTTGTGGGTTTCAGCAAGAGGTGAAATTCTTAGGTTGACAGAGGGTGATGTCATTCTTATGAAAAAGGAGAGAAGTTCAAGAACATTTACTATTTGATAGGGCACATCCTTTTGGATGGTTCTGTTGAATATTTTGTTATGATTTCATTGATAATCTTATGGCTATATATAGCCTTACAATTCTCCTTATTACATTAAATCCTCTGTAGAATATCCTGTGGCATATTCTGACATACCAAATATACCAACAAGATATTCCAATAGACTTATTCTAATATACCAATACCAAATATACCAACACTCCCCTTCAAGATGGGCGAAAGATATTCACTAAGCCTATCTTGTCACATCTTTTAATCATGCTCACAAAGCTAAGTTCCTTGGTCAGTCCGTCTGCTATCTGATCCTTGGTTGGAACGTGGCCTAGCTCCAGTAGTCCACTATCCAACTTCTCCTTGATGAAGAACCTATCGATCTCGATGTGTTTGGTTCTGTCATGCTGTACTGGATTGTTGGCAATACTAATAGCTAACTGGTTGTCACACTATAGCTTCATCTTGGCTCCTTGATCCAGCTTCAGCTCTACCAGCAAATTCTTCAACCATAGCAGCTCTGCAACTCCCAAGGTCATAGCTCTGTACTCTGCTTCAGCTGTTGATCTGGCTACCACTGACTGCTTCTTACTCCTCCAAGAGACCAAGTTACCTCCTATGAATATGCAGTATCCCAAGGTAGATCTCCTGTTATTAGCACAGCTAGCCCAGTCATAATCACAGTAGCCCTCGATGCTCACGTGATTATTCTTCCTAAATATTTGTCCCTTCCCGGGGGCACCCTTCAAGTATCTCAGAATCTGGTACACTGCGTCCATATGACCCTTCTGTAGGTCATGCATGTAGTGGCTTACCACACTTACTACAAAACAGATATCAGGACAGGTGTGGCTCAAATAGATCAACTTGCCCACCAGTCTCTCTGGTATCTATCCCGGTCAATTGGTTCCCCAGCCTCAGCAGCCAGCTTTAACCTCTGATCTATCGGCATCGCTGCAGGTTTGCATCCCAATATTCCTATCTTTGTAAGAAGGTCCAGTGCATACTTCCTCCGGGAAAGAATAATCCCCTCTGCTTTTCGAGCAATCTCAATCCCAAGGAAGTACCGAAGAAGGACAAGGTCCTTCACCTCGAATTCCTTGCCATGCTTCCCCTTGAGTCGGGCGATCTCTTGCTCATCGTCTCCTGTGATAATCATATCGTCTACATATACCGTAAGCATGGTGATATGGCCTCTACTCCGACGGAAGAACACAGTATGATCAACATTGATCTGTCGATACCCCATTCCTATCATCGCCCTCCTGAATCTGTCAAACCACGCTCGAAGAGACTGCTTCAGTCCATAGAGGAACTTTTTTAACCTGTAGACCTTGTCCACTGTCTGATTGGTGCCGAATCCTGGTGGTATCTCCATGTACACCTCCTCCACTAGATCTCCATGAAGAAATGCATTCTCCACATCTAGTTGGTGTAGCTTCCATCCACCATTTGCTACCAGAGAAATCAGGGTCCTAACAGTGCTCATCTTCGCTACTAGGGCAAAGGTTTCATCATAGTCAATGCCATACGTCTGACTATATCCTTTTACCATCAATCGAGCTTTGTAGCGCTCAACCTATCCATCTGGATTATGCTTCATAGTAAAGACCTATTTGCATCCGACTGTTCTCTTCCCTTCTAGCAGTTTTACCAGCTCCTAAGTGTGGTTCTTCTCAAGAGCCCCCAACTCCTCGTGAATTGTCGCTTTTCACTTTGGATCATTCTTGACAACCTGCCAATTATTAGGTACAGTAATACTATCCAAAGACGCAATGAATGCTCGATGAGAAGAGGAGAGCTGATCATATGAAACAAACTGAGCAAGGTCCAAACCATATCTAACATGAGGATTTCCCGCATTGCTGCGAGTGGTCCTTCGTACTGATAATGGTATGGGAGGAGTAGGTGTAGGAGGAGTAGGAAGAATGATATCACCTGAAGGGGACTCTAGTGGTAGTGTAGGTGTCTCAGGAGTCGAGACGGACGCAGGTAAGAAACTTAGCACTGGCACTATAGGTACTGGTCAAGCAGTTTGCTTTCCTCTCGTACTGTAGGTAAGTATCTCCCCCTGAGCCGTGGGCCTAACACCTCTCATCTCCTCCCCCTGTTCCTCTTCACCTTCCAGCTCCTCCTCAACCGTGCCTCTATGCCATACTCCTAAATCGGTCATCAGGCTTTCACTAATCTCCCCCTCTTGCCTCATACTCTTAGTATCAGGTGAGTTGTTTGAGGTTCCCTCATGACGGAAGTATGGCTCATGCTCCCTGAAGTGAACATCCATGCTCACAAACTTCTTCTTCTCTACTGGGCTCCAGCACACATACCCCTTCTGAGTCGTCGAGTAGTCCACGAAGATGCACTTGACTGCTCTAGGATCAAGTTCTCCAACTGACGGTTTGTTGTCCTTTACAAAACACACGCAACCAAACATCTTCAGTGGGAGTATCTCACTATTATTTTCTGGCAATATTTCACATAGAGACTTCCATCCCAGTACATTCGAGGGCATCCTATTGATTATTTGAGTTGTTGTCAACACTGCATGTCCCCACAGACTTTGTGGGACATTCATATCGATCATCATGCTTCTTGCCACCTCTAGAAGGTGTTTATTCTTCCTTTCTGCTACTCCGTTTTGTGCTGGTGTGTATGCACAGGTGATCTGATGTTGTATCCCTTGGGCTGACAAGTATTCCGCAAGTGCTCTATTGGTATACTCTACCCATTGTCAGACCTCAGTACCTTCACCACTGCCTGAGTCTGGACATGTTTATGAAAGTCCCGAAAACAGGTAGATACATCACTCTGATTCTTCATCAAATACAACCAAGTGACACGAGAAGAGCAATCAATGAAGGAAACAAAATACTTGTAACCATTCATAGTAGTAATGCCGCATGGCCTCCAAACATCAGAATGTATTACATCAAAAACGGACGAGCTCCTATTACCCGTACTAGCATATAAGCTCCTAGTAAGTTTGCCTAAATCAGATGCATCATATACTAGTTTCTCCTTATTTGTTTTTTCATAAATAGCTGGATACAATTTACTTAAAATAGCAAAAGAGGAGTGTCCCAACCTTTTATGTTGGAGTATTAATGTATCCTCGGCACTCATCTTCAGTCTTCCTATTCCTGCCTTCTCTGTCATAGACATCAATGCTGAATCCAGCCCTTCTGGATCCAGGTACCACAGTTCCTCATGCCAAGTGCCAGTCCCAAGTCTTCGTCCCGTCTCTTTCTCCTGGAAGATCACCTTAGGAATATCAAAAAAGAATCCATTTTAGTTGGAGGATTATAGAACTGATGGAAAAAAGACTGACCGGAAAAGATGGAGCATGCAAAACATTAGATAATTTTACTGAAGCTGTATAATTTACATTACCCTTACCGACCACTGGCTGGAAAGTACCATCAGCTGTTTGAATGTTGTCTGTCGATGCTAGGTGAGTGTGGGAGGAGAACTCACTAGCATTCTCCGTCACATGCCGAGATGTCCTTCGAATCAATAATCCAGTTTGACGATTTAAGAGAAGACATAGATGCAAGGGCGAGTGAGTCGTCAGTACCTTCTGATGGATGGGCATACATGGCAGCGTTGCCTCCAACGAAGAATGAGGTGGACGTCTCCTCGGTTCCACTTCTCATGTCTCTATCGTTTGACGATCTCTTCTTCCTACTGAGTGCCTCCAGCATGCCCATCAGTGCATTATCCTCTTCAGTAAAGGTACCAACAGCTCCCTCATCCCCTTCTGCTACCAGCAGATTCGCTCGATAACCTCCTCGACCACCCCGTCGACCTCCACGACCACGGCCACGTCCTCCAAAAGGTCCACGTCCACCGAACTGTCCACGTCCACCACCTGGATCTCCCTCCTTAGGTGGTTTGGTGCAAGCATACCGATGATGTCCCATCTCCCCACAGTTGTAGCACTGCCAGTTGTGCTGCCAGGGCTCTCCCTTAGGTCCTGTATCGCTCGAACTGGTAGCCGCCAGTGCTGACTTTACTTCAGGAGGACCACATGTCCCTGCCTGCAGCTTGATGCGAGTTTTCTCCTGGATTATGGCCGAGATAGCCTACTCAAGGGTGGGGATCTTCGGTTGGGCTAGAAGTAGTGCTGTCCTCTGAACAAATACTGCAGCCAGCTGTAGAAGCATGAAAAATATAGGGTTCATGCGGATCACAATTTGCCGCATATGTACTTTGGGCCAAACAGGTCCGCATAAAGGAGAGCCACATGACAGATTCAACACCCTATGCGGTCTGTCGACAACCAGACTGATTCGAGCCGCAGAAGAAATAAATGCGGCCAAGTTGATCAGTTCGTCTGATAAAGTTGACAAATTCTGTCAAAACTGACAAAAATGACATCTCTGACACTCTGACAAAAAAAGATAAGACGTGAGACGTGAGCAGACAAAATGTCATGTCACCAAAAGCTGGGTTCATGCGCTTAGACATAGTTATGCGGCCAGAAGGAGTGTTACCCAAGCCGCATGAACCTTATGTGGCTCAAACATATACGGCCTCAGAGTCTCCAAACTTCATGCGGCCAAGGGTGACTGTAATCCAAGCCGCATGAACTTTATGCAGCTCGAAATACAGAATCTATGCGGCTTAAATGTCCTTAAGCTATATGCGGACTAAGGAAGATTGCGACTTAAGCCGCATGAGTCTTATGCGGCCCAACATGGCCGAAAACTGAGAGACTCATGCGGCTCGAAATGATTCCTATCCTGCGATAGGACACGTGGCAGGCTGACCAAGTCTCAACCACCCAGATTTGTTGCAACAAAATCCCAACAAATCGACAGCTGGCGGCCAAAGAGCGGGTCTTCACGTGCTGATTAGCCACGTGGCCACAGGCTATCTATACGGCTCAAAATACATATCACTATAAATAGCAGGGTGCCACACCCCTGCGAAAGGGTGGCAACCTTCGAAGGAAAATTTCTTCAAGAGCTAAAGACTGTGTCGGATAGTCCAAGGAGTAAGGCAGAGTTGATACACTTTTCCGAGCCTCCACCGCCACCTCCCAGAATCAAAAACTAAAAAATTGTACTTAGATTGTTTCCTAGGATTTCTTTGTAGGCTTTTCTTTGTACAAGCGAGTTTCCAATCAATTTCAGTGTTTCTATAATACCTGTCTTTGATATTTAAGGGCAAACACGATGGCGACTCTGCTGGGGACGTCCTTCTCCTCTGATGAGAAGCTGGTGACGCAATCTGACGCGTCCAAGCTCGGCTCTACGCAGCAAATGCTTGTGGTTCGTTTTGACCAACAAGCCTTCGAAGAAATGCTCTTTGAAGGGAGCGCCAGTCCGTCACAGAAGCGAGCCAACCCAAAGAGAACTCGCAGGACGTCGGCGCGCAAAACTGTTGCCCCCGACCAAGTTCTCGAAGAAGCTCCTTCTGCAGCCCAAGATGGTGATCGAAGCTCTCCTGCGGCTTTGCTTCCGACCGCAGAGGACTCCACTGTCCCCAAATCCAGCAAAGGAAAACACTACGATGCTGAGTTTTTGGGGGCACAAGGGAAATCCATGCAGACAAGGAAGAGGCCGCATAAGAGAAATGGGCAGTCTGTCCATGCGGCAGCCAACTCTGGCCGCAGGCAGACAACTCATGCCGCAGCCAACTCTGACCGCAGGAAGATGGCCTATGCGACAGCCAACTCTGGCCGCAGGAAGATAGTCCATGCGGCAGCCAACTCTGGCCGCAGGAAGATGGCCCATGCGGCAGCCAGCTCTGGCCACAGGAAGATAGCCCATGCGGCAGCCAATCCTGGCCTCAGACAGGATGTCTCATGCGGCCCTGTCAGAAGCTCTGTGTTCAACCGTCTCTCATGCGGGCCCGACTATATGTGGCCCATTGAGAATGTGGAATATTCCAATCAGGACTCTTCTTACTATGCGCCTTCAGGCGCTAAGTTGAAGAAGTCCAGGACAGTGCAGGCCCAACAAGCCCAATCAACTGTCCAAGCTACTGACCGTCAGCGGGCACCGTTAACTGTTATGCGGGCTCCTGATGGAAAGTTGTACAGAACCACCCGTGTCCAGTCCCCCAGGGCTAACGGACAGGGTGGGTCTTTAAAGTCTCCCTCCAACGATCGAGAGCAAGTGCTTTTACTAGTCTCGGATCTGGGAGCAAACATGATACCTACGCATCTATGTGCTCGGGATACCCGAGTCCACAAGTTTGATGCAAAGGTAGATCAGCCTGCTATCGACTTACGTGAGCTGATTACTCACAAACGCAAGGAGACAACCTTGGCATGCGATGAGTCTCTCTCGGGACGCCGTTGCACCCAAGTCATCATCCACTGCTGCTGCGACAAGTCGGCAACACCTGAAGATCGGCAGTCAGTTTTCCAACGACTGCAGCAGCCAGCACATGTCCGACAACAACTCAAGAAACAGGTGCAAATTCCGGGAGACGAGGAGTTTCCTTTCGCCTCCTGTAATTCAACTCAGAAGGTTCCTCCCGGCAAGGGAGGAAAGAAGACAGGCTCTTCCAGCCCGGCAATCTCGGCCAGTATTGCAAGGAAACTCTCATCAGGAGAGTTGCCGCCGACAACCACAGGGGGTGTCTATTTAGGTACTCGATCCAAAAAGAAGCTTCCAGCACCTAGGGGTGCATCTTCGGCCTCCTTGGGAGTAGATGAAGCTGGGGGTAGCAGTCCCCTCAATATATGCGACAACCCGGTGTACCAAGAGCATACACAGGGGGTAGAGATCCTCCAGAATTGCACAACAGATTTGGACTTCCCTGAGGGCCACCACCCTCGCCAAGACGATGCGGCTTCCTGCAAAGGGGGTAGCACCCCTTCCGAGTCCGAGGAAGATGACATTCTGACATTCCCCGACGATTTCTCTATACAAGGGTACGACACAGAGAGCACCTCTGCTACGATCCCTTCCACCTCTACCCACGTGAGGACAGTCTTTATGGCCGACGATGATCATGAAGCGCCTACTGACCGACAACGTCTAGAAGTACTTGAAGCCATGCTCCTGTCCTTGGTCAAGTCTGTAGACGAAATCAAAGCTGCCTTGCCAACTCAACCAGCAAGGACGCCCGGACAAACAAGCTTGGGACCCGCAGTCAACGCGGACTCCAACACAACCGCCCCTCCTTTGGGTGATGATCCTTTAGGAGCATCCGTTCCTTCATCTGCAGACGAAGCCAAAGAGGCGAGGAGGGAAGTCCAGGAGCTTTGAGCAATGTTCAATGCCCGAGACTCCTCTCGGGACCTCAGAATACGGCAGCCGTATCCCGTTGCATGGAGTGATGTGCCGTTTCCACCACGGTACAAGCCGTTTCATATCGATTCATATGACGGGAAGACCTCTGTTAGTCGGTACATGACTTACTTTGAGGTCACAACCGACCATTTGCCGCATAGTGACGCCATCCTCACACGATTATTCATCGGAGCATTGGAGGAGATCGCATTCGACTGGTACCGCAACCTTTCCGGCAACTGCATCCATTCTTTTGACGGCTTCAAGCACATGTTCCTGGAGAGATTCTACGAAGTGGGGCATGATGTGACGATGTCGTCTCTCATGGACGTCGTTCAGGGAGAGAGGGAGCTAACAAGGAACTATATCGAGCGGTTCCGCCAAACCGCAATGAGATTGCCCCAAGGCAATCCCGAGAGCTCCTTGATTGAAATCTGCCCAGAAGAAGTTGCTCCCCGCAATTAGCCTCTGGATGGGTGACGATCAATTCAGGGATTGGACGACCTTCATCATAAGTGCTACCAATGCAGAGGCAAAGTTGAAAAAGGCTCGCCAGCTGGGATTACACATCCTAGAGGGAGAGGATAAGGGCAAACGTCCTGGTTCCACCTCCAGCAACAACAACAGTGGCGGCACCTCTAATCGGGACAATAAAGACAAACAGGCCATGGTCGCTGATGCGACCCAGAAGCCCCAACAAAAACAGGCGGAAGGTCAGTGGCCCATGGTGAATTACTCATTTGAAGATAGTCATGTCAAGCCTATCTTCGTTATGCTCTTGCAAGGGGGTAGGATCCAGCTCCCTCCACCAAGGCGCGAGCCCCGAGCGGCAGAAATGGAGGACCCAAAATATTGTCACTTACACCGCTATGTCCATCATTCCACTCATGACTGTTTCCAATTAAAGCGGTACATCCAGAGTCTTATCGACTCCAAAGCTCTGTCGATAGATTTCGAAGAGGTTACTGTGGCGGCGAACATGGTGTCAATTCAGTTCGGCGACTTCCCTCCAACAAGCACTCCAGACGGGGTAATACCTGTCCCTCGGGCAACGATGGAGGTTACTAATCTTCCACCCGTCCGGAACCAGACATCTGGATTGGTACCTCTCACCACATCGCGAGGAGAGATCATGTGGGTGCATCCGGACTTAGTGCCCGAAGATACCCAGGCGGTATCTCCTACCAACGAGAAGAAGAGCAGGAAGTCTAGATCCTGCCACACAATTTCAGCCGAAGCTGGAGAAGCGGCAGCCGTTGTTACCCGGTCTGGGGCACAAGTCCAGCCCACACTGGGCAGCTCAGTCGAAGATCCTCAGCCGGCAACGTTGCCTCCCTCTGATGTTCCAAGGCCGTCTCAGCCTCCACCGGCGGATAAGTCCAAGCCAAAGGAAACCTGCTTCGACAGGCCACTCCGTAACGACGCACCTCAGGGGCTGGAGAGACCTTACAACTTTGACATATTAGTACAATTGGTTAATACGCCGGCAAAGTTGTCGTTATACGAGCTCCTAAGGCTCTCCAAGGATCTTCGTGTCGCATTGAGCGAAGCACTCCAAAATACTGACGCCTACTTAGCCCAGGTCAAGCCTCCAGGGGAAGACTTGTCAGCAGATCTACAGGGCAGCGATGGCACAGATACAATGTCCAACATCATATTTTTTCCACAGGACATGTTGATCAAGACCAACATGCACGATCGCCCCTTGTACTACACTGGATACATAGGCAACATCAAGGTGGATCGGATGCATATCGACCCTGGCTCATCGATAAGCATCATCCCGAAAAGCTTACTTCAAGTCCTGGGCATCCCTATGCACCGCCTAGCGGCGACCAACACTGCCATTAGCGGTTTTAACTCGAGAATGAGCTATCCCCTAGGGAAGATCCGCTTGAAATGTCAGATTGGTGACCTGAAAACGGAGGTTACCTGCTATGTCATAGAGCAGACACGTCCTACAACATCCTCCTGGGGCGTCCATGGATACACGACTACGTGATCGTGCCATCCACACTTCACCAGTACTTCAAGTATGTCAGTAAGCATGGCTTCGTGAAGACTGAATTCGCCGACATCGATCCCTTCAAAGGGGTTGAATCTTATTACACTTCGGAGGCTTGTCTATATGACGAATCCAAGAAACACATAACTGACGAATTGGAGGCCATCACAGGGCCAGAGGAACCCTTGAGAATTCATCTTCAGGCCCGTAAACCAGGCAAAGCCGCACCCCTTGTCGCAACTTTGCATAAAGAGGTGCCCGGTTCTCTCGTCCAAGCTGCGCAGTCGGAACCAATGGTCATTCGACTCCCAAAGCCAAGAGCCAAAGCCCGTCATAGGGCCGATGGTGATCCAGTTGCCAAAATCCAATCAAAGGCGACCGGAAGATGCGAGGCCCTCTGTGACGCTGATGGTGATCCGATTGCCAAAATCTGCTCAAAGGCAACCGGAAGACACAAAGTCCCTTGTCGAGCCAATTATCATCCGTCATCCCAAGACGAGCCGGCAACCAAGTGCCGATCCGACACACTCAGGCAAGCCAATGTCACAAGCTCAACCCTTGGTGGTCAAGTTGCCCAAGACAGCCACCCGATCTTTGGACTCGCAGGGGGTAGCCGAAGAGGACGTAGAACTCGCCAAGTACCTGGTGGCACAGACGGATAGCCCCTCTCCTGATGATGTAATCCCTGTTGACAAAATTCCTTATTTTATCAATAAGAGTCTGCCATTGAACTATCATGAGTGTAATAAACTCAATCTGATGTATATTGTGGGACTCGGTCGGGACATTAACCTGCACACACAGGTGACAACCGTCCATACCGCAAACCGACTTGCTCCTATTAAAGATACATACTTCCTAGTCCCAGGCAGAAGAGAAGGGGATCACACAATCATCTTTGGCCGAAAAGAAGGTCCTCAACCCTTCATGCCTCGAGAGTTTGATCTCGAACCCGATACTGCAAGGCTACCACTCTACCTGTATAGTCCTCAGGCCAAGTACTTCATGCAAAAGCAGGGATATGCCATGGAGGCTACCCCAGGTCTGAATTACGACCGCGGTCGGCGATCGCCTCTGCAGCTCTCAACTCCGTCTGGGAAACCTCGGGATTATTACGGCAAATCCAGACACGGCCTCGGGTATGTTACACCAGCAACAACGCCCGGGAGTTCCGATGAAGAATGCGAGTGGCACTCTCATTCGTCCGAGTCACCCACTTACGACTCCGATGGCAGCATTGGAGATATATTCAGACATACATTATCTGTCAACATGACATCCACTGATATCGAAGAAGAAGGCGAAGATCTACTCGAACCACTTGAGTTGGAGCCGTGGGTCCAGAACTAGATGCACAATGGGAGAAACACTTTGAACTTCGTGATCCTCCCACTGAAGACGAGGTCATGCAAGTTAACCTCAGTGATGAATCCTCTCCAAAGCCAATCTTCGTCAGTAAAAGCCTGACAGACAGCGAGTGGGAGTAATTGTTGCAACTCGTCAGAGAATACATTGACGTCTTTGTCTGGAGCTATGAAGACATGCCAGGATTAAATTCCGAGATCGCACTTCATAAGCTCAACATTTACTCGGACGCAAAACCAGTCAAACAACAGCAGCGGCGGTTTCGTCCAGACATCATGAACTTCATTGAAGCAGAAGTAAACAAGCTTATAGCTAGCGGTTTCATCCGTGAAGAGCAGCACCCAGACTGGGTAGCCAACATAGTACCAGTTATCAAGAAGAACGGAAAGATCCGGATTTGCATCGATTTCCATAATCTGAATGCGGCATGCCCTAAGGATGAATTCCCTCTTCCGATCACCAACATAATGATCGATAATACGTGTGGCTTCGAGCGCATGTCCTTTATGGATGGCTTTTCAGGATACAATCAAATCAAAATGTCTCCTGATGACGAGAAGCATACGTCATTCCGAACACCGATCGGCGTGTATTGTTATACGGTCATATCCTTCGGCCTGAAGAACGCCGGTGCTACATATCAACGTGCCATGAGCGTCATCTTCAGAGATCATTTGCGCAAGACGGTGGAGTGTTACGTTGACGACATCGCCGTCAAAAGCCACTCCAAAAATGATCACTTACATAATTTGAGAACAGTGTTCGACCTCATGCGAGCGCACAACCTGAAGATGAATCCTACCAAGTCTTTCCTGGGCGTGTCCAGCGGGAAGTTCTTGGGCTTTGTCATTACTTCCCGAGGCATTCACATAGATTCCGATAAAACAAAAGCAATCCTGGAGATGAGTCCACCGAGAAACCTCCGTGAACTCCGCGGCCTTCAGGGAAGACTAGCCTATATCAGGAGGTTTATATCTAACCTCTCAGGGCGATGTCAACCCTTCACTCAACTCATGAGGAAAGGTGTCTCTTTCGTATGGAACGAGGAATTTCAGCGTGCCTTTGATGACATTAAGGAGTACCTGACGAATCCGCTAGTTCTGGTAGCTCCGGTCGCCGGAAAGCCCTTCCTACTCTATGTACGGGCGATGGAACACTCCCTTGGTGCTTTGCTAGCACAGAATAATGAAGCGGGACATGAACAAGCCATTTACTATCTCAGTCAGATGATGGTAGGACCGGAACATAGGTACACCGCCGTAGAGAAGGGGTGCCTTACCCTAGTGTTCGCCATTCAGAAAACACGACACTCTGTGACAGGGCAGACCATCCATGTTGTTTCACGAGTTAATCCTCTCAGGGTTCTCATGACCAAGCCAGGCGCACTCAGTTCTCGTCTAGCCACCTGGGCGATACTATTATCCCCATACGACATAGTTTTTGTTCCGCAGAAGGCTGTCAAAGGACAAGCCTTGGCCGACTTCTTAGCAGCCCATCCAGGCTCAGAAACAGCCAGAATTTATGAAGAAATCTCCGACGAAGTCGTCGCCTCAAACATGACTTCGCATGACGCCATTTGGCGAATGTTCTTTGACGGTATTTCAAGAACGGGGCCACAAGGTGATATCGTCGCTGGAGTCGGGGTAGTATTAATTTCTCTCTCTGGGTTGGTCAATCGGGCATATTCTCTTACAGAATCCTGTTCAAACAACGTAGCCGAATATAACGCTTTAGTCATCGAACTCCAACTCACAAAAAAGTGGGGATCAAGTACCTGGAAGCATATGGCGACTCGCAGTTGGTTGTTAACCAGATCCGAGGTTCCCAACGAGGACCTGATTCCCTAATATCAGACAGCAATTGCTATCATTGCAACAAAAGGGTTCTTTATAGAGCATGTTCCTAGGCTCCAAAATATCGAAGCCGATGCCCTAGCAGGCCTCGCAGCTTCCTTAGCACTTTCAAATGATACTCATCATCTAGTCGACGTAATAGGCCATGAGCTGGTCTGTCCCAAGAATAATGTTCAACTGGGTACGAGTTACTCCGTCCAGATAACCAACGACATACAAGACTGGAGACGTCCGTTCATCGACTTTGCAGTCTACGAAATTCTGCCGAAAAATGTGAAGGAAGCAACTTCAATCAGAAGGCGCTCTCAGATTCTTCTATGATACAGAAACGAAAATATTATATCGTCGATCCTACGATGGGCTACTGTTAAGATGTCTGTCAAATGCAGAAGCCAAAGAAACCTTACGCGAGGCTCACGATGGCGCTTGCGGGGCTCACCAACCTGGCCCGAAATTGCAGGATCGTCTCCGCCGGATGGGTTATTACTGGCCCACAATGGTAGCAGATGCAGTTGATTATGCAAAGAAGTGTGAGGCTTGCCAGATCTATGCAGATTTCATACATCTGCCATCCGAATTCTTGCACCCGACAGTGGCCTCTTGGCCATTTGAAGCATGGGGAATGGGCATCATTGGGCCAATCACCCCACCATCGTCTAGGGGGCATCGGTTCATACTTGCAATCACCGATTACTTCTCCAAATGGGCGGAAGCTGTTCCGCTTGCAGAGGTGAAGACATCGAACGTGATTAGCTTCATAAAACATCACGTCATCTACCGTTTTGGACTATCCCGGAGGATTATTCACGACAATGGTCCGCAGTTCGCAAGTCACGCTTTCTGTCGATTTTGTGATAAGAATCGGATTCAGAACATGGCCTCGACGGCATATAACCTATCGGCTAATGGTCTGGCTGAAGCCTTCAACAATATCATAATCAAGCTCCTCAAAAAGTTCGTATCTCCAAACAAATGCGACCGGAATGAAAAGCTTGGCGAGTGCTTATGGGCGTATCGCACTACGATTCGGACGGCTACATGAAATACACCGTTCTCCTTGGTTTACGGAAGCGAGGCAGTTCTCCCATTGGAGACTCAGATCCCCTCGCTTCGTGTGGCCCTTACCTTTCGGTTAACGTCGAACGATAACTACCGCTGACAGCTACAAGAATTGGAAGCATTAGATGAGAAACGTTTGCAAGCTCAACAAAGCATCGAGCTCTATCAAGCACGCATCTCTCGAGCCTTCAACAAGAAAGTTAAACAGAGAATATTCCAAGTCGGCGATCTCGTCTTAGCCGTTCGTCGACCAATGGTCATGACTCATAAGACCCCCGGCAAATTCCAGCCTAAATGGGAGGGTCCGTTCATCATCGAGACCGTATTCTCCAACGACGCGTGCCGTCTCGCAAAACAAAATAGAGACTTGCTCATGATGCCCATCAACGGCAAGTTCCTCAAGAAATATGTCTAAACGACATCTTCCAACTCTCTCTCAGATTGTGAGTTATGTACCCTCTGGTATCGCTGAACTTATACTCTGACCTCAAATCTCTCAGATTGTTGAGTTATGTACCCTCAGGTACCACTGAACTTACTCTCTGACTGCTCCGAGTGGATTCATATCTCATCTTCTGGTCATACCTCTGAACTTCCACACTAAATGCTTTTTTCCACCAGAGTTTGTCTCAAAATCTATTACTCGCACCACCAGTGCACAAAAAGGGTAATAGGTCCACAAAATGTCCCAACGGAAAAAAAAACCACGTCCATATTACCTCTGAGTTGTTTTTCCGTCCATCACAAACAAACCATCCAATACATAGAACTTCCACGTTGATAGTACCTCTGAGTTGTTCTGTATATCCCCATTAGGCCCACTCCTACCACGTCCTCAATACCTCTGAGTAGGGAGGCTCTACTTTAGACCCATATTTACCACGTCCTCATTATATCTGAGTAAATATGTTGGTTTTCTCTCCACTTATTATCAGCACTCGCATCGCCAGTACACAAAAAGGGTAATAAGTCCATAAAAGTTATCCTAATCTATTACTCGCACCATCGGTGTACCATAGAGTAGTAGGTCCACAAAATATTATTCAAATATATTTGTTCATATTTCCAGATGCACAAAAGGGCAACAGGTCCACAAAAAATCCCCCAGTGGGATGTCCTTTATCAAACACAAATGTTGTATTAGACCCTCTGGTACAAGCACCACCAAATACTGCAAATAAAGAATGGAGTGAATGTATTCTGTTTATTCAAAATCAGTTACATTCATAGGACTACACCTCCAGTAAAGGATTACACTGAAGTCCAAAAGAAGCAAAACACAAACTACAGCTAAAGACAGGCAGAAACACAAAGACAAATACGAACGTTTTTTTTTCCTCATATTCCCGAAAATAGCAATTACATGGCAACCCACGGATCCCTACAGTCAAGGATCATAGTTGTGTTGAGGCATATACCATTCCCTTAGCCATTTCGCATACGAAAGATCTATTTGATTGAGGTCTTCGGCGGGGACAGGAGAGTCAGAACTCCCAGTGTTATTGCCCTCAGACTTGGGCTCCTCCTTTACATCAGCTTCAATCTTAGGAGTAATTCCCTCCCCGATAGACGCCAGCTCTTCCTTTACCTCAACTTTTGGTATCATCTCCTCCTTAACAAACGATGACTCTTGTTTGATGAAAGGAGGCAGCATTTCCTCCTTCACAATGGTCTCAGCCTTCAGCATGGATGCTGCAAAAAAATCAAAGAAAGAAGATAGTCATACAAAGACAAAGTGGAAGGGCTCCTTTCAGCTATGCGGACTAGCCAAATAGAACTCATGCGGCTCAGTCATGAGACACTTATGCGGCTCAGTCATGAAGTGCTCATGCGGCTCAGTCATGAGGCACTTATGCGGCTCAGTCATGAAGTGTTCATGCGGATCAGTCTTGGGGCACTTATGCGGTTCAGGTTCGAATGTGTAGTGCTTATGCGGCTCAGCCCATGCGGCCCTATCATACAGAACACATGCGGTCCAAAAGAGATAGAGTACGCATCGACCAGGCTTAAAGCACAGAGGCGATATATGACAGGCCCGCGCATATAATATGCGATATGGCCATTCAAAATTTCAGTCGTCGTCTTCCCACCGTCCTTACCCTTGATAGGGGGTTGCACGTCGGGATGAATGAAAGAAGAGTCTGCCGCCCTCGATGGAGAGGCAAGTCCCTTCCCTTTGGCCGCAGCACCAGTCGACTTAGAAACTTTTAGAGCCATGACTAAATGGAGACAGAAAGATGAAGACGAAGGAGAAGAAGGTGAAAGAGAAAAATCTCTCCGAATGACCCCTATTTATAGAGTTTCTGAAGAGTGCCTCTTCGATTCTCGAGATCATTAAAGATAATAATGACGTTTGGGGACTTTATCCCTAGTAACCGTCAGCTTTAGCTTGAAGAGTGTCTCTTCGATTCTCGAGATCATTAAAGATAATGACGACGTTTGGGGACTTTATCCCTAGTAACCGTCGGCTTTATCTCGAAAAGAGATCCACAAACGAATCAAGAAATTAAATGCAGCCGTGACAGCTGGCAGGCTGGATGGGGTCTCTCTGCTGCTCAAGATTTTCCTGCGGCTTGAAATTTTCTTGCGGCTCAAGATCTCCCTGCGACCAAAGGTCTCACCTGACTTAAAGACTCCCTGCGGCTTGACATATCTCCATGCTTCTTATTCAAAGTATTCCAAATTTGCAATTTGAAAACTTTGAAGGGGGTCTTGTAGAAGCATAGAAAATATGGGGTTCATGCGGATCACAATTTGCCGCATATGTACTTTGGGCCAAACAGGTCCGCATAAAGGAGAGCCGCATGACAGATTCAACACCCTATGCGGCCCGTCGACGACCAGACTGATTCGAGCCGCCGAAGAAAGATATACGGCCAAGTTGATCAGTTCGTCTGATAAAGTTGATAAATTCTGTCAAAACTGACAAAAATGACAGCTCTGACACTCTGACAAAAAAAGGTGAGACGTGAGCAGACAAAATGTCATGTCACCAAAAGCAAGGTTCATGCGCTTAGACATAGTCATGCGGTCAGAAGGAGTGTTACCCAAGCCGCATGAACCTTATGCGGCTCAAACATATACGACCTCAAAGTCTCCAAACTTCATGCGGCCAAGGGTGACTGTAACCCAAGCCGCATGAGCTTTATGCGGCCCAAAATACAAAATCTATGCGGCTTAAAACACCTTAAGCTATATGCGGACTAGGGAAGATTGTGACTTAAGCCGCATGAGTCTTATGCGGCCCAACATGGCCGAAAACTGAGAGACTCATGCGGCTCGAAATGATTCCTATCCTGCGATAGGACACGTGGCAAGCTGACCAAGTTTCAACCACCCATATTTGCTGCAACAAAATCCAACAAATCGACAGCTGGCGGCCAAAGAGCGGGTCTTCACGTGCTGATTAGCCACGTGGCCACATGCCATCTATGCGGCTCAAAATACATATCACTATAAATAGCAAGGTGTCACACCCTGCAAAAGGCTGGCAACCTTCGAAGGACAATTTCTTCAAGAGCTAAAGACTGCGTCGGATAGTCCAAGGAGTAAGGCAGAGTTGATACACTTTTCCGAGCCTCCACCGTCACCCCCGAGAATCAAAAACTAAACAATTGTACTTAGATTGTTTCCTAGGATTTCTTTCTAGGCTTTTCTTTGTACAAGCGAGTTTGTAATCAATTTCAGTGTTTCTGTAATACCTGTCTTTGATATTTAATGGCAAACACCAGCCCTTTAAGGAACTTCATTGTTCTCTCCTGCAGACATACCTGTCTCTCCATACACTTCGAGTCCCTGCAGCTCGTCCGATCTAATTAGTGATCGTAATCCAACCACAGATGCTCCAACTCTGTGGCATACTCCTGCACCGTTTTTCTCTGTGTACGGTGTCGTCGATCTCTCCCTTGATCTGGAAAACTCGTAAGTTGTTTCCTACACCATCGTAGGTCCTCAATTTCTCTTATACGTTCTTCACCATCTCAATGCCATCCACTGTGACGGTGATCGATTGGACTAAAGAATTGAGAAGCCAATTGTAGATCACCATATGAGTGGACTTCCACTCGTCGCATCCTACCGAGTCCTCATCCGGCTCTGTCGTCCCTCCTGACAGGAATCCCTCCAGATTCTTTGCTGCGAGGGTTCTCTTCACCCGCTGTGACCAACTCAGGTAGGTAGCTGGTCCATCAAGCTGCAGATCGATAGAGGGAAGCTCCAACTTCGTAGATGTTCGTGTCATGCTCTCACCAGCCGACAGTTTTATCAGCTTCATCAATGTTGCAACCTTCGCAGGGTCCAGCTTCTTGATAATCTCCTCCATCAATCCTCCTCTTTTCCGATCACCTCACACTCGTTCTACAATTCACGCTCGTCCTCTTCGTCCTCTCCTAGATCCGATCATGTCTCTCTCCTATCGGATCTAGGCCTTCAACGTCCGAAACGACCCCGCGGGAGACTTCGAAAATCGTGGCTTCGCGGTGGGTGGGGGGCGGTGGGCCGACTGACAGGTGAGTGGACGTCGTCGGACAGGTTATTCCGAGCAGCGGCTGTCGCGAGCAGCAGCAACGGCAACAACTGCGCGCGTGCGGCAGAGGTGCTCGCGGAGCAGCGGCCGGTTCGCTCGCGAGGTGGTCAGCGTGCGGCGGTGCAGCAACTGGTGGCTGCGAGGTCGATGTGCGGCGGGGGGCGGCGTGCAGCGGCCGGTGGCGGCGGTGGCTGTGGTTGTGCGGATGGTGATGGCGGTGACGAGTGGGTTAGGGTCTTGGTGGCTTTGATACCATGTTGAATTTTTTTTGTATGATTTCATTGATAATCTCATGGCTATATATAGCCTTACAATCCTCCTCATTACATTAAATTTTCTGTGGAATATTCTGTCACATATTATGACATACCAAATAAACCAACATGATATTCCAATATACTTATTCTAATATACCAATACCAAATATACCAACAGGTTCTCCTACCAATTTTATAGGGATATAGCTAATTTTTGGATTGCACGTTTATAGTTGATCATCCTTTTGTTATTCGAGGATAAGTCAAAGTTTGCTATTAGTCCAAGTAGGATGATCATGATTTCAAATTACCTTAACATTGGGGATGCTCCGTAGATGAAGAGTGAATTCTCTCAAGTTTGATATCCAATAGCGACTAGCCGGCGCTCACAAGATGGAAATTGCTGTTTGAAGATTGAAGGTTACTAGGTGTTTGTCTTGTAGATTGAAAATTATGGCTCAGAGTGGTGATTGTTAGGTATTGGTCATATCTCCAAGCAAATAATAGTCACCAGAAATATTTCGATCACATGAACCAAATTGATCATGTGAGATATTGTGGGAATTTCTCTAAAATATGTGTGAACGGTTAACCTTAAGGACCATTCAACCGGTCTGTGCCACAATTTGAAGCGGGCTGGATTTTGCTTGGGTTCCAACTTCCATGGCTATATTGCACAAATATGGAAAAAAGAGGTTTGCAGATATATTATCTTCGTATTGGTGTTATCAGGAAAAATAGACTACTAGTTTTATGTCTATATGAAATGTCCATATATTTTATCCATATCCGTATCGGTATTCGTGTCTGGATTATTGCAAGATACTTTCCAAGTTTAGGTCCACCGAACGTCCTACATATATAAAGGAAGTACAGTTCCTTTGCGACTCCCAGAGCACATTCAGTGTTGACATCCAATTAAAATTAAGAAACTAAGGAAAAAAAGAGATTGAAAAAGTGTCATTCGTTTTCTTTTTCGGTGTACTCTTTAGGGCTTTGTAGGGTTCTAGTGCTTTTTCTCTTTTATATTGGGGGTCGTGAAGGTATTAGAAATTATATGAAGTTATTGTAACTCTTGTTTTTAATAGAGGTCTCCCTCATCTGGTAGGTTTTTCCGGTTAGGATTTTCTGATTTATCCTTGTATACTTTTGTCTCTATTTCATTCTTTGTTTTCTTTTACAAGAACCATCCAATGGTATGTTAATGTTCTTAGGAGCTATTCATTAGCCTTTATAACCTTCAAATACTTCATTGTTTTCAAATATAGGAGTTGCTTAGGTGCTATTTCTTAATTCATGAATTGTGCATAGTCTGTTGGTGTTTTTGCCTTTAGACTAGAAAATATAGTCCCATATCGGCTACACCAAATGATGAGTATCTCAATATAATGCATTGCTTGTGTTAAGGTGTGCACATGAGGTGTGGTGGGGCACAAGTGTATACTATGTGGGAGTATTTTCCTAGAAGGAAAAATGATTAATTCTAACAAAGATGCAAGTTGATTTTTGTTTATCGGATTCGGACTCGGACTCGGACTCCAGGATGCCTCGTGCATGCACGGGCGTGTGTTCGGGGGGGGGGGGGGGGGGGGGGGGGTAGGCGTGGACTGGTACTCGACTATGTTGATTGTGGGATGATGTAAAATATCAAACTCTATTTTAGAGTATTTGTATTTTAGTCTCACATCAGATAGGATAAATGGTGAAGTCTCACTCCGCTCTATAAATAAAGCCCCCTGGCCTCCTTTCTAAGATGCACCAAAGAAGAGAGTTAGGGAGTCCGTAAAGTTCATGGAGTCCGTTCAAGTCACAAAAAGTTGACTGACGAGCGTTCCAGAAGTTCTCTAAGAACTTGCTGGTTCCTGGAAGCGGATCGTATAAAGGCGAATCTTGCTTTGAGCAACGGTGATCTGTTCACCCCAACAAAGCTGTATTTCTCTTTCTTCTTTCCTTCTCTTCTCCTTTGATCTTATCAGAAACCACTTGTGCTTCTCAGATCTAATCAGAAATCACTTGTGGGCTTTCGTCGCTGCTGCTACGAAATTAATTTGTGCCTTCTTCGAAGTGTAATATTTGATTTCGTCTCTCTGAATCCTCCGGGATTTCAGTTGTGCACCTTCTTCGAAGTGTTGCCGAATTACTCTGTCGACTCACATTCTTCCATCTAAGATCTGTTTCGGAAATAACAATCTCAAAGCAAGACTTAGATCCGATGGAGAACAACCGTGCAAACCTTTTCGACACAAGTGTTAACAAACTTGAGAAGTTTGACGGGGAGCATTACAACGTCTGGAAGAGAAAAGTCAGCCTTAATCTTCAACTCGTGAGCGTAGACTACGTGTTGACAGATCATGAGCCTTTAATTCCAGAAGGTAAAAATGCTCGAAGGGTCGCTGAGGCCACTGTTCTACAATCCAAGTGGAGGAGAGATAACAACCTTTGCAAGTTGCTTATCTTAAACTCTATGGAGGACTCTCTGGCAGAGTCATATAGCAAGGCAGTCCATGCTAAGGACGTCTGGGAGTCTGTAAAGAATCTCTACAAGGCAGATGAGAACATGAACAAGATCCACGTGACTGAAAAAGTCTAGAAGATGCGATTTGAGGACGACAAGACGATGTTGCCTCAAGTCAAAGAATTTCTCAAGTTATGTCAGAAACTTGAGGATGATGGCATGCCCTTAGTCGATGCATTTGTCGTCGGGGGCATTGTCGCCAAGCTCCCACCTGGGTGGAGCAATTTCATCGCGGACATGCACCGCAAGAAGATGGATGTGGATCTTCAACGCCTCTTGCACTGGATTCATGTTGAAGACGAGCTGAGGGCTCAAATCAAAATGGACACATTGTCCAAACAGGTGGCTGAGGCCAATCTGGTGCAAGCTGGAGACTCCAGAAGGAGACAAAAGGCTCCTTACAACAAAAAGAGGGACGTTCACCAATTGAAGGTGAAGTCGGCTCAGTTCAAGCCAAAGTCCAAAGCACATGGGACTTGTTTCAACTGTGGCAAGAAAGGCCACTGGAGGAAAGACTGCAAGGAAAAATCCAAACAGAAAGAGCAAGGTGAGGCTAACTTTGTTGCTATGATTGCGCAGGTTAACTCAGCCAATGTTGACACAGATTGGTGCATAGACACTGGGGCATCATGCCATGTTTGCTCAAAGGAGTGGTTCACCACATATAAGCCTATATTTGAGAAGGTTATGGTGGCGAACCAGACACAAGCTGAAGTGAAGGAGATCAGGACGGTGGTACTGCGACTGACTTCGGGGAAGTTGCTGACGCTTCAGGAGGTGAAGCATGTACCAGCTATAGCCAAGAACCTGGTCTCAGGAAGTCTTCTCTGCAACGCAGGCTTGAGAATGGACATTAACGCTGGTCAGGTGATTATGTCTTATAAAGGAACATACTTCGGAAAGGCTTATTGTACCGAAGGGATGTTCAAACTTCAACTTGTAACTCAGTTGAGATGATAAATACAATCTCTATTTCTGATTATTCTCTTGAGTTGTGGCATAATAGACTAGGACATGTTCATTGTAAAGAATAAACAAGATATCTAGTCTATGACTTATCTCTAAATGTGGGTGTAAGGATTTGGAGAAGTGTGAGGTCTGTGCACAGACGAAGATCACCAGAAAATCGTTCAAACGGGTAAATCGAAGTACAGATCTTCTGGAGTTGGTACACTCAGATATCTGTGACTTCAAATAGTTCTCCACAAAGGCCGGGATGAAGTATTTCATTACTTTCATCGACGATTTCTCAAAGTACGCATTCGTGTATCTGCTCAAGTCTAAAGATGAAGCGTTTAAAAAATTTAAGGACTTCAAGGCTGAAGCCGAACGTCAAACTGGACAACTCAAGTGACTCAAAAGTGATCGAAGTGGAGAGTATATGTCTCATGAATTCGCATCGTTCTGCAGAGAACATGGAATTGTTAATGAGACGACTGCTCCATACTTTCCTCAATCAAATAGTGTTGCAGAAAGGAAGAACAGAACGTTAACAGAGATGATGAACTCAATGATATTGACTGGGTCTTCCAAATTGCTTCTGGGGCGAAGCAGTGCTTACGGCTACTTTCATTATGAATAGAGTACCGTATGCAACTTCCGATATCACTCATGAACTCTGGTTCAAGGTCAGACCCAACTTGAATGTTATTCGAGTGTGGGGTGTCTCGCGTATATGAAGCTTCCGAATTTGAAGATTCAGAAGCTAGGTACAAGGACTACGAAGACAATCTTCCTGGATTATGCCAATAAGAGTGATGCTCGGAGGTTCCTTGATATTGAATCTAATCATATCATTGAGTCTCCCGATGCATAATTCTTTGAAAATAAATTTGCAAGGCACAAGAACATTGTTTTCGCAGATATTCCGGAGAATAGTGTGAGTGCATAGGAGGCTGAAGCTCCTTACAGAGATGTAATCCAAGAAGAAGTTGCAAGAACAACTATTGAACCAGAACTCATAGTACCTGTGTCTAAGCGAATGAGGAGACAGAAGGATTCGGAGAGGATTTTGTCACCTATCATGTGGAAGCAGATCCGCTTACCTATGATGAGGCTATGAAGACCAGAGATGCTGTCCTCTAGAAGGAGGCTATTAATGATGAGTATGACTCGATAACCTCCAACAACACGTAGGTGTTGGTCGATCTACCTGAAGGAGCAAAACCAATCGGATGTAAATGGATCTTCAAGAAGAAGATGAAAGCCGATGGAACTGTTGATACGTTCAAGGCTAGGTTGGTAGCCAAGGGGTTTTCTCAGAAGCAGAGGATTGATTACTTTGACACTTATGCTCCAGTAACACGGATGGCGACCATCAGGATGTTGATTGCTCTAAGTGCAATTCACAAGCTAGTTATTCATCAGATGGATGTCAAGACTGCTTTCCTAAATGGTGAGTTGACTGAAGAGATTTACATGCAACAGCCAGAAGGATTCGTCGTTAAGGGCCTCGAAGACAGTCTGTAAGTTGGTGAAATCTTTGTATGGTCTGAAGCAAGCTCCCAATATGTGGCATGAGAAGTTTGATAACGTCATAAAATCAAACGGCTACAGGGTCAGCGAGACGGACAAATATGTATACACAAAGTTGGCTGACGGGAGATGAGTTGTCGTTTGTCTGTACGAGGACGACATGCTGATCTTGGGTACAGATCTAGCAAGTATCACTGAGACAAAGAAGTTCCTCTCGTCTAAGTTCAGCATGAAGGACTTAGGGAAAGTTGATGTTATCCCAGGGATAAAGATCATCCGGACGGATACTAGAGTGGCATTGTCACAATCTCATTACATTGAGAAGATGCTCACACGCTATGGGTATCAGGATCTTTCAGGGATAGATACGCCGTATCGGTGTGACAAGAAGCTAAAGCCAAATCCAAGGAAAAGCGTCAGACAGTTGGAGTACTCAAGCGTCATCGGGAGTTTGATGTATGCGACTATTGCCACAAGGCCTGACATAGCTTTTGCCGTGGGGATGCTGAGTCGGTTCACGAGCAATCCAGGTGTGGAGCACTGGAAAGCTGTGAAGAAAGTTATGAGATATCTCAAAAGAACTCAGAAATATGAATTGCACTACTGCGGAGATCCAACAGTAGTAGAAGACTTCAGTGATGCAAGCTAGTGCTCAGTAGAGAGTGAAAGGCCCACAGGAGGATACGTATTCTCAATGGGTGGAGCTGCTATCGTGGAGGTCGAAGAAACAGTCTATACTCTCACACTCGTCTATGGAATCCGAGTTTTATGCACTAGCAGCTGCAACAGATGAAGCAGAATGGCTTCGGGAGCTCATATATCTTCCTATGGTTGGTGCACATTCTGACAGTACCGATTTACTGCGACAACCAGACGACTGCAGCGGTGGTATCAAGTGACCTCTTCAATGGCAAGAAGATGACTGTGCGACTAAGGCACATGTCGGTGAATGATCTTATTAAAAGATGAGTTATTGTCGTGGTGGATGTTCGGAGCTTGGAGAATCTGGTAGATCCGTTCACCAAAGGTCTCAAGCTCCAGCTGGTTGAAGACACAGCATGTAAAATGGGCTTAAAGACACTCTGATATTGTGCCTTTGTAATTCTACTATAAAGTTTTATCCTATTAGTTCAAAGAAAAATCTACTAGGCATCTAGTTTTTAGTTCAAAGAAGGATCATTGACTGAAAGAATATCAGGAACAGTGGATAAACCTTTGGAATTACGGGGTAACTGACCCAGAACTACTGTTAACAGTAGGTAATCCTTGGGAAATGCGTGGTTACGGGCCCAGAACAACTGTTGTCTACTGTTTGTTCTTTGTATAGAACAAAGTCCTGTGAGAGGATGGCTTGGAAGCCTTAATGAGTTCTCGGGCATTTGGGATGTCCGGCGTGCTTTACAGGAAGCACGGGTAGCACATCACTACAAATGAGTGTAGTACTCAATGCTACAGTGGGTGACACCACATGAGGTACCTAGTAAGGATAAAGCATCGGCTTCGGGCCAAGTCACAGTGGCGTAGCACCACACATAGGCAAGAGGGCCTAATGATGTAGAATGAAGAGTGGTAGGCAGCACTACAAAGAGGATGGGCCTCATGTTACAGTGGTGTGACACCACATGAGGCAGTGCCTCGACTTTGCAAGCCATGTCACGGCGGCGTAATACCGCAAGGAAGCGAAAGGATTCATGCTGGGTAGTTTGGCACTACAAAGAGGCTGGGCCTAATGCTACAGTGGTATGACACCACATGAGGCATTGCCTCGGCTTCGGGCCATGTCATAGCGGTATAGCACCGCAAGGAAGCGAAAGGCTTTATGCCAAGACTCTTTAAAAGAACTCATCTAGAGTGTATGGATAGAGATGTAGGCCGTCTCTTGAGGGAAACTTTGTAGACATCCAATATACATACACCGAAAACAGGCTGGCACAAGGTCTTTAATGTGCAGCCAGAAGCACAATTGATGTCATTATGTAAGTGGGAAGAATTGCAGTTATGGTGTAGAATTCAAGGTTTAGTCCATTCTTGTATCATACTGTTATTTAACCTATGCGGGAAGATTCAAGTCGTAGCGACATCTTTCTTAATGCATAATGGACAGTCACTGTGGTGAACGCTCAACCCATTTATTGAGATATGTGGGAGATTGTTGGTGTTTTGCCTTTAGACTAGGAAAGATAGTCCCACATCGGCTACACCAAATGATGAGTATCTCAATATATTGCATTGTTTGTGTTGAGGTGTGTACATGAGGTGTGGTGGGACATAAGTGTGTGCCATGTGAGAGTATGTTCCTAGAAGGAAAAATGATTAGTTCTAACAAAGATGCAACTTGATTTTTGTTGATCGGACTCGGACTCGGACTCCATGATGTCTCGTGCATGCACGGGCGTATGTTCGGGGGGGCGGGGGGGGGGGGGGGGGGGGTAGGCGTGGGCTGGCACTCGACTATGTTGATTGTGGGATGATGTAAAATATCAAACTCTATTTTAGAGTATTTGTATTTTAGTCCTACATCGGATAGGAGAAATGGTGAACTCTCACTCCACTATAATAGACCCCCCTGGCCTCCTTTCTAAGATGCACCAAAGAGAGTTAAGGGAGTCTGTAAAGTTCAGGGAGTCGTTCAAGTCACAAAAAGTTGACTGACGAGCGTTCCAGAAGTTCTCTAAGAACGTGCTGGTTCCTGGAAGCGGATCGTATAAAGGCGAATCTTGCTTTGAGCAACGGTGATCTAATCACCCCAGCAAAGCTGTCTTTCTCTTTCTTCTTCCTTCTCTTCTCCTCTGAACTTATCAGAAACTACTTGTGCTTCTCTAATCTAATCAAAAATCACTTGTAGGCTTTCATCGCTGCTGCTACGAAATTATGTGCCTTCTTCGAAATGTAACATTTGATTTCGTCTCTCTGAATCTTCATGATCTCAGTTGTGCACCTTCTTCGAAGTGTTGCCAAATCACTCTGTCGACTCACGTTCTTCCATCTAAGATCTGTTTCGGAATAACATAGTCATATATCGTGGTGATGATATCATGAGAACTAGGAATTCTCTTTTGGAGATTTAAGAGAGCTAAGAAGCAGTCACACTCCTAAAATTTATGTTGTATCATTGTCGGGATTGTATCAAACTAGATATTTACATCCCAAAATTCACTAGAAGTGCCAAAACAGGTGTTATGTCTGTGGCGTCTGAATCCTTGTCGTGTTGTATTTGTGTCTGAAATATAAAGAGAGCTTCTCAGGAAGTATGTTACTCTAGATTACTGCCCTAATGCCCTTGTCAATCCTTGATACTAACTTGATGCACCTATGCTTGCTTTGGTATTTATAGGGTATGTTTTGAATGGTCTTCTCAAAAAGGAAAAATTATATGTTTCAAAAGTTCTATATCTAAGATCCTAAGAATCTTTTATCTTATATCTTATCTTTTCATGGGTTATAATTATGCAATGGTGTGTGTTGTTTTTGTGGTCCATTCTTTCTTTCTTTTGTTTCAGTATTTTTTTTTAATTAAGCAAGTGGGAGTTTCCATCTTATTTTTAATAGAAGAGTTTTCAGATCATCTTCAAAGACATGCATCATAACATTGGGAGTGGAGAAGAGCAGAGGCCAATAGAAGAGGAGATGACGCCGCATGTCCTCATGTTTCCATTCCCTATCCAGGGCCATATGCCACCAATGCTGAAGTTGGCGGAGCTCCTCTCCAATGTCGGCCTCTATGTCACCTTTGTCAACACTGAGTACAGCCATAGACGCTTTATGCATCATTCATCAGCCCTCGCACGACTCGAGCAGAGGCCTTGCTTCCGGTTCCGAACCATCCCTGATGGGCTTCCCGAGGATGATCCCAGACCCGCCCTTCATTTCATGGTTATTGAAGAGTCACTGAGGACGCGATCCAGGGAGTCCTATAGGGAGTTGTTGACCCCCACAATTGGCCAGGATCCTGATGGCTGGCCACCTGTTTCGTGCGTGATCGCAGATGCAGTCCTCCCTCTCGCTCTAGATGTAGCAGAGGAGGTGGGCATCCATGTGTTGATTTTTCGTACCGGTGGTGCTTGTAGCTTCTGGGCCTTTCATTGCATACCTGAGCTCGTGAAAGTTGGAGTGCTCCCTTTCCCTGGTATGCAACTTCTCCGCAATGTTGCTTGTTATTCGATATATCAGTTATCCAACACGTTTAGTAATCATAGACGTTACCATTGCAGAGGATGCCAATCTGGACGAGATAGTAAGCAGCGTGCCTGGAATGGAGGGCTTCTTAAGACGAAGAGATCTTCCAAGTTTCTGCAGAGATGTGAAGTCCAGTGACAACATTTTCCGACTGCTGAAGACTGTGACGACAAATGCTGCTCGTGCGGAAGCGTTCATCATTAACACCTTCGAGTCTCTAGAAGCTCCCATGCTCTCCCACGTTCGTTCGTTATGCCCAATTACGTACGCTGTTGGACCCCTTCACACTTTTGTGAAGACCAGCATCCCACAAAATGAACTAGACAGTTCGACCAACTCTGTTAATATGGGAAGAGGACTGTGATTGCATAAGATGGCTCGACATGAAGCTTGACAAGTCTGTGGTCTATGTTAGCTTTGGCAGCATTGCCGTGTTGTCAAGGGAGGAGCTTATGGAGTTCTGGCAAGGACTGGTGGACAGTGGCAAGCAGTTCCTATGGGTGGTAAGACCGGACTTGGTAGCAGGAGGTAGCGGTGAGAAGGACACGATACCAGAAGATATCGAGGAGGGGACGAGGCAAAGAGGGTGCATAGTGGGATGGGCACCACAAGATGAGGTGCTAGCCCACCCTGCCGTCGGGTGTTTCCTGACACACAGCGGATGGAATTCGACATTGGAGAGCGTCACAAGGGGGGTGCGATGTATGCTG